>CM062819.1:205490757-206090757 GCA_031772625.1 Pinus tabuliformis
AGAATGAGCGAATGGCAAAGGAACTACAGGTGGCCAAGCAGGGACGAGACTTGGTGAGAATGTCCACCCGAGCTGAACTGAAGAAGGCAATTCTAGATGAAGTATTTCCCTTGAACACAGTTATGCAAGCATTATACTCCAAGTTTGGTACCGTGCATCAAGCAGTTGTTCATCTCGATGGCAGCAGTGATGTGCAAGAAGAGCATGCATCTTGAAGAACATACATGTTATCATTGATAACATGCAAGCATGGACGATGAAGTACAAGGGAGCCCCACTTCACTTGCCAAAGATGATGAGGAACTACGAGGACCTACCACAACTCATCACTGGCATACAGGCTTCCAATGCACAAGTATTCAAAAGCATGGATTTTATAGTGCACACTCATGTGATCCCATCACTTGGGACTCTCACCCAAGCGAAGACAAAGAAGCAAGTCCAACGAGAGCTTGACTCATACTTCGACGAGTTGATGCGCACCGCCACCAACCTAGACTTGCCTGTCAGTGCAGACATCATGTGCAAGTACATTTCTGGTCTATCCACACTGAAGACACTGATGCGCATGCTCACAGACGAGTTGGAAAAAGGAGCCCGAGCAATGTACCCAGATGCTATGGAGGCAAGGTTCAGGTTTCAGACAGATGTCACAACAGAATACACAGACACTATCAAGGACTACCAATCTTAGCATCAATATGTCACTGTTGATCAGCATGATGATGTCGTGTAGTTGGACTTCTATTGTTGTCTAAGTCTGAATGATGTCTAGTTTGGCTTCTCCAAGCCATTGTTCACATGGGTACATGTGCATTGTAATGTTGAGTCATGTCAAGTGTAAGACAAGTGTCAAGAGTGGATGTAAAAATTATAGGTGAAGGGTCATGAGGGTAGTTGAACGGTCACAAAGGGGAATGTCAAGGGTCACCCCACCCTTTGCTATAAATAGTCCCTCATAACTCATTGTATAGGCTTTTGGTCAGCCAAGCTTCAACTACGACTATCTTGAAGAAGGCTTGGACAATATTGTAATGCACCTTGGCTTCTCCACTACACGAAGCTAGTACATCTCTTTGGAGGGGCAGGCAGATGTGGCTGTAACATTCCACCGTTGGGGCTAGCAGGTTTACATGGATGTATTGTATGATTGACACTTACACTTCTTTATATAATAAGAGCAATCACATTTTCATGCATATATTGTTATTGTAGTTGGACTGCTCTAGTTGCCTTAATGATATATGTTGTTTAACTTACGTACTTGTGTATGAACTGATTCACATGAAATTATATGAATCTTGTTGTTAATGTGTTGTATATGTTTTTAATGTTGTCACCGTCCGTGTCGACTGCTATGCTAGACATTAGACAAACCTTTCACATGAACCTTGCTATAACAACCGTCACACTCGTCTCAGACTGATCTGTGAGTGTTGTTCGTGTTATCTTACCTTGTATGATGTGATTGTCGCATCCAAGTGAACTATTCCACCGGAAGTTGTGCATGTCCTTTGTGTTGTGTGTTCCTAGCCGAGTTGGGACTGATCCCTTTCAACCTAGAACACACCTTCACCTTCTTCTCCCTTCGAAGTGTTAGAACCTCTCATGCACCTTCCTTGACTCTCTGCATCAGTCACATCATTGTTACTGACAGAGTTATCTTACTTGCCTCTGTGCGACATTGTGATCAAGATATTACATTACGACCCACTGTTGGGACTCCTACACCAAATGGTCTGAGGTCTAGTTGGGACTTCTATTTCTAGGAAAACTAGTGTCTTTTAAACTTGCTAGCCCTCTAGGATTGGCAACTATCCTAGCAAACAAACAATCAAAGCAATTTGGGATTTCCTCTATGTATGATAGATAAGAGAGAGGCAAAGGAACCAACTTGGATCTTCTGCTTAACTCCTTGCTTGATCTCTCTCCCCCTTGATAGAGCTTTCACTTCCTCTCCTACTTATCCTACTTAGATAATACCTGTAGAAACAAAGTAACAAAGCACCATCAAAGCATCTTGATCTATTATATCATAAGCATTGCAGAATCAGAAATACAATGAACATACAATGGCATTCACAAATACACAATTGTATGGAGGAAAACTCAAAGAACTTTATTAAAATAGAAGGGAGAATTACAACCCAGCTGTTTGATCCAACATCATCCTCCCAGCATCAAAGACCTCTTCACCTCATGAAAAGCAAGATCACCCAACAATACAATTCTTTTTCTCAGATACAAACTATCAGCACTTCCTTACAAATTACAAAATTCCAGCCTCCAAATCTCTCAGATGAGGGATCCATTTATAGATGTATGCAAGGGTGTGAGTCATCTCTGGGTTTTTGATTAGTTTCATTGCACTTGTTGTTCTTGATTCCACTTGGATATTTCTTGGATCTCTTACTCATCCCTGGGCAAATTCAGAGAGGCAAGTGCCATAGGAGAAGTTTTTGGAAGATTCCATGAGTATCCACTTAGAAAACTATCTCGGACATTTGTCCATCCTCGCTCATCGCACCCAACAAAAGGCCTCTTCAGTATGCATCTCACCTGGCTAGTGTAGAAGTCAGTATGCATCGCACCCTAACAGTGGAGCAGTCAGTATGGTCCTGTTTTGGCCAGTTCTGGAAGGTTTTTCAGGTGGAACTTTTGGGGAATGATGTAATCAGTTGACCATGATCTTTTAGGATATGACACAACACTTTTAGGGGTTAAAGAACCCTAGTTTATCGACATATAATATTGGGGTTGAGGTGCCCAAATATGTCTATAACAGTTGCCCCCTAAAGCATGAAGTCGTAAATCTTTGATGTCGGGTGAAATGCTTTAACATGAGGATCCAAGGTTTTCGAAACTGGAAGGTGAACTGTATAAGATACAATACAATACATCATCAAAATATAAATTTTTCATGATCTAGCTAAGGCGGGCATTCCCATGCTCAGCTTTATAAATTCATTTCATGTACATAGGATAGATAATTGTCTGCAATTGCAGACTGGTGATTCTTCATATGTAGAGTCATCTTCCCTGGCTTAGATGACTATCTGTGCAGCTTCTGTGTACATTTGATGTCTTTATATCCCTGAATATATCTCAGCCCAGATGGATGAAACTAGATCTGGGGTCTTCAAACTCGTTCAATCTTTACCCGGTGTACAAGTTGATCCATGTGAAAAGATGTTCTGAAGTCGAACATGGAAAGACATCGCCTGATTACTAGCCAATAATGTGAGTTGTTAACAGACGCGAGAGGAATCACCGATAATGATGATGACCCTCAAGGTACTACAGTACAATTCATGTGGTGTGAATATATGATCCGATGTCGAACACCATGCAAAATCTTTCGGTCGAAGGCCATTGATGTCAACCTGTCGCTGGAAGTGAGAAACTTGCCATTGAGGCATGCAAGCTTCAAAGTACTGAAAGGGTTGTTTCTAAGTCAACTTCTTGTATAATAAGCTGATGTCGAAAAGAAGTGACCCATCGTAGGAGGTCCTTAATGTATCCCACATCTACGACACGAAACGAAGCAAATGATTTTCTAGAGGTGAAAACAATTTGGTGATACAAGGTTCAGGAATAGTGGTCATGAAAAACGGAGGTTGAAGGTATTGCAGTGGATGAGACATTAACTGGATGGTGAATTCTCGACTGAATGACTTCTCTTGAACGTATCGGCGACACTGAGATGGATTGGTAGCATTAACCTCAAAAATGGATGGTGTGAAAGACCAATGGTGAAATGACCGGTGAACGGAATATCCCAACCCGATTCAATCATGGTGATGGAGTGAAAGTGTCATGTTCAAGAGCGACCTGCTACCATAAAATTCTTCAAGTTTTCTTTCCTTTATTTTTGTCAAGCTTGAGGAGGATAACATATTCTTGTTCTATAATTTGCCCTTCAGCCAAACCTGACGCTATGTTTTAGCGAGTCTAGCAACAGTGAAACTCGTTCTTGTCTTGGTGGACAAGTTTGTTGCTATTGTTTTAGTGAGTTTAACGACAAGGATAACTCGTCCTTTTCATGTCTAGAGAGTTTGAAAAGGGATGAAAAGGAAACTCCAACAGTTCTTTTTCGTAGCATAATCCCTTAAGTCCGAAAAAGATTAAAATAATACAAAAGGGATGACTTTTCGATCACTTTAGCGAGCCGAAAAAGACAAATGCTCGATCTTTTTCGTGAGATAATCCCTCAGGTCTGAAAAATATTAAAATATATAGGAGGGATGGCACTTCCAATCACTTTAGCAAGCTAGAGAGGCCAATAGCTTGACAATATTTTCATATTTAGCGAGTCTGAAAAGGGTTTAAAGAGGACTCGTTTTTTAGGAACGAGTGGTGTTTAGGGTAGCAACTGGTTCCGGGTAAGCTTGGAACTTCTCAAAACATGGTGATGTGAAGAGGTTGACTGTTGAAACCACTCACCGCAGATATTCCTCAAAAGGGTAAATAATCAAGTGGAAGCACATGATCGCCCAAGAGGATGGAGGTGATGGCAGGAACACAACCAAGGCTCAAAAGGCTGATAGCATGGCAATCACAAAGGTTACTTACCGAAGGTGGGTTAATTTTTTAATGAGCTTGAACTCTGGGGGAACATATGCTCAGTGGGATTCGGGTTCATTTTTTAACGAGCTTGAACCTTGCGGAAACCATGCTCATATGGAGGCGAGTTCATTTTTTAGCGAGCTTGAACCTTGCTGAAACTATGCTCAGTGGGATGCGGGTTCATTTTTTAACGAGCTTGAACCTTGCGAAAACTATGCTCGGATGGAGGCGGGTTCATTTTTTAGCGAGCTTGAACCTTGCAGAAACTATGTTCAGTGGGATGTCGGTTCATTTTTTAATGAGCTTGAACCTTGCAGAAACTATGCTCAATTTTTAGTTTTTATTTTTATGCGAACTAGAAATGACCAAACTAAAAAACTAGAAAAGACAAAAAACTAAAAAGCTAGAAAAACTAAAAAGCTAAGGAACTACTGAGATTAGGTAGGATGGTTTCATCAGCAGTTGGACAAAACACTTCCTTTGCTTCATCTGCGGCGCAGACAAAGGTGAATGGTGTGTTAGACCAATCACCTAACCTAAGAAGTTTAAAAAGCTAAAAAGCTAATAAAAAAATGAAATTGGTCATTTTTGGCTTGCATAAAAAGGCTTGCATGCCCCCAGACATCGAGAAAAGGAGAGTCTCCAGTAACCATATGGAGATCATTGTGGTTAAGCAGGATTGTTTTCGTCAACAGAGCAGACAAAACACTTCCTTGGCTTTGTCTACAAAATAGACAAAGGTGAATGGTGTGTCAGACCAATCACTTAACTTACAGGGAAATTCATATGGTAGGATGGTTTTGTCAGCGATTAGACAAAACAATTCCTGGGCTTCATCCACATAATGGACAAAGGTGAATGGTGTGGGACGGCACTTCCAATCACATAACCTACAGGAAAACCTATCTTTTCAGCTGGGTTCGTCTTAAAATAGACAAGGGTGCATGCCCCCCTAAGCTTCGTTACATTCACCAGTTTACTCACGGTAATTAGGTGGATGGAATGAAGGTTGAAGAGACACTCTTGATGCAAAAGGACCATTTAGAGATGATGTTTTACTTGGAGCTGTGTTTGAGCCCGGAAATGAAAGCTGGTCAATAGTGACAATTTTGCCTTCATGCGAGAAACACATCACTCGAAAGAGTGTCTTGCTAGTCGATTCCAATCAAAGGAAGTGACTAGACTACTTGGAAGGGGTACCGAATAAACGGTAGAAATGACCCCTTGAGTTGCAGGAATTGGGGGATTCCCTTCCTATTGTGAAGGAATGGGCGGATTGCCCCCAAGTTCATCGGACTCTGAATTAACAAAGAGAATTTGAACGGTATCGTTCTCACTCTCTCGAGAATGAGTATGATCTTCTGAAGGTAAAATTGGGTCGACTGCCATCTCGACCTGTTGACTCTGGTCTGATATGGACTCAGAAGATTCACTCTCAGTGATAGGTGTTTCGACCAACGGTTGAATTATGTCAGTCGGATTTTTAACTAGTAAAGGACTTGGGGAGAGTTTCCTGAATCCAGATGGAAGTCGCTGCGGTGAAGCAGGATGGTTATGCAAGACTCCTTTGGCTTCATCCAAAAAAGGACAACGGGGAAGGGTATGGTCCCCTTCTGTTATGAAACCAGCGCAAGAAAAGATAGATCAACGCCTTAGAATTTAGCCTCTTCGAGGGGGCAACCTCCTTTACATTACATAAATGAACAATTCTTGGATGATACAAATGAAAAGACCTCCTTTCTATATAGGAGTCTAAGGGGTCATAACATAATCAGAGCCGACATAACAATAATAATGTAAGGGCACAATAATAACAATAGTGGGATTCTATGGGGCACAATAGTAACAATATGGGCACTACATGGGTACATCAATATAATAAGTGGGTTGTACTAATAACAATAAGGGGTTACACTAGTAGTATAGGGGCCTAACATGCCCCTCTCCTTCAAAAATCGTTGTCCTCAACGCTTGAGTAGTTCTTGATGCTTCAGTATAAAATTCTTGTCCTCACGTGTGGAATCTTCAGCGGGTAAGTTCTTCCACTTGATGAGATACTCTAAAATTGATCGATTTTGTAGCTATCGGGTTCTTGTGTCTGTGACTGTTCCAGGTTCCAATATGATTTTTCCTTCCTCTTCAATTTCTAGCAATATTGTTTGAATTGGGATCTTTTGCAACTTTTGAATAAGTGGCCATACTTCTTCGTCCTTCTTCCATTCATCCCTTGCTTCATTTATCCAATCTAGTTGGATAATAGAAATAGCACAAAATAATGCTTCCACATCCTCATCCTTGAAGAGTCTTCCCATTTGGTAAGGTCGCCATTTTTTAAGTGCATGTAGTATTGCCAACATTTCCTTCTCATAAATAGCTTGCTTGAGATGTAGCAGTAAAAATACCCAATCACCTACATCAAAACATTTTTCACTACGATGTTGATCTACCAGTTGTTTCATTTGATTTTGCACCGAAGTGGCGTTATCCTTTAAAATTTGGAGAACTTGTTGTTGATGCTCGATGTGATCTTTCACTGCTTGAACCTTTTTCTTCTTGATATGTCCTTCTATCTCTAGAGTTTGAGGAGTGGTAATTTCTTCTAATCCTTTACAAGATATGGTCAGATTCATTTCTTGATGCTCGATGTGATCTTTCACTTCTTGAACATTTTTCTTCTTGATATGTCCTTCTATCTTGATAGTTTGAGGAGTGGTAATTTCGACCAATGAATTACAAGATATGGTTGGATTCATTTCTTCTTTCTCGATGTGATCTTTCACTTCTTGCACCTTTTTCTTCTTGATATGTCCTTCTATCTTGAGAGTTTGAGGAGTGGTAATTCTTGCCAATGCTTTACAAGATATGGTCTGATTCATTTCTTCTTTCTCTAGGGTGGGGTCCTGGCGTATATCTTCTTCTTTTGATGTTTCTTCATCCTTTTCTTCCTCCTCTTCATATTCTATGTAAAATAATTTCTTATCAACACACTTATGACCTTTATTGCATTTGCTATCACAATTGTAACAAAGCCCTTTTTCTCTTTTTTCTTCCAATTGTTATGGTGTAACCCTTGTAGGTTGTGGAAGGCTAGGAGAAACAAGACTTCCATCTTTATAGTTGTGAGGGGTAGGCTTCCCGGTTTCCATAATTTTTCTTTCCACTATGTCACAAAGCCCTTTTACTCTTTCCAATTGTTGTGGTGTTGCTCTAAAGAAGGTGTTGCTCTTTGTATCCTCATAATGTGCTATCATTTCCTCCGTGAAAATTGACCACGTAACAAGTTGTTTACGAGAACAAAACACTTCATACCATAAAAATTGATCTGGTTCTAAATATGAAGATGCAATACATACCTTTTGTAACAGTGGTACACCATGTAGATGAAAATATTGCTCCATCTGAAGTATCCAATTTACCGGATCCTTGCCATCAAACTTCCTCATCTTGCTTTTTCTTGATTTTAGGAGCTCAAACTTGAAACGACTGTAACTCTATAATTTCGGATCTTTAAGTTCTGAAGTTGTGACCTATGGTAGCCCTCTTTGTTCTCTTTCCAATGCCACCAGTCTGATCCAAATTGGATTCTCCAAGAAAGAGTTATGAACAATCTCCCAAGATGACCTGATTATAGACCTTTCCAGAAGAGCGAACATGTATGAAGTGCCATGTGTCACTGTTTCAACCTTTGGCTCTGAAAAATATCTACAAGAAACTACAATCTGTCCTTTTTCTGTACCTTCTTATGAAATTTCAATCCGATGCTCAGAGAGAAAGTTATGACGATTTTCCCCAGGTCAACTGTTTGGAATGTAATTCAGGAGTTTGCAAAAAGACCAACTTCCTCATATCATATCTCCGCAAATATAGCGCAAAAAGCTCTGAAATTTGGACCCGAGCTTTAGTACGATCTCGTCTCAAATGGGTTTTTTTTTAGCTTCTGAAACGTCACAAAAAAAAAAAAAAAAAAAAAAAAAAAAGTTATAGCGAAAATGCCACTATGACTTGTTTGGAGCAGCGAAACCTTGGAATCCAAAGCTTTGATACCAAATGTTATGAAACCAGCTCAAGAAAAGATAGAAAAGATAGATCAACACCTTATAATTTAGCCTCTTCGAGGGGGCAACCTCCTTTACATTACATAAATGAACAATTCTTGGATGATACAAATGAAAAGACCTCCTTTCTATATATAGGAGTCTAAGGGGTCATAACATAATCAGAGCCGACATAACAATAATAATGTAAGGGCACAATAATAACAATAGTGGGCTTCTATGGGGCAAATAGTAACAATATGGGCACTACATGGGTACATCAATATAATAAGTGGGTTGTACTAATAACAATAATGGGTTACACTAGTAGTATAGGGGCCTAACACCTTCACATAACTTACATGGAATTTGGACCTTTCTTCTCTGCCCATTATTACTAGTTGATGGTGTGATGTCAACTTTATCACCAGAGGTTGACAACACTGCTTCGTGTGAACGGGGGGACCATTCTCTCAAGATCCGAGGAATGCATGGACATTCTCGATGTAAATGGTCTCCTCTACAAATTATGCATGGATCTTTAGGTTTGAAAATCTTAGTGTGCGGATTTTCACCAAATGCTGCATGGTTTCCCCCTTGCTTAAATGACTTCTTCTTCTTCTCCTTCCATTTCTTCTTCTTCTCAGGCACTTGGTTACTAGCATCACTATTTTCACCAAGCTAAAATGAAGAAGGGGAGGGAGAAACAAACAAAGAGGAAGGTGAAGGGTCAACTTCAGTATCAACTGGATGCTGATTCGATTGCTGAGGAATCACGATGTTTTGAACGACAGAGGTTGAGAATAGCCATATTGGCAAGCCAATTTTGATTCCTGGAAGGGACAATGTAGCCATATACGGAGCACCAATATTTCCCCAAGAAGAAAATGGACTAGGATTCCCCTCAAGAGGGATTCCTTGATTGATGGACTCCATTATCTCAACCTAAGATCAACGTAGGAACAAGGATGTTATTCTGAAATAAATAAATTTTAATGATGCTTTGACACAACTTCTGATTTTTCAATTTTTAAGAGTCGAGAAAAAGCTAAAGATGACTCTAGTCCCCTTCAATTTTTAATGAGCCTGAATTGACAAGTGCTCAGATGGACCTTTTCTTTTAACGAGTTGAAAAGGAACGAAAGTGACTAATTTGGAAATCTAGGCAGAGGGATTACCAAACGAATCACAAAACTGCAAAATACACCTTGGTGATAAATTAAAGAGAAATTACGAAGGACTTATGTACGACAGTCAATCATCCTGAATGCTGTGTTCAGTGTATTGCGATCGATATGGCAGCAGACACAGCTTCCTATGGATAAAGGATATAAGCCTATTGTGGTCTCCCAGTATATACGCGACGGTACGGGGAGCACAAGTTCGTGCTAGCACTTGTCGTATCAAGGAGGAGGAATCACCCAACCTTCAATGAAAATGATAGTTACTAGATTTTTACGACGCCGGAACACGTCTCTAGCCTAGACCTCTAGATGTGTTGCATTAAGTTCCAAAGCATTTTCAAGTTCATAGAAATTTAATTTAGATTTGATCTTGTTTAAAAGTTTGCCTTTCAATGGTTCACCGCATGATGGAGATTCAAAATTCCTAAATATGCAGTCTACAATGATAAACAATCGTTGTTTATTTTGAGCAATGAAAATCCTAGCTACTAAGGAAAGAAGATTATGATTCTTTCAAACAAAGAGCATACAACACACACTAAATGAACTTTTCCTAAATCATTTTTCGCACATAGTATAAATGAAAATGCAAATGCATGTATTTGTTTTCATTCTCTTTAATGTGAAAATGCCAAAAAAGAAAACTAAATGTAGTAAAGATCTGAAATATTTTTACTCAAAGCGACATTTCGACAATTTCTTTTTCAAAATAGAAAGGAAGACTAAACGACACTTTTCAATTTCGAATAGAAAATGCTTTCAACACTTCAAATATCAAATAAATCAAATCAAATACATGACAAAAAGTTCAATCGACTATCCAGGGAAGGAAGACTCAACGACACTTCTCTTTTTGACACAAAACGACAGTTACAACACTTTTTGTACCAAAACGACAGATCGATTTAAGCAACTTTTCGACAAAGGATCGTAAATGATGGACAAATACATAAAAACATTTACTAATCCTAATCAATGGAGGTTGATCTATCTGATGCAAGGAGGCTTCAATAATGAGATATTGCTCATAAGCAGCAAAACAACTAAACAGAGCTGAAAACAAGGACAAAAAAACCCCAAATTTCAAGGATGGAAATAGGCTCAGTCAGTCATCACACCTGGGCTTCAGAGAAACAAGGGTGCATTTCACTTTTCAGACTCGGGAGGTGTGATGCATACCAGTAGACAGTGGCAGATAGTGCGATGGGCCAGGGAGCGCAACTGAGATGGGTTTTGGCTCAAATTTGCAGTTGATTTTAGTGAGTTAAGCTGAGCTATGATGGACAGTAAAGAGCAAAGTACAGAGGTATGATCTTGAGAGGTTACTGAGCTACCAAAAGGGCATCTAGAATACTTGTAAGTCAAATGTTCAATTCATAAAATAAACCGAATATTGACTGAAGCAACATTCATCTACTATGCAATTGCAGAGCAAGAGCAGTTCCAAGGCTATCTGGCTAACTTCAAGCTCTGTCTATAGTCTATAAAACAAAAAACAATAACAAACAAACATCTATTCAATCCCCAACAGAGTTGCCATTTTTTTTCTAGGAAAACTAGTGTCTTTTTGACCTACTAGCCCTCTAGGATTGGTAGTTATCCTAGCAAAACAAACAATCAAAGCAATTTGGGATTTCCTCTATGATCTTCCACTTAACTCCTTGCTTGATCTCTCTCCCCCTTGACAAAGCTTGTACTTCCTATCCTATTTATCCCGCTTAGAGAATACCTGTAGAAACAAAGTAACAAAGCACCATCAACGCATCTTGATCTATTATATCATAAACATTGCAGAATCAGAAATACAATGAACATACAATGGCATTCACAAATAACAACATTCACAAATACACAATTGTATGGAGGAAAACTCAAAGAACGCTATTAAAATAGAAGGGAGAACTACAACCTAGTTGTCTGATCCAGCATAATCCTCCCAGCATCAAAGCCCTCTTCACCTCATGAAAAGCAAGGTCACCCAACAATACAATGCTCTTTCTCAGATACAAACTATTAGCACTTCCTTGCAAATTACAAAATTCCAGCCTCCAGATCTCTCAGATGAGGGATCCATTTATAGATGTATGCAAGGGTGTGAGTCATCTCTGGGTTTTTTATTAGTGTCATTCCACTTGTTGTTCTTGGTTCCACTTGGATATTTCTTGGATCTCTTACTCATCCCTGGGCAAATTCAGAGAGGCAAGTGTCATAGGAGAAGTTTCTGGAAGATTCCATGATCATACACTTAGCAAACTGTCTCGAACATTTGTCCATCCTCGCTCATCGTACCCCACAAAAGGCCTTTTCAGTATGCATCACACCTGGCTAGTGTAGAAGTCAGTATGCATCGCACCTTGATAGTGGAGCAGTCAATATGGTCTTGTTTTGGCCAGTTCTGGATGGTTTTTCAGGTGGAACTTTTGGGGAATGATGTAATCAGTTGACCATGATCTTTTAGGGTATGACACAACACTTTTAGGGGTTAAAGAGCCCTAGTTTATCGACATATAAGATTGGGGTTGAGGTGCCCAAATATGTCTATAACAAATTCTTACTAGGGAGATCCCCTTGACATGTTGGCGGGTTCAGCATCGTCAACATTTCTGGCGCTAGAAGGAGGGCTTGATGACAAGTAGTGTCCTCTCATCCAATTTTGAACCTTTGCATATCTTTCATGGAGTCTTGCACTCTTCTTCCCCCGAGGTGTTTTTCAAATCATGAAGATGTCTCCATCTCGAGGAAGCTTTTTGTTATAGACATTTTTGGGCACTATAACCCCAAGCATGAAATGTCCATAAACCAAGGGCTCCTAAGTCCCTAAAAGTGTTGTTCTAACCCCTAAAGGAACAAGGTCAACAGATTACAACTTCTCCCAGAAGTTCTCCATGAAAAACTGCTCAGAATTGGTCAAAACAGGATCATTTCAGCTGCTCCACTGGCCAAGTGCGTTGCATCTCACCTAAGAACACTGTGTGGGTGCGTTGCATTTCAAAAAGCCCTTCTATGGGGTGTGATGGGCGAGAAATGACAAATGGAAGTGTCATTCCGCGAGGTGGAGAGGCAATGGAAGCTTCCAGAAACTTCTCCTGTGACACTTGCCTCTCTGAATTCGACCAAGGATGAGTAAGAGATTATCAATCTCCAAGTGGAAGCAAGAACTATCAGAGGGAAGACACTAATCAAATCACAAGCTGACTCATCTCCATTACAGATATCTATATATGGATCCCTCATCCCAGAGATCCAGAGGCTGGAATTTTGCATATTGTAAGGAATTGTTGTTGGTTTCTTGAGACAAACATCAGATTGTTGGGTGATCTAAGCTTTGTATGAGGTGAAGATGGGCTTCCTTGCTGAGAGGTTGATGCTAGGTCAGAACAACTGGTTGTAACTCCTCTTGGCTCTTTCTTGTTTATCAATAAAATCTATTCAAGTTTTCCTCCATACTCTTGTTTCATTGATGTTTGCTGCATTTGTATGGTCAATTTACATCTAATCCTAGATTGTTTATGATTATAGATCCATGTCTTTGTATAGTGCTATGCTACTGTGATCTTACAGGTACTTTGTGAAGCTGGGCGTGCAAGGGAACAAGTAGCGAAAGACTATCAAGGAAGAGAGGAATCAAATCAGGAGATTAGCGCAAGACAGAGGTTGGTCTTTTTGTTCCTCTCTATCTATAATTCATAAAGGAAAAACGAAAGTAGCTTTACTCTGTTTGTTTCTAAGGCAGCTGTCACACCTTAGTGGGATAAGCAGTTTTGAGTAGACACTTTTCCCTGTAACAAAATGGCGACTCCGCTGGGGACGAATTAGTTTGTTTGTTTATCTTCCTTGTTGTCTATTTCATAAACTTACAGGTAGCATTCGAACTGCATTTGCCATAGCAAATGCAAAGTAGATAAATTCCACTTCAGCCCATCTACAGGATCTGTTTATGATTTAGACAACTGATTCACAAACTCTCTGATTGCCCTTGTGATAGCTCTTAGATCCTCCTTAGATCTACCTCTGATTGTTGCATTACTGATTACCTTTTGTTCGGCCAAAACCCATGAACTGAACTGAAAACTGTGACTCAGAACCCAAGCAAAGTCTCGTTTCTGGCCCAGCGCAGGTACTATTCTGAGAATCTGAACTTCAGTGCACTTCCCGAGTGGAGAAGGTGCGCTACATTTCAAATTCCCTGTGTTACAGGTGCACTGATCAGACTAGGCTTTGTGCAGTGTTGGTTTCTGTGATTCATTCTTTCCAGTTCTGTTCCTGAATTTTGCTGCCTGTGTCAGTATATGTCTGTTTGAAACCCCTTTTCCTTGTTGTTATTCCCCCTTCTTTGTACAAAAGAACTGTAAATGTTTTTGTGTGTTTGTTGAGTCATTTTCAGTTCTCCTTTGCAAAAGTAGCATAATCGTACTATCGTCCTTTGATTTGAAGTTGTCGCAAGTGTCGATTTCAATCATAGGAAAGAGTTTGATTGCTGTTGATGGTCGATTACCCTGTTACTATTGTTTTTGGTCTGAATTTGTAATTTTTCTAGTGTCAAAAACAAGTATTCATTTCAAAATCGTAAGGTGTTGTGATCGTCTCCATTTTTGATTTCGAAAAGAAACTTGTTGATATTTGTCGCTTGAAAAGAAATTCATATTTGTGCATCAACTTTCTTCTTATCATTCATATACTAATAAAGTCGAAAACAAATACATGCATGTGCATTTGCATATAGACAGTCTGATTGGTTTGGTTTAGGAAAGTGCATTTAGAGTGTGCTCTTTGCTCTTTGTGAAAAGATTCTGTCTTTCTTTCCTTAGTAGCTAGGATTTTCATTGCACAAAGAAGATAAAAAGATTGTTTATCATCTTATATTGCATTTTAGGAATTACATCTACATCTCACGGTGAACCTGAAAGGCAAACTTCATAAACAAGATCAACTATAAAATAAATTCAATGAATCTAACAACGCTTTGGAAATTAACACACAACATTTAGAAGTCTAGACTAGAGACGTATTCTGGCATCGTAAAGCCTGGTAACTGTTGTTCTTACTGATGGTTGGGTGATTCCTCCACTTTGAGACGATAAGTGCCAGTACGGACTTGTGCTCCCACATACCGTCAAGTATATTTTGGGAGACCCCAATAGGCTTAATCCTTTATCCATAGGAAGCCGTGTCTGTCGCCCTATCGATCGCAATGCACTGAACACATCATTCGGGAAGATTGACTGCCGTACCATAAAAAGTATTATGCAGTTTTGCGATTGGTTTGGTAATCCCTCTACCTAGATTTCCAGAGCAGTCCCTTTCGTTCCTTTTCAGACTCTTTAACAGAAAAGGTCCATCTGAGCACTTGTCACTTCAGGCTCATTAAAAATCAAAGGAGACTAGAGTCATCTTTTGTTTTTTCTCGACTCTTAAAAATAGAAAAAACAAGTTGTGTCAAAGCGTCTAAAATTTATTTTAAACGGAATATTCATTACCCTTTCCTACGTTGATCTTGGGTTGAGAAAATGGAATCCACCAACCAAGGAATTCCCCTTGGAGGAAATCCTAGTCCCTTCTCCTCTTGGGGAGATGTTGGTGCACCCCATATGGCCACATTGTCGCTTCCAGGACTGACAATCGGCTTGCCTGTATGGCTCTTTTCAACCTCTGTCGTTCAGAACACCGCGATTCCTGAACAATCGAATCAGCAACTAGACGAGTCCAGAGTTACCCACCAACCTTCTACTTCCTCTAATTCTTCCTCTCCTCCTTCCTCTTCGCTTGATGGGACTGGTAAAGCCAAAAGTCAAGTACATGAGAAGAAGAAGGAAAAGAAGAAGAAAGAGAAGAAGAAAGAGAAGAAGAAGAAGGAGCCAAAAGCGAATGGGGGCAAACGAGCGTCATCTAGCGAAAATCCACACACTGCACCGACCAGGCCTAAATCGCCATGTGTCATTTGCAAAGGAGACCACTATCATAGAGATTGTCCTTGCATCCCTCGGATCTTAAGGGACTGGTCTCCTCGTTTGCACAACCCGGTGTCGTCAACCTCTGGTGATCATGTTGAAAACACACCGTCGACTAGTGAAAGTGAAGCCCCAGGACAAAAAGGAAAATATAGATTTCCTTGTAAACTGTGCAAAGGTGATCATGCCGTCCACCGTTGTCCCTTCTTAGACGAGGCTAAAAGAGTTTTGGACGATCGTCCGGTTTCATCGTTACGACTTCCTCCTGGATATAAAAAACTCTTGCCGAGTCCGTCACTAGTTGAAAATCCGGCCGGCCCGCTCAGGTGGTCGGCTGAAGCATCTATCATTGAAGACAAACCATCTGAACCCATACCAGACGAAAGTCAAAAGGTCGAGGCGGCAGTTGACCCGGTCTTGCCTTCAGAGGTTCCATCTTCAGATGATACAGTCACCGAAGAGAACAAGGATGACACCGTCTAAATTATTTTCATAAGCACAAACTCTAATGAACATGGGGGCAATTTACCCGTTCCTTTACCGCAGGAAGGAAGTTCGTCAGAGTCATACCCGGCCGTCTATTCGGTCCCACCTCCAAGCAACCTAGTTGTCTCCTTTGATTGGAATCAACTAGGCAGACCCCGTTTACCAGCTAGTATACCATTCTGAATCATTGTTCAAATATATAGAATGGTTATGGCTGGTACCATCATAGATGAAGGGGCTTCTGTGAGTATCCTTTCCTCGACTACTTGGAAAGCGCTTGGTTCGCCATCACTTTTGCCTGAGATGAGAAATCTAACAGGCTTTGACAAAGGAACCAGTCGACCATTAGGGATCCTTCCCAATGTGCCCATAACATTGAAAGGGAAAATTGTTCAAATGAACGTAATGGTAGTTCAAGGACCCCTGGATTATAATCTACTCCTTGGACGAGACTATATTTATTGCATGGGAGCGATTGTCTCCTCACTCTTTAGAGTAATGTGTTTTCCGCACGAAGGAAGAGTGGTCAAGCTCGTAGACCAGCTTTCATTCCCCGGTTCACGCATAGCAAATAGTCATATACCATCCCTGAATGGTCTTTTCACGCAAGAAATGTCTCAATCTCCAGTCCACCCGCCTGATGAGCGTGAGTGATTCGGGGGACATGACTGAAACCCAGGGGGCATGCACCCTAGTCTGCTTCGGCAGGAAAACTTTGGGTATAGGGTAGGTTTCCGCGAGAGAATATGACTAGTCTGTACTCCCGTCCGTGATTGGAAGAGGGGGTTATTCTGGAACAAGATTCTCTTGTCAAAGTTACGTGAGTGAAGTAGCCTCCTCCACTCACCTTTGTCTATTTCGGTAGACATCGCTGAAGAAGTGTTTTGTTTACGCCGTGAATAGAACAATCTTTGGTAACCTATAAGAGGTAGACCTCTCTCGGTAAAACAAATGTTTTAACGGAAAGAAGAAGGGGTAACCTTGAAATTCTGTTTTATACCTGGGGGCATGCAAGCCTTTTGGCGTGCAAGCGAAGAGCGACTATTTATTTTTTAAATTTGTAGGTCCTCTAACCCTTTAAACTCGTAGGATTGGTCGTTTCCTAACTTGCATAAAGAAAGGATGTGGGGCAAAACTCTAAAAATTGTCATTTTATATATGAGACATTCTTATCACACGACTGGATTAATCGAGCAGTTTTAGTGCATAGTTCAAGCTCGTTAAAAAATAAACATAAGCCATGAGCAAATGTTTCCCCCCGCGTTTAAGCTCATTAAAAAATGAACTATTCCCCGGTAAATAACCATCGTGAATGTAGTACTTCAGCCATTAAAGCCTTGGTCGTGTTTGCACCGTCACCTCCACTTTTGCATTGGCCGATCATTCACCTCCATTTGATTGTTTACCCATTTTGAGGAACAGCTGCGAAGAGTGATCTCACTAGCCATCCTTGTAACACTGCCGTGATTGGAAAATTCCAAACCTTACCTGGAATCAGTTGCTACCCATTTTATCACTCGTTCCTCAAAAGACGAGTCTCCTTTAAGCTCTTTTCAACTGACTCGTAAAATATGAAAAGATTGCTGAGCCATTGGCCTCTCCAGCTCGTTAAAGGGACCGGAAGTGCTATCCCTCCTCTAAATTTTAATCTTTTTGGACCTGAGGGATTATTACACAAAAAGATCGAGCGCTTGTTTTGTTCGTGTTGAGGGCCCCGAGGTCGGGTCAACAACAAGGGGGATACCCACCCGGTCCGGAACCTGGTTGGCGGCTCCTTGCCCGTTTGGAGTAGCGGGTCCGACTGGGGGTAATGGGACCAGTTTCCCAATGTGATGGGTGTGTGTGTGTGCGTAGAGTCTGATGGTTTTTAATCTAAGGAGGGGGGGGGGGGGATTCTTCTAAACTAGTCTTAATTATAACTGCTAAATTAACTCTATGCTAATGTAATCTAATGAAGAAAAATACATCTAATCTACGCTAACCCGGGGTGTGTTTCTTTTTGTTATGCGATCTAGAAAGATTTCTAACAACAGCTGGTAATAAAGATCATTCAACTGATATCAGAATATAAATCAATAAAGATAAACCATTCTGCATAAGAAGTTAGGCAGAGTAGTTGTGAATATCATATCGCATAATCAGTTTTCTATATGTTAAACATAAATAAATGACCCCACCGTACAGAAGTGCCAAATGGTAATACAGACATTCATGCAATAACATACAAAGAACTCAGCCACATATCACTTTAGGAGTACTAGTAGAATCTAGCCAAGAGATAAAAGTACCATTTATGACTAAGTTCACTAATAAACTTCAAGTAACAATGATTTATTTCTACTTGTTCTAACATCTGCTAAGAGTACAGAAGTGCAACATCAGTAACAGATATTAAAATGCAAACATAAATAAATCTCGATCCATCCATTCATCAAAAACCTCCTCTGAGGGTGCAGAAGTGCATGTTCTGAGGATAAGTTTTTTGACAGATTTCCGGACCCTTCTCCAAAAACCATGAGAAGGGTTAAATACTACTAACTAATCAATCTTAATTAAATGAAATTAGGGAATCGGCTTCAAATGACCGCCCTTTTACTAAAAGCAACTTTATTTCTAAACTTAAAATCTAATTTCTGACCGTTTCTGTATATTCTCTTTAGTGCTGTCAACGGTGTAATGCTTTCCTGGGAAGGGTCGGCTAGCCGCCTTCTTGTTTCGCTCGGGAGATAAAAGTGGAAATAGCAGGAGCTGGCACTTCCTTCCGGCAGACCAGAAGATATTTTCGAAAACCTTTCTCTAGCTGGGTGTATTCGCCGCGTGTATACTTAGCGTGTCCCAGTTTCTTCTCGAACTGATTTTGCTGTTGCCTTTTTCGGTTTCTGGTCGTGCGAATGACTGAGTGGGTTAGGAGTCGTGCTGCATGGGCAACTCCCTGTGTCGAGAGTTTCTTCCGTTCTTTGTTCCAGGTTTTCCTGAAGCGTTCTCCTTCTCATGCGCTTCTTTCTCTGCTTCACTAAGTCTTAGCTTCAGGATCTTTTCTGAATACGCAGCTTTTGTGCACCTTTGACTCTGAGTCCTGGATATTCTAATTCCATCAGTGCCGGTTGGCTGATAGCTTGGAATCCGCGGTCCTGCTGCATGCGAAATCCATTTGCGGAAGCATTCTCTCTTTGCTGATTGGCGCTTTCCTCTTTCCTTCAGATGTTTCCTGCATATAAACTTATATCAGTTGCGTGTCTTGCAGTCTACGCAAAGGAGAAGTGAAATGAGAAGACTTGACGTGAAAGCATTAATCTCTAATGAACGCATAATTCTGACATCCATCATCACTTGACTCTTCGATAAATGTAACGCAATCATTCCTAGATACTTAAGCATGCGGTCATTAAATTCTTTCAAGGCGCGCGCTTAATGCATGGGTCTATCGTGTGATAAGTCTTTTCAGATCGCAGGTCGCAGATCGCTGACATCGCAGATCGCAGATCGCAAATCGCGAATATCGCAAGTTCTCGTTTAATGGTTACGTCGTATAGCGTAATGCTTGCGATTTGCGATATCGCATATCGGCGATCGCATTGCTCGAAGGTTTTTCTTTTAAGGGGCGCGTGTGAGGTATGCGATGCGATGAACTTCGCATCGCAATTTCGCAGTATTTGTTTTTTGCGCTCGAGTTATGCTTCGGCCTTTCTTTGCGATGCGATTTGAGCCTTAGGGAGAGAAATACAAAAACTTTAGAAAAAGTATTTTTTTGGGATTTTCGTTCAGGGTCCCCTCTTCGCTTGACGTTATTGCTAATGTCAAATGAAGAAAGGGGGGTTGTTGGTGACCACAACAATGGCGATTCACTGTGAAGAACCAATTATCTCTGCTTGTTCTATTGCATTTTCACTTCCAAAACAGAAAATTTTTCTTATGCCTAAATTTTGTTATGGACAGATAGAGTATTACCTTTTATCCTGTCAATCATGCTTCGTCACAACTTCTTATTTGATTCTGATTGTTTGTTTCCCCTGGGTTATTGTTTGTATTCATACCTAGTCATTACTCAGTCTCCTCAAAGACAAAATAAGGTCCTCTCTGCGTACTGGCTTTGTAAAGTATGCTCATTTGTCGCAGGTAGAGCCTCTGCTGCCCGCAAGCGTCCATAGCCTCGACAGGGTTACCATGTTATCCAGCAATGATCCTTTTTCCTGCTTGAGGTTATTTACAACATTCCAGAGAAAAATCCTTTTGACACTTTTTCTTTCTTTTTTGATTTTTTATTCTCTAAAGAACAATGTCTTGGTTTGGTGGCCAAATTATGACACAGTCATTCACTTGATTTATACTTTTTGCTGAACAAGTTGGCTCGTGATGAGACCCCTTGTCTTTCGATTGCACAATCTTGAGTCGTTGCCCTGTTTTGGTAGACAGTAGTGGCAAAGTCAGCAAGTTATAATATCTGTGATCATGATAAGCCGGCTCGTGATGAGACCTCTTATTCTTTGAGATATAGTGTTTTCTTGGATTGTCTCTCTGGATGCTGCGATTTTCCTTAGCAGGGAGGAAGTCATTGTTTTTCCTTAAGAAAGCTCTGGACGACAATAATAGAGTTTTAAGAACAGCAGTTTTGCAGAGAATACCTATTTTGCTATCGATGATACCTTTCATAGCATTGGCATAAAACAATTTTTGCCAAAAGTTACTCTCATCCCAGGCTTCTTTGTGAAGTTTGAAACTAACATCATATTCAGGTTAAAGTTAACTCCATTTGTCAATAATAAAATTCAGATTTTTCGAAAAGTTTTGCTATTTATACAAGTGAAATCAAAATCTGATACAAAAATGGTATGTTGCTTCATGAATACTATTTATGATCATTCACAACCAGCCCTATCTATGAAAAATGAAAACTAGCATAAAAATTTAAAACTATTTTACAAAAACAGAAGGATGACCTTCTATGGGAAATACATTTTGAGGATTTGTCCGTTTACAGGCAGAGAATCTCTCCTGCCTGTCAAGTCCTACAACACAAAAGTCGACGGGCCTATGACTTCTACGATTTGAAAAGGACCAAGCCATAGCTTCTGGAATTTCGTATGTTTGCCCTTTTCTTCGTGAGCCTTATCCCACTTCAAAACTAGATCACCCATCTGGAAGTTTTTTTTGGTCTTTATGTTCGAGTCAAAAGAGGATTTTATCAGCGCTTGGTGGTGAGCATGGGTTTTCTTGGCCTGTTCTCGTCGTTCTTCTAACTTGATTACCTCCATTTGCCTTAGTTGTAAGGGAGAAGTAGATACTTCATCAATGTATTGTACTAAGGACAAAGAGGGAATGAGTAAGTGCGTAGGAAGAACTGCTTCTCTCCCGTAAACTAAATTAAAGGGAGAAGTCCCGATAGAGGCTTTCTTGGTAATTCTATCTGCCCATAAGGCGTTTACCAGCGCTTTGTGCCAATTCTTTTGGTTTTGGTCAACTGTCTTTTTGATAATCCTGATTAGGTTCTTGTTCGTTGATTCAGCCAACCCATTGCCTTGCGGATACTAGTTGGCAGAATACTTCAGTTTGAACCCTCTTTTGAGTGCGAACTCAGTCATGGTATTTCCAGAAAAATATGAAGCGTTATCAAATATTAAGGCCGTTGGCAATCCAAACCTAGTAATGATAAACTGATCTATGAATTCAACAATATTTTCAGAATTAGCTGTCTTGAGCGGAACTGCCTCTACCCATTTAGTAAAATAGTCAGTTGCAGTGAGGATATACCTATGCTGTTTAGAGGAGTGAGGAACGATCTCACCTATTATGTCCAGGCCCCATTGGCTGAATGGCTGTTCGATGTTAACCGGTTGCAGTGGCATGGATGACTTCTTTTGTTTTCCTGCAGCAGTCTGGCAGACTCGGCATTTTCTCACGTGATTGTACGAGTCTTTGAACAGCGTGGGCCAGTGGTATCCTGCACGTAAGATCTTGTGTGCGGTGGCTTCTCCAGCATAGTGTCCACCTACTGGTCCATCGTGGAGTTCCTGCAAAACCTTTTCGGCTTCAGTTTTCTCAAGACATCTAAGAAGCACAGAATCATAGTTTCTTTTAAATAAGACATCATTTACGAGCTGGTATTTTTTAGCTTTTAACCTCAGGGCTCTCTTTTTTATGTGATCCAGGTGAAATGGAGCATATCCGTTCTTTAGGAAATAAATGATGTCGACATAAAATGATTCTGCGTCGTTTAGGCTTACCTCATACGCGTGTACCTCTTCAGGTGACTCTTCGGGGATTTTCGATGCTCCAGCTAACATCTTGCAGAAGCCTTGGCCTCTTACGATGTGTGCCGGCTTGATTTCCAGGTCGTATTCTTGCAAGGCAGTGATCCAATTCGCTCTCTTTTCGCCCACGTCTTTCTGAATCAGGAGGTTTCTTACCGCCGGGAATGGTACTATGACCTTGGTATGGGCCTTTAGCAAGAAGGGTCTGAAATATTTGACTGCTTTAAAGATGGCATATGCCTGTTTTTCTACGTCCGAATATTTCATCTCAGCACCTTGTAAGTTTGAGCTAAAGAATGCGATTGGGGCTTCTGCCTTTTCTTTGTTTGCCTGGGTCAAGATCGCAGCATAAGAATGCTCTGAGGCAAACGTGTATAAGACAAATGGTTCTGAAAAATTTGGGGTTGCTAGGGATGGAGCGTCGATGATGGCTTGTTTGATTAAGTTAAACGCTTCGTGCTCGTCTAGACCCCATTTAAAGCTTGAATTCTTTTTTATCATTTTTTGTAAAGGAGAAATAATACGTGAAAAATTTGGGACAAATCTTTTCACAAAATTGATCTGTCCTAGGAAAGATTGCATGGTATTTTTGTTATGGGGCATGGATATCTCGGAAATTTCTTTGATTCTAGCAGATTCGATGTGAATGCCCGATTTGGACACTATGAATCCTAGCAATTTTCCTTCACTCAACGCGAAAAAAGATTTCTTCGGGTTGAGCGAGATTCCATACCTTAAACATCTTTGAAAGATTTGCTTCAAATCTTTGAGATGGTCGCTTTGTTTTTTGGAGTACACAGTTATATCATCCAGGTAAATCACTATTGATTTATTGATTAACCCTTTGAACGCAATATCCATAGCTCTTTGAAAAGTAGCGCCGACGTTGATCAGACCGAACGGCATCTTTCGATACGCGTAGGTACCCCACTTAGTTTGGAAGGTGGTTTTTAGCTGATCGTCTGGATGTACCAGCACTTGATTATATCCTGAAAATCCATCCAGGAAAGACATCAATTCTGAGCCTGCTACAGCCTGTAATATTTGCTCCATAGGTAGGAGGGGAAAATTGTCCTTCTGACAGGCTTTGTTGAGATTTCGGAAGTCGATACAGATTCTAATATCTCCGTTTTTCTTCCTAACAGGTACCATATTGGATACCCATTTGGAATGTCTGACCGGGAAAATTATTCTGGCTCTCAACAACTTATTCAGCTCAGTTTTTATCTGATTTTCCAGGTTGGGGTGGATTTTTCTGAGCTTCTGTTGGACGGGTTTCTCGTTGTCGATCATAGGTGTTATCACTAGAATCTATAGTTCATGTATATGTTAATTATCCATAAGTTTTTATAAAGTCTTGAGGTCTTGTAAATAAGTTTGTTAACTTATGTCAATTTCAAATTTTGAAATTCAAGAGTTATGAATGAAATTCGTGTAAAGGCAAGGGCATTAGTCATCTTCCATCATGGTTAGTTATGTCATGTCATGTCATTGGTACTTGCGCAGTTTCGCAGCGCGGGTATGATCTCTTAGGTACTTGCGCAGTTTCGTAGCGCGAGTGTGATTGGTCAGTTCTGCTGCTAAATAATGTTTGCGTGTTTTCGTAGCGGCCCGTTTGCCAGCGATTTCGTAGCGCATTCCTTTAAATTTGAACTGCCCGCGCTACGAAATCGGGGTTTCGGGCTGTTGTCTAGCTTTTTTCCTGGAATGTCTAATCCGAGAAGTGGTGAGTCACGAGTCCGGTTATGATTGTTTCCTCACACCATTTACGTGTCATGATTAGCCATTACTTTGCCATCAGGTCTGATTTCATTGAGTTAGGTGTCAGTTTGGAGGACGTTATAGGAAGTGGTCATTCCATAATGTGTTTTTCATAACATATGAATGTCTTCTGCTCTATGAAAAGCGTGAGCTTTATTCTAAACAGACTACTGCAAGCGAGCCTGATTTCTACAGCCAAAGAGTGTTATCGTGCTGCAAACCACCGTCATTTCCTTGTGTAGAATTGTGCAAAGAAACATGGAAAGAAAGGAGCACCGTTCGGGTAGATGTGTGAGAACAGAGCCGGAGGGATTAGATGTAACCCTCAGGGATGAGGAAGTAGCAAAGGCGTTCAGAGGTGCTGGTTGTTGGCGGTTCTGTGAAAAACTCAAAGGTGGACATGCAGAAGTGACCAGGGCATTTGCAGTGAACTTCACGGGATTAAATTCAAAGGTGGCCATGCTGGAGTTTCCGGTTTCCCCTGAAGTCATTTCTACAGTCACAGAAATCCCAAGAGGTGGCCAAGAATGGTTCAAGAATTTCAAGTTTGATATGGGTCCGTGTAAGGAGTTCTTAAAGGCACCATATGTAGACGAAGATCTTGCTAAAGCTGTCCCAAGGAGCTATCTTAAGGAGAATTATGCTACATTATTGACATGCATCCAGAGGTACTTGACATGTGAAGGTCGGTACAACAAAGTCTACTCATATCATTTCAAGCTGCTGCTACACTTCACTGGTAAGAGCTCAATAGACATCCCTTTTTACTTATTCAGGAGTATTTCTAAGATGTGTGACAAGATTCAGTTGAAAAAGGAAGCTTATGAAACATCTCTTTTTCATCATGGTCTGGTTAAATTATTGGTGTTGGATAGCCTACATAAAATTGGTAAAGACTGGGATTCGTTTGTATTCATGGCCGGTTTCCCTAGTAAAACGGGCCTCACTCCATTACCTGTAAGAGAAAGAGAAGATAGGAGTGAGGATACTACTTTGGCTGAGATTAGGAAAGAAATAACAAACCATAAGAAGCCCAAAGCTAAAACAAAGAAGCCAGAGAGGTCTGTAACAGTCAAAGAAACACCTGAAACATCAACAAAGAAGACTCCTAAGTTAGCAGTTAAAGAAACTCCTGAGGCATCAGTAGTCAAAACTTCAAAATCATCCAAAGTATCTGAAAAAGAAGCTTCTAAGTTGCCGCTTAAAGAAACACCAGAATCATCTAAACAGAAGACTCACAAAAGAAAAGATGAAATTAAGTCTAGTGAAGTTGAAAGAGTTTCAAGAGCAAGAACTAGAGGCCAGCTGAACAAAGAAAAAGGAAAATCAGCTCATGTGGAAGAGAGTCCTGTTTCTAAGGGTAGTCTAAATGATTTGCTGGAAGCCATTGAATTAGAACAAGAACATCCAATCCAAGTTGAACCTCTTGAAATAGAACCAGATCAATTGGTGTCACCTATGCATATTGATCTAACACAATCTTCACCTGAGAGTTCTAAGAAGTCAAAGGCTTCCAAAAGGTTAAAGTTTGAAGAACCAGGTGAAGAGTATGCCTTTAAACCTCGCAGACCAATGACTAGGAGGCAAATGAAGGAAGCAGAAAAGGCTCAAAAAGAGAAAGTCCCTTCAGACATGCCTAGGACAGAGGCACTTGAAATCTTCTCTGGAATAGTCCAAGCAGTTAAAAACAAGAATAAGGACAATAAGGTGGTTATTAGTCAAAGTGGAAATGTGGTTGCCATTAAAAAACAAGCTGGAGCAAGTAAGGAGATACCTCAGGTTCATAATATTTTTAAAGAGAAGGCAGTGAGATATACTAGTTATAAGAAAGCTGTGATGAAAGGTAAAACAAGTTTGATCAGTCAAGCTAGTTCGGTATCTGACGCCTATGTATGGACAGTACCAGCTCTAAAACAGGCAAAAACTATGAAACAAATGAATGCAAGTCTAAGAGCACAGAACAAGAAGTTGAAGGAGGAAGTCATCAGCCTGAAAGAAAAGCTAGACAAGCTAGCTAAATGATTCAAGGAGGAATGTGTTTTCTCAAATTTTGATATATTTTGGGCCATTGTCTTTTTAAAAGTTTTTGAAACTTTTTTGTGTCTTCACACCTGTATGGAAAGACTAAAGGAATCATAGATTTGAAATATTGCTGTTTTGAGGTTCATATATTTAATTTTGATGACCTACAGCAGTTTCGTAGCGCGCTACGAAACTGCTGTAGATGACTGGTTAGGTTTAAAGCTTGAGTTGGAATGCTGAGATCAGCATATATTTAAAGAGATGGTTTAATATCAGCATGTAGACTATAGAAGATCAGTCAGATATTTTGAAAAGGAGGCCAGGTGTAAATATTCAAAGAAAAAGCCGAAGTTTTGTCTTTTTCCTAAAAGTCACTTTATCTCCGAAATTTTAGGGTTTGGATAGAGCTGCTGAGGTGTTAAATGATACACTTGTCCAGTTGTGGGATGGCTGGGTTATGAGTTCTCTTCAGTCACACGGGACTATCCAAGGTTTAAATGGCTTAAAGATGGATCATTAATATATGAACACCGAGGGGAGGCAGCAACCAAGAATATAGGCTTCATTTTCTTTTCGGTTGTTGAGTCATCTATGCATCAAGTATCCGGAGCTGTATGTACATTGAATCTGTTTTAAGCTTGGATATGGTTATTATTGCAGTACTACAGGTGGCAAGCTCTAAGGACACAGCAGGGTATACAAGGAAGAAGACTTAAAGTGCCAATATGATGGAATCCTCTGTTTTCGTAGCATCATATCTCTTGTAATAAATTAGTTTGTTTATGTTATTGTTAAGGTCATTTATGTCAAAAGCCCGAGCTCCCTTCATGCTTGATGAGGAGTCTCGTACAGCAGTGTTTTGATAGGCTATATATAGGAATAACTTAGATGTAAAAAAGGTTGGATACTTAATAGAAAAAGTGTGTTGTTTTGGGCGACTGTAAGATCTTTTTTGACAGTAATAGTTAAACAGAGTTATTCTCTTCTCAAGATTCTCGAAGGATTGTCATGGTCAAATGAAGTGATGATGTGTTATACCTTATGTTATTTTATGGTTTTGTTGTATGCAATCACTCAGAATTCATACTTATATGCTCTGACTTCCTGTGTATACAGCAAGCTATGTGTGGTGGAATATGTTTGACTTGTAATGCTAAGAGCCTTGATTTCTATGAGTTCACTGTGTTTTTCTTGTTTACTTGATATTATAGACTCCATAGCCCAATGAGATATCTTTTGGTGTGTTTCCAACCAGTTATGCTTTCATTAAATCTATTGTACAAGAGTTAGCCCTCTTATCAACATTCAAAATCAATAACCTTTTCTTGAGAGAGCCCTCTCAGGCTAGGGAGGCTAATCCTTAGTCAAAAGCTTGGTCTGAAATAGTTACACAGAGTCTACCTGATCAGCAGCCCTTCAGTGCTTGATTTTGTGATAACATTTTGGTGCGTCTGCCGGGAGCTTAAGATTGAATTTCTGAAGGTAGCAGGAGTTCAAATGATTTTCGAGGCTGCATTCTACCTTGGTGACTCCATTTGTTATTTTAAAGTTTAAAGGTGGCTTCGAAAGGAAGGTACACAAGGAGTAACCCTGATCCAAATCCACCTAGTCCTGTGGAAAATCCGAATATCATCTCAAGGAGTAAACAAAGCTTCTCTGACATACCAGGTACTTCAAGTATTTCAAAGTCATTATTTACTGAGTTTTCTAGAAGTCCTGAGAACAAACTTGTGGATGATAAGGTTCAAGAGGTCATATTAAGGTCTGAAAATGAAGAAGAAGTAATAGGCATTATCTTGGATTTACAGAAGAGAGGTATTGATACCTCTTCTTTAATTTCACAAAAAGATAAAGAGGAGTTTTGGGAAATTGTTTCTTCTGAGCTTTTGTTAGAAAAAGAAGATTTAAAACAGCTCAAGGAGCTTGATCCTTTTGAAATTCTGCTTAACTCAAACCTTGGGTTACCTCTCCCAAATTGGAGCTCTTTTGTTGGTGGGTTACAAAGTCCTAATAGTCCTTTTCGTACTCATATTTTGTCCTCAGCTTCTGCAAGTCCAAACAGTCCTCAACTCACATCTCATACTAGTCCTGGTCATAGCATACCTATTGTTGCTGTTCCTCCTTTCATCATGGTTGTACCTGCAAGGTATGCGCCTTTGGCCCTCCCTGCTGTTTTGCATGACTTACCAAATAAATATGCTTCTAAGATTCCAACCTGGGGAGGGGATGAAGACATTACAGCTGAAGAGCATGTAGATAGATTCAATGACTTTATTGATAGGTATGAAGTAGATGATGAAGATGTCAAATTGAGATTATTTGCTCATTCCTTTATTGGGGAAGTTAGGAAATGGTTCAAAGCCTTGGGAGCTGGTAGTATTCACAGTTGGATTGAGTTTGAAGATAGTTTTTTGAGAAAATGGGGAAATAGAACTAATCCAGTACAGGCCCTCACTGAATATAATAATTTGAGAAGAGCCCCAGATGAGACTATTCAAAACTTTTCTAAGAGGTTCAATAAGATTTACAATTCCATTCCAGCTCACTTAAAACCTCCTGGAGCCCTGGCCCAACTAAGATATGCTGAGTCCTTTGAATCTAATTTTTCTCTCTTACTCAGAGAAAGAGAGTCTGCTACATTGGCTGATATGCAAAATGATGCTATCAAAGTTGAAGTAAATATACTTGCTGCTAAAAAGTCTAAGATGGCTAAGACCAAAATTAAGGAAGAGGAGAGGCCCTCTACTTCAGCTCAAGATGAAAGATTTGAAACCATGATGAAGACTATGGAAAAGTTAATGGACCAATTAGCACTTGGGAATACTGCTGCTCCTCAAGCACAACAAGAATCTCGGTTTAGAAATCCTCAGTTTAGGAGACCTCAAAATCAACAACGGCCAAGGGAAAATAGAAATCAGCCAGCTGATCCTCCTGTAAGACCTCCATTTCAGCAAAATATGGTAGATGGTGAGGAAGAGACTGAGGAACCAGAAGAAGCTATTCATTGTCTTGGTGAAGAAGATTCAGAAATCTTTTTAACAAAAGAAGAGCATGATGAGTCTAGCCAACAAAAAGTTGAGGAAGAACCTTCAGATTTCCTAAAGGGGTATCAGCATGCCATTTTTGAAATTCAAAAGCAATATAATCTCAGAAATAGAGAGGTGCCTATTACAGCAAATAAGGGTCAGCCTAAGAAGAATATTCCAAAAGCAGCGGAAGACAAAAAAGAAAAGCCAAAACAAGCTGAAGAAAAAGGTGATGCTCCTATTGAAAAGAAAGAGAATCAAGCTCTTGTTATTCCTAAAGAAGTTGAGAAGTCTACTCCAGGATTCAATATAGAAAATGAGATTTCTAAAATTAAAATATCAGTCCCATTTAATGAACTTTTGAAAGTAAACAAGTATAGAAGCAAGATTGTGGAAATGCTTAATTCTCCCCCGGGAGGAGCTGATATTTTAAATTTGCAAGAAGACAATCCTATCATTTGTTTGGGCCCAAGGCTGGAAGATGAGCAGAATGATGAATTTCCTCCTTTTTATATAAGCATCAATATACATGAAATGACTCTTCATAATGCCATGTTGGACTCAGGAGCATCTCATAATCTTATGCCCAAAGTCATTATGGAAAGGTTAGGATTGGAAGTGACCAGACCTTATAAAGATTTATTTTCTTTTGATTCAAAGAGGGTGCATTGTATTGGGTTAATTAAGGATGTTGTTGTGGCTCTTACACAAATCCCAGCCAAAACCACTGTCATGGATATTGTTGTGGCTGATGTTCCACCTAAATTTGGAATATTACTTTCAAGATCGTGGGCAGCTAAAATTAAGGGTACTATGCAAATGGATTTGACTTATGCTACTATTCCAGTATTTGGGGAGCAGAGAAGGTTATACCGGGAAACAAGGATGGCATATATGGTGAGTAGTAAGGATAAACCACAGAATTTTCCTATCTATTCTTGTGATACAGGCTTGGGATCGGCCATTCTGTTTAATGAATCAGTGGGAGAGGAATCACAGAAAGAAAAAGCAGAAAATCAGTGTGAAGAGTTGCAGCAAAGTAATGAAGAAGACATTTCTGGTTGCTGGTCTTTGTATTTTGATGGAGCAGCAGGGAAGGAAGGAGCTGGCGCTGGAATTTGGATCATGAGTCCAGCTGATGAGAGTAAGTTTCTGTCTTATAAGCTCAATTTTGATTGCACAAATAACATGGCCGAGTATGAGTCCTTGGTTTTAGGCCTAGAAAATTTGATTGAGTTCAAGGCAAAAAACATTGCTGTTTATGGGGACTCTGAGCTAGTTATAAAGCAAGTTCAAGGTGTTTATCAAACAAAAGATGCAAGAATGAGAGCTTATAGGAATTTGGTGTTAGAATTGTTGGAAAAGTTTCAATCATACACTTTCAATGTCATAACCAGAGAGCAGAATTCCATGGCAGATTCTCTTGCTGTAGCAGCTAGTCTTTTTGTCATTCCTAAACATGCTTCTGACAGTTATGCAGTCAAAGTCCGCCATAGGCCAGTGATCCCTGACAATATCCTAAATTGGCAAGTATTTGAAGATGACCAGCAGGTGAAAAGTTTCTTAGAATTGAAAGGAGAATTTGAGAATTGTCAAATTGATCAGCAAAACATGTTAGTGGAAACAAAAGAAAAGTCTGAGGTGTTGCAGCTGCAAAATAACCTTATTCCTAAGGGTCTGATTCCACTTGAGAAACTTTTTGATCAGAATGATGTTTTTAAGGCGCCAAGATTGCAGGCAAATGAAGAAGAGATAGAAAACTGCAATCTAGGTGATTTAGTAGCGCCTAAATTGATCAAAATTTCAAAATTTTTATCAGCTGATCTAAAGGTTAAGTACATTGATCTGATGAAGAAGTTTATTGATGTGTTTGCTTGGAATTATACTGATCTCAAACAATATGATTCCTCAGTTATACAACATACAATCCCCATCAAGCCAAATGAGAAACCTTTTAAGCAAAAATTGAGAAGAATAAATCCTCTGCTGATGCCATTAATTGAGAAAGAGGTTAAGAAGTTGTATGATGCGAAGATTATTGTTCCTATCAGATTTTCAAATTGGTTAGCCAACTTGGTTCCAGTGAGGAAAAAGAATGGAGAAATAAGGATTTGCATAGACTTTAGGAATTTGAACAAGGCTTCACTCAAGGACAATTATCCTCTTCCTAAAATGGATCTCATGTTGCAGAATATTGTAGGTTCTCAAAGAATGTCAATGTTAGATGGCTTTTCAGGATACAACCAAATCCTTGTTCATCCAGAGGATCAGGAGAAGACAGCCTTTACTACACCATGGGGCACATTTATGTATGCCAAGATGCCCTTTGGCCTCATGAATGCAGGGGCGACTTTCCAAAGGGCTATGGACATTGCTTTTGCAGAGGAGAGAGATAAATCAGTTGTGGTATACCTTGATGATATCACAGTATTTTCAAAGAGAGAGGAAGATCATTTAAAGCATCTAGAAAAGATATTATTGAAGTGTAGAAGGTTCGGCATTTCTTTGAATCCAACTAAAAGTATCTTTGCTTTGACTTCTGGTAAGTTGCTTGGGCATATCATTTCTCAAGAAGGCATTAAAATAGATCCAAATAGAGTTAGTGCTATTTCAAGGCTGGATTTGCCAAGGAGTAAGAAAGAAGTTCAGTCTTTTCTTGGTAAAGTCAATTTTGTTAGGAGGTTCATTCCTAACTTTGCAGAGGTGGTTAAGCACATCACAAAAATGCTAAAGAAGGGAGCAGACTTTAGGTGGACAGCTGAGGCAAGAAAGTCATTTGAAGAAATTAAAAAAGCACTCACTCAAGCACCGGTGCTTATTAGTCCTGATTTCTCCAAGGAATTTTTAATATTCACTTATGCCTCTGAAGATACAATCGCTGGAGTTCTTTTGCAGAAAGGGGATCAAGGTACTGAGCAGCCTATTTCATTCTTTAGTAAAACATTGGCAAATGCTGAATTAAAGTATAACATTTTAGAAAAGCAAGCATATGCTTTGGTTAAGGCAATCAAAGATTTTAGAATCTATGTGCTTCATTCTCATATTATTGCATTTGTGCCAAGTGCTGTTATTAAAGAAATTCTCACACAAGCGGACCCGGATGGTAAAAGAGGGAAATGGATAGCCAAATTGTTGGAATATGATATTGAAATTAGGCCAACTAAATTGGTGAAAGGCCAAGGGTTAGCAGAGTTGCTAACTCACTCAAATCCAGACTGCAGTGACATTAATTTTAATGCAGAAATTTTTGAAGAAGAGGAAGAGTTGGTTCAAATCAATGAAAAATTTCTGATATCTGAGTGGTATAAGGATGTCTCATTTGTACTACAGCACAACAGAGCCCCTGACAATCTTCCCAAGTCTAGAGCTCGTTTCATCAAGCTGAAATCTCTTAAATATTTTGTTTATGAGCAGAATTTATTTTGGAAGGATGCTGGAGGGATTCTACTAAATTGCTTGGTTGAAGAAGAGGCTGATAGAGTGATTGAAGAATTTCACAAAGGAGACTGTGGAGGACACCATTATTGGAAGGCTACTGCTAACAAAATATTGAGAGCTGGGTATTTTTGGCCCACCATGTTCAAAGATATTTATAAAAAGGTTGCAGCTTGTCATGAATGTCAGTTGTTTGAAGGTAAAAGAAAGCTCATGCCTATGCCTCTAGTTCCTATTTATGTAGAGGCGCCTTTTCAGCAGTGGGGGCTAGATTTTATAGGTGAGATACATCCCTCTTCATCAGGCCAACATCGGTGGATACTTACAGCCACAGATTATTTCACAAAGTGGATAGAGGCAGTGCCAACTAGACAAGCTAATGATGCAGTCATTATTTCTTTCTTAGAGAACAATATTTTATCAAGGTTTGGATGTCCACTCAAGCTTATCACAGATAATGCTCAAGCATTTAAGTCTAAGAGAATGATAAACTTTTGCCACCAATATCATATTACTCTTGGTCACTCAACAGCTTATTATCCCCAAGGCAATGGTCTAGCTGAAAGTTCAAATAAGAGTCTTGTGAGGATTATCAAGAAATTGCTGGAGGAAAACAAGAAAACTTGGCATTTGAAACTGAAGTATGCATTATGGGCTGATCGCATTTGCACTAAAAGATCTATTGGAACCTCTCCTTATGAACTTGTGTACGGAGCAGAAGCTATTTTTCCAACGTCTCTTGGTGTCCCAGTTATGAAATTAATTCAAGGACTTGAAGAAGAGCCCAATGCCATACAGAGGAGGATTAATCAATTGATTGCATTACAAGAAAAAAGGAATGAAGTGGTTGAAGATTATCAACAAAATCAGAATAGAGTCAAGAGGGCTTTTGACAAGAGGATTAAAGATGTGACCTTTCAAATTAATGACAAGGTTTTGAAATGGGAAGCCAAAATTGAGGAAAAGGGCAAACATGGTAAGTTTGAGAATTTATGGAAGGGGCCATATTTGATCTCTGCCTTCCATGGAAACAATACTTACATTTTGCAAGAAGTTGATGGATCACAGTATGCTGGTGGGCCTGTCAATGGCAGGTTCTTAAAGCATTATTATCAGTGAAAAGTCTGCCAAGTAGTTCATGATCATTGTAAATAATCATTGCTTTTGAAGTGTTTTGTGCTAGCAATAAGTGACAAGCTGAACTAGCAGATTTTAGCCCGAGGAGAAGGCCCACAAAGTTTGAGAGGAATGCTTGTCAGCCAGATGTGAGTGTAATAAATGGATAAAGCACTGGTACTACGTGTTCTTAGTGTACCACAGGGGCACACTATCCCTAGTGGAGCCGCTGTTATCACTAGAATCTATAGTTCATGTATATGTTAATTATCCATAAGTTTTTATAAAGTCTTGAGGTCTTGTAAATAAGTTTGTTAACTTATGTCAATTTCAAATTTTGAAATTCAAGAGTTATGAATGAAATTCGTGTAAAGGCAAGGGCATTAGTCATCTTCCATCATGGTTAGTTATGTCATGTCATGTCATTGGTACTTGCGCAGTTTCGCAGCGCGGGTATGATCTCTTAGGTACTTGCGCAGTTTCGTAGCGCGAGTGTGATTGGTCAGTTCTGCTGCTAAATAATGTTTGCGTGTTTTCGTAGCGGCCCGTTTGCCAGCGATTTCGTAGCGCATTCCTTTAAATTTGAACTGCCCGCGCTACGAAATCGGGGTTTCGGGCTGTTGTCTAGCTTTTTTCCTGGAATGTCTAATCCGAGAAGTGGTGAGTCACGAGTCCGGTTATGATTGTTTCCTCACACCATTTACGTGTCATGATTAGCCATTACTTTGCCATCAGGTCTGATTTCATTGAGTTAGGTGTCAGTTTGGAGGACGTTATAGGAAGTGGTCATTCCATAATGTGTTTTTCATAACATATGAATGTCTTCTGCTCTATGAAAAGCGTGAGCTTTATTCTAAACAGACTACTGCAAGCGAGCCTGATTTCTACAGCCAAAGAGTGTTATCGTGCTGCAAACCACCGTCATTTCCTTGTGTAGAATTGTGCAAAGAAACATGGAAAGAAAGGAGCACCGTTCGGGTAGATGTGTGAGAACAGAGCCGGAGGGATTAGATGTAACCCTCAGGGATGAGGAAGTAGCAAAGGCGTTCAGAGGTGCTGGTTGTTGGCGGTTCTGTGAAAAACTCAAAGGTGGACATGCAGAAGTGACCAGGGCATTTGCAGTGAACTTCACGGGATTAAATTCAAAGGTGGCCATGCTGGAGTTTCCGGTTTCCCCTGAAGTCATTTCTACAGTCACAGAAATCCCAAGAGGTGGCCAAGAATGGTTCAAGAATTTCAAGTTTGATATGGGTCCGTGTAAGGAGTTCTTAAAGGCACCATATGTAGACGAAGATCTTGCTAAAGCTGTCCCAAGGAGCTATCTTAAGGAGAATTATGCTACATTATTGACATGCATCCAGAGGTACTTGACATGTGAAGGTCGGTACAACAAAGTCTACTCATATCATTTCAAGCTGCTGCTACACTTCACTGGTAAGAGCTCAATAGACATCCCTTTTTACTTATTCAGGAGTATTTCTAAGATGTGTGACAAGATTCAGTTGAAAAAGGAAGCTTATGAAACATCTCTTTTTCATCATGGTCTGGTTAAATTATTGGTGTTGGATAGCCTACATAAAATTGGTAAAGACTGGGATTCGTTTGTATTCATGGCCGGTTTCCCTAGTAAAACGGGCCTCACTCCATTACCTGTAAGAGAAAGAGAAGATAGGAGTGAGGATACTACTTTGGCTGAGATTAGGAAAGAAATAACAAACCATAAGAAGCCCAAAGCTAAAACAAAGAAGCCAGAGAGGTCTGTAACAGTCAAAGAAACACCTGAAACATCAACAAAGAAGACTCCTAAGTTAGCAGTTAAAGAAACTCCTGAGGCATCAGTAGTCAAAACTTCAAAATCATCCAAAGTATCTGAAAAAGAAGCTTCTAAGTTGCCGCTTAAAGAAACACCAGAATCATCTAAACAGAAGACTCACAAAAGAAAAGATGAAATTAAGTCTAGTGAAGTTGAAAGAGTTTCAAGAGCAAGAACTAGAGGCCAGCTGAACAAAGAAAAAGGAAAATCAGCTCATGTGGAAGAGAGTCCTGTTTCTAAGGGTAGTCTAAATGATTTGCTGGAAGCCATTGAATTAGAACAAGAACATCCAATCCAAGTTGAACCTCTTGAAATAGAACCAGATCAATTGGTGTCACCTATGCATATTGATCTAACACAATCTTCACCTGAGAGTTCTAAGAAGTCAAAGGCTTCCAAAAGGTTAAAGTTTGAAGAACCAGGTGAAGAGTATGCCTTTAAACCTCGCAGACCAATGACTAGGAGGCAAATGAAGGAAGCAGAAAAGGCTCAAAAAGAGAAAGTCCCTTCAGACATGCCTAGGACAGAGGCACTTGAAATCTTCTCTGGAATAGTCCAAGCAGTTAAAAACAAGAATAAGGACAATAAGGTGGTTATTAGTCAAAGTGGAAATGTGGTTGCCATTAAAAAACAAGCTGGAGCAAGTAAGGAGATACCTCAGGTTCATAATATTTTTAAAGAGAAGGCAGTGAGATATACTAGTTATAAGAAAGCTGTGATGAAAGGTAAAACAAGTTTGATCAGTCAAGCTAGTTCGGTATCTGACGCCTATGTATGGACAGTACCAGCTCTAAAACAGGCAAAAACTATGAAACAAATGAATGCAAGTCTAAGAGCACAGAACAAGAAGTTGAAGGAGGAAGTCATCAGCCTGAAAGAAAAGCTAGACAAGCTAGCTAAATGATTCAAGGAGGAATGTGTTTTCTCAAATTTTGATATATTTTGGGCCATTGTCTTTTTAAAAGTTTTTGAAACTTTTTTGTGTCTTCACACCTGTATGGAAAGACTAAAGGAATCATAGATTTGAAATATTGCTGTTTTGAGGTTCATATATTTAATTTTGATGACCTACAGCAGTTTCGTAGCGCGCTACGAAACTGCTGTAGATGACTGGTTAGGTTTAAAGCTTGAGTTGGAATGCTGAGATCAGCATATATTTAAAGAGATGGTTTAATATCAGCATGTAGACTATAGAAGATCAGTCAGATATTTTGAAAAGGAGGCCAGGTGTAAATATTCAAAGAAAAAGCCGAAGTTTTGTCTTTTGCCTAAAAGTCACTTTATCTCCGAAATTTTAGGGTTTGGATAGAGCTGCTGAGGTGTTAAATGATACACTTGTCCAGTTGTGGGATGGCTGGGTTATGAGTTCTCTTCAGTCACACGGGACTATCCAAGGTTTAAATGGCTTAAAGATGGATCATTAATATATGAACACCGAGGGGAGGCAGCAACCAAGAATATAGGCTTCATTTTCTTTTCGGTTGTTGAGTCATCTATGCATCAAGTATCCGGAGCTGTATGTACATTGAATCTGTTTTAAGCTTGGATATGGTTATTATTGCAGTACTACAGGTGGCAAGCTCTAAGGACACAGCAGGGTATACAAGGAAGAAGACTTAAAGTGCCAATATGATGGAATCCTCTGTTTTCGTAGCATCATATCTCTTGTAATAAATTAGTTTGTTTATGTTATTGTTAAGGTCATTTATGTCAAAAGCCCGAGCTCCCTTCATGCTTGATGAGGAGTCTCGTACAGCAGTGTTTTGATAGGCTATATATAGGAATAACTTAGATGTAAAAAAGGTTGGATACTTAATAGAAAAAGTGTGTTGTTTTGGGCGACTGTAAGATCTTTTTTGACAGTAATAGTTAAACAGAGTTATTCTCTTCTCAAGATTCTCGAAGGATTGTCATGGTCAAATGAAGTGATGATGTGTTATACCTTATGTTATTTTATGGTTTTGTTGTATGCAATCACTCAGAATTCATACTTATATGCTCTGACTTCCTGTGTATACAGCAAGCTATGTGTGGTGGAATATGTTTGACTTGTAATGCTAAGAGCCTTGATTTCTATGAGTTCACTGTGTTTTTCTTGTTTACTTGATATTATAGACTCCATAGCCCAATGAGATATCTTTTGGTGTGTTTCCAACCAGTTATGCTTTCATTAAATCTATTGTACAAGAGTTAGCCCTCTTATCAACATTCAAAATCAATAACCTTTTCTTGAGAGAGCCCTCTCAGGCTAGGGAGGCTAATCCTTAGTCAAAAGCTTGGTCTGAAATAGTTACACAGAGTCTACCTGATCAGCAGCCCTTCAGTGCTTGATTTTGTGATAACAATAGGGATAGTGTGTTGAATGATAGAAGTGTTATAAGTTTTCAGCTCATCGTAGTTCCAGGCAAAGACGTTCTTGTACTGTCGTAGAAGACGGATGTATGCTGATTTTTCTTCAGGAGCTAGGCCTTGGCCTAGGTTGACGTTTTGGGGTTTCTCGTCGGTTCCTAAGTTCACTGATTCGTAGTTCAGAGTTGAACTGTAAAGTTTGGCGTTAGCTGACCTTTTGAACCGACTTTTTAAGTCATACAAATCTTCTAATTTGACCACTGATTTGGGTATAGCGTTATCAGTGCTACTTTGTTGTATTTGGTGGTCATGACAGTCCTCGTCGATTATCTGGTTTGAGTAGGATCCTTCGGAGGTAAGGAAACTTACGATGTCTGGGTCGTCGTTGAATACTCTCCAGTTGGTGATGTTGTCAGGGATAGACGATTTAAAAATTAATTCTATCGAAAACCTATCTGGACTAAAGTCTTCGGAGGGAATGAGTCTGGAGGCTACGTTTGCTAGCAGGTCTGCGCTTGCATTGTGAAGTCTTGGGATCGATGAAATATTGAATGCTGTAAAATGCGCAGTGAGATCTTGCACTAAAGATTGGTAGTTCTTTAAATGACTAGACAGGCAATGTATGGTGTTACGTACCTGTTTGACGATGATCTCGGAATCTCCAAAGACTTGAAGATATTTGACGTTGGAGCCGATTGCTTTGTATAGGCCTTGCACCAAGGCTTCGTATTCCGCTGTGTTGTTCGTGCAATCGAACTCCAGTCTGCATGTGAGCATGGTCTTATTTCCGTCTGGGCTAATCAAGACGCATCCTGCTCCCGCTCCCTCGTTGGACTTAGAGCCATCAAAATATAATTTCCAAAATAAAGAAGTATTTACAGGGTTATCTAAGAAACTAACACATTTTGAATCATCAGTCTGGGAAAAGTTTTCTACTTGGGACACGACTGAATTTTCTAAATATGGTGATATGTGAGCATTGAAATTTCCAAGGAAAGAGTCTACCGAATAATTGCCTATGATGCTGCTGTTGTATGCTATGGATTCGTTCTCTCCCTCCAGGTCCGTCACTATGTACTTTTGGTGTAGTTCTCGTTCAACCTTTATTTGATTTGGCTTCCCGTTGAAGGGTAACCACATGTGCGACCAGTCAGTCGAAAAATATCCGTGGAGTTTCTCGGACCAATCCCTGCTAAGAATTAGACCATAAAATTCAGGGATGTCAGCAACTAGAATATCGATGACCTGGCACACCTTGGGGTTGGACGATAGTCTTATGTTCACTTGATTAAATTCGCCTATCACTTCGACTTGTGATCGATTAAGTTGAACTATGCGCACTGCGGATTTTTGCGGTTGAACATTAAGTTTGGCACATATTGACTTGGGTAGAATATTGGTTGAAGCACCAGAATCAACCAAGCAGTTATGCACGTTTCTGTTAAAGATCTCGTAAGTGAGGAGGAAAGGGGGAGTGTGAGATCTAGACCTTCCTCCAATCAAGGCGATGTCATTTGGATCGATTTTATTGATCGCGTTGATTGGGGGTCTTCCTATATTATGGGAAGCTATAGCTGTAGGTAGAGGCGCAGTAGGTACGGCGTGTAACTCTTTCATCATGATCTTCTGTTGGTGTTTCAATTTGCTCAGCTCGTACAGGGTGATATTAGCCCTAGTCTTCTTCATGTCGTCGATGATGTTATACTCCATTTCATCCGACACTATTAGTGTCTTTGATGGAGGCGATTGCTCGGATTGGACTGGGCTAAATGAGGTCGCTTTAGGGGTTGTCTTCTTTGTTGCGACCTTTTCTTTTGCTGGAGGGCTTGCGCCCTTCTGTTTTGGGGTAGTCTGGGGAGGATCAAGTTGATTTCTGCTTCTTGTGCTAACCGGAAGTGCTTCTTGATCTTCCTCTTGTGGGAGGATGAAATCCCACATTCCTTGCAGTTCCACCACTTCTTCATCGTCGGTATGCGTTTCAGCGGTGTTTTCTTCTTCTTCTTCTTCAGATTCCACGTTAGAGACCACGCTAGGTGGCTTCGTCTCCATAGGAGGATTTCTCTTAAAACTCCTAAAAGGCTTTCTTGGGGACGATTCTGCTACTTGTTTCCTGATATCAATCATCTCATTTGACATGGCCTTTAATACCTTTTGTAATCCTTCCATGTCGAAAGGATCCTTCGTTTGCTTCTTCTTGGTTTCTTCTTTGAAAGAGATTTTCTTAAATTTACGCTCTTCGATTGTAGATCTCTTTTCTAAGGCTACTACGCGTCTTTCGACTGCTAATGCCTTAGCCAAATTTTCGACTAAGGTTGTCTTGCTTGCCCTATCTACGAAGATGGCCAAGTTTGAAGGTAAGGCCGTGATGTACCATTCGCATCTTACTTTCTCGCTGGGTTGGGAAGCAGCGGGGATTTTATTGAGGATCTTGTTGAACCGTAAGTTAAAATCTTTAATGGGTTCCCGAGCCTCAGCTTTAAGATTGGACAGATCGTTGATCAGTGTCGCTGTCGATCTATCATCGCCGAATTTAGTGAGAAATTGATTTTGAAAAATATCCCAGCTGGTGATAGATCCGGAGGGTAGCGAGAAGTACCATGACCCGGCCGTCCCTTGCATCGTATAGGGGAAGAGTCGGACCACGACGTCTTCGTTGGTAACTCCGTTGAGATTAACAGAAAGCATGAAATTATTGATATGTTCTTCAGCTAGCATTCCAGTTTCTGGATTGAACTTTGGTAACCACTTCTCGGGATGGGCAGGTATTGGACTCAGGGGTGGAGGCATTAAAACCGCCCCAGGGTTGTTCCATGGAGATTGTGCCATCGCTGAGTTGCTGGTTAGTAAAAGTGTAGAAGATGATCTTTGAGGTTGAGAAGATAGAGATGTTATGATCTTTGACGATTGTGGAGGAAGGGTTGCGGAAGATGGATGAGTGATTTGAGGTGGAGATGTGGGTGGTCGACTTCGCGGAGAGGGAGTTGAAATGGATGAGGTGGATGAAAGAGTCTCTCTGTCAGACTCTTTAAATGTTTTCCTTGCTCTTTTCCTAGTGGGGAGAGGGATTTCAGTTGGCTGAATGCCAAACTTTTCACTCTTCAATCGGGTCAGGGGATGAGCAGGGTTGTATTGCGAAGTCAAGCTGCCTTTAGATTTATCAGATTTCTGGTTAAAAATGGAGAATCCCTGGAGTTTACGGATCAAGGTTTGAACTTCAGGGGGATCGACAATAAGTTGTTCTGATGTATCGGGATGTATAGCAGCGGTGGATGTCCGAGCGACTTCCAGTTCCGAGTTTAGTCGTATTGGGGAAGTCGGGGAAGTTGGTGAGGGTGATTTGCTCTTAGAATGGTATTTGGGTTTTGAATTATGTGCCATTCATAGCTGTGGCCCTCCTTCTAGCGCCAGAAATGTTGAGGGCCCCGAGGTCGGGTCAACAACAAGGGGGATACCCACCCGGTCCGAAACCTGGTTGGCGGCTCCTTGCCCGTTTGGAGTAGCGGGTCCGACTGGGGGGTAATGGGACCAGTTTCCCAATGTGATGGGTGTGTGTGTGTGCGTAGAGTCTGATGGTTTTTAATCTAAGGAGGGGGGGGGATTCTTCTAAACTAGTCTTAATTATAACTGCTAAATTAACTTTATGCTAATGTAATCTAATGAAGAAAAATACATCTAATCTACGCTAACCCGGGGTGTGTTTCTTTTTGTTATGCGATCTAGAAAGATTTCTAACAGCAGCTGGTAATAAAGATCATTCAACTGATATCAGAATATAAATCAATAAAGATAAACCATTCTGCATAAGAAGTTAGGCAGAGTAGTTGTGAACAGCATATCGCATAATCAGTTTTCTATATGTTAAACATAAATAAATGACCCCACCGTACAGAAGTGCCAAATGGTAATACAGACATTCATGCAATAACATACAAAGAACTCAGCCACATATCACTTTAGGAATACTAGCAGAATCTAGCCAAGAGATAAAAGTACCATTTATGACTAAGTTCACTAATAAACTTCAAGTAACAATGATTTATTTCTACTTGTTCTAACATCTGCTAAGAGTACATAAGTGCAACATCAGTAACAGATATTAAAATGCAAACATAAATAAATCTCGATCCATCCATTCATCAAAAACCTCCTCTGAGGGTGCAGAAGTGCATGTTCTGAGGATACGTTTTTTGACAGATTTCCGGACCCTTCTCCAAAAACCATGAGAAGGGTTAAATACTACTAACTAATCAATCTTAATTACATGAAATTAGGGAATCGGCTTCAAATGACCGCCCTTTTACTAAAAGCAACTTTATTTCTAAACTTAAAATCTAATTTCTGACCGTTTCTGTATATTCTCTTTAGTGCTGTCAACAGTGTAATGCTTTCCTGGGAAGGGTCGGCTAGCCGCCTTCTTGTTTCGCTCGGGAGATAAAAGTGGAAATAGCAGGAGCTGGCACTTCCTTCCGGCAGACCAGAAGATATTTTCGAAAACCTTTCTCTAGCTGGGTGTATTCGTCGCGTGTATACTTAGCGTGTCCCAGTTTCTTCTCGAACTGATTTTGCTGTTGCCTTTTTCGGTTTCCGGTCGTGCGAATGACTGAGTGGGTTAGGAGTCGTGCTGCATGGGCAACTCCCTGTGTCGAGAGTTTCTTCCGTTCTTTGTTCCAGGTTTTCCTGAAGCGTTCTCCTTCTCATGCGCTTCTTTCTCTGCTTCACTAAGTCTTAGCTTCAGGATCTTTTCTGAATACGCAGCTTTTGTGCGCCTTTGACTCTGAGTCCTGGATATTCTAATTCCATCAGTGCCGGTTGGCTGATAGCTTGGAATCCGCGGTCCTGCTGCATGCGGCATCCATTTGCGGAAGCATTCTCTCTTTGCTGATTGGCGCTTTCCTCTTTCCTTCAGATGTTTCCTGCATATAAACTTATATCAGTTGCGTGTCTTGCAGTCTACGCAAAGGAGAAGTGAAATGAGAAGACTTGACGTGAAAGCATTAATCTCTAATGAACGCATAATTCTGACATCCATCATCACTTGACTCTTCGATAAATGTAACGCAATCATTCCTAGATACTTAAGCATGCGGTCATTAAATTCTTTCAAGGCGCGCGCTTAATGCATGGGTCTATCGTGTGATAAGTCTTTTCAGATCGCAGGTCGCAGATCGCTGACATCGCAGATCGCAAATCGCGAATATCGCAAGTTCTCGTTTAATGGTTACGTCGTATAGCGTAATGCTTGCGATTTGCGATATCGCATATCGGCGATCGCATTGCTCGAAGGTTTTTCTTTTAAGGGGCGCGTGTGAGGTATGCGATGCGATGAACTTCGCATCGCAATTTCACAGTATTTGTTTTTTGCGCTCGAGTTATGCTTCGGCCTTTCTTTGCGATGCGATTTGAGCCTTAGGGAGAGAAATACAAAAACTTTAGAAAAAGTATTTTTTTGGGATTTTCGTTCAGGGTCCCCTCTTCGCTTGACGTTATTGCTAATGTCAAATGAAGAAAGGGGTTTGTTGGTGACCACAACAGTTCGGCTCGTTAAAAGTATCGAAAATTCATCCCTTCTGTATTGTTTTATACTTTTTCGAACTTAAGGGATTAGATGACGAAAAAGGAATTTTGGAGTTTGAGAAGGACTGAGTTATCTTTGTCGTTAAACTCGTTAAAATTTTAATAGCGACAAACTTGTCTATAGACGAGAACGAGTTTCACTATCGCTAGGCTCGTTAAAACATAGCGATGGGTTTGCTCGAAGGGCAAATTATAGAACAAGCATATGTTATCCTCCTCAAGCTTGATAAAAATAAAGAGGTACTGGTCAACAATGATTCGGGAAAATTGGGAAGAAAACTTGAAGAAACTTTGCTGGTAGCAAGTCGCTCTTGAACATGACACTTTCACTCCGCATCCAAGTCGGGTTGGGTTGTTTCATTCACCGGTCACATCACTATGGTCCCATCATACCATCCACATTTGGGGTTAATGCTACCAATCCATCACGTCAGTGTCGCCGATATGTTCAAGAGAAGTCATTCAGAGAATTCACCTGTGTCTCACCCACTACAATACATTTATACTCCATTCTTTCATGACCGCCACCCTGAACCTTATATCACCAGATCGTTTTCACCTCCATTAAAATCATTTGCTCCGTTCCGTGTCATTGATGTGGGATTCATTAAGGCCCTCCTATGACAGATCACTTCTTGTCGACATCAGCTCATTATCCAAGAAGTTGATCTAGGAACACCCCATTCAGTACTTTGAAGCTTGCATGCCTCAATGGCAAGTTTCTCACTTCCGGCGACAGGTTTACATCAATGACCTTCGACCGAAAGATTTTGCGTGGTGTTCAACGCCAAGTCCTTTATTCACACCACGTGAATTGTACTGCAGTACCTTGAGGGTCATTATCATTATCGGTGATTCCTCTCGCGCCTGTTAACAGCTTACATCATTAGCTGGTAATCAGGCGATGTCTTTCCATGTTCGACTCCAGAACATCTCTCACATGGATAAGACTTGTACTTCGAGTGAAGATCGAACGAGATTGAAGACCCCAGATCTAGTTTCATCCATCCGGGCTGCGATATACATTCAGGAAAATAAAAACATCAAATGTACATCACTGCTGCACAGATAATCATCCAATCAAAGAGATGATGGCTCTATCAGAATCATCAGTCTACACTCAGACGATTGTCTGTCCTATGTACATGAAAATGAATTTATAAAGCTGAGCATGGGAATGCCCGCCTTAGCTAGATCATGAAAATATTATGAAGATAATGTATTGTATTGTATCTTATTACAGGTCTCCTCCCAGCTTGAAAGAACTTTGGATCCTCATAATAAAGCATTTCACCCGACATCAAAAGATTGACGACCTCATGCTTTAGGGGGCAACTGTTATAGACATTTTTGGGCACTACAACCCCAAGCATGAAATGTCCATAAACCAAGCTCTCGTAAGTCCCTAAAAGTGTTGTTCTAACCCCTAAAGGAACAAGGTCAACAGATTACAGCTTCTCCCAGAAGTTCTCCATGAAAAACTGCTCAGAATTGGTCAAAACAGGATCATTTCAACTGCTCCACTGGCCAAGTGCGTTGTATCTCACCTAAGAACACTGTGTGGGTGCGTTGCATTTCAAAAAGCCCTTCTATGGGGTGCGATGGGCGAGAAATGACAAATGGCAGTGTCATTCCGCGAGGTGGAGAGGCAATGGAAGCTTCCAGAAACTTCTCCTGTGACACTTGCCTCTCTGAATTTGACCAAGGATGAGTAAGAGATTATCAATATCCAAGTGGAAGCAAGAACTATCAGAGGGAAGACACTAATCAAATCATAAGCTGACTCATCTCCATTACAGATATCTATATATGGATCCCTCATCCCAGAGATCCAGAGGCTGGAATTTTGCATATTGTAAGGAATTGTTGTTGGTTTCTTGAGACAAACATCAGATTGTTGGGTGATCTAAGCTTTGTATGATGTGAAGAGGGGCTTCCTTGCTGAGAGGTTGATGTTGGGTCAGAACAACTGGTTGTAACTCCTCTTGGCTCTTTCTTGTTTATCAATAAAATCTATTCAAGTTTTCCTCCATACTCTTGTGTCATTGATGTTTGTTGCATTTGTATGGTCAATTTACATATGATCCTAGATTGTTTATGATTATAGATCCATGTCTTTGTATAGTGCTATGCTACTGTGATCTTACAGGTACTTTGTGAAGCTGGGCGTGCAAGGGAACAAGTAGCGAAAGACTATCAAGGAAGAGAGGAATCAAATCAGGAGATTAGCGCAAGACAGAGGTTGGTCTTTTTGTTCCTCTCTATCTATAATTCATAAAGGAAAAACGAAAGTAGCTTTACTCTGTTTGTTTCTAAGGCAGCTGTCACACCTTAGTGGGATAAGCAGTTCTGAGTAGACTCTTTTCCCTGTAACACTTTTCGAATCGTGAAGTGGCCTAGCCTGAGCACTTACATAACTTTCTTTCCATGATTCATGAGGAAGATGAGTTTTCTAACGAACAAGTCAGTTTCCTGCTTGCATACACACTTCGTGAATCTCCATTTCGTTGGGTGCTCAGCCTACCAGCTGACACCGTGCACTCATTTGAGCACTTCTGTGGATCTTACTGAAGACACTTTCTATGATTTTTATCCAGACCATCTTGTCTGGAAACTGTTACAGCAATGGAGGGCTCCGCATGAATCCATCATTGATTTTTGGCAGTGCTTCCATGACTTGCGGTTTCAAGCTCCGAGGAGCCAGATGAAATTTGCTTATCTTTGGGACCGATTCGAGTAGTACCTTAAGAAATATGCCCATCCCAATAAAAATCTTGAGATCAAGCCTTACTCAACATTCTTCATCGATGGAACTGCACAATCTCATGTGGGAGCGGGCACTGTCTCAATTGACTGTCTGCCTCCCTCTCATTCAACAACTCCTCCACTACCCAATGATGTTAAGGGTCATGCTCACACACCTGTTCATCCTTCACACTCTCCCAACATCACTCCACTCAATTTTCATGCAGATTTGGTTGTGAGTCCTTCAAGTTCTCATTTGCACTCTTTTCTTCGACCTCCGTCTTCACACTCAGGTGTTCCTACGGAGGATGTTGCCTTGTGTCCGTCCATTCTGAACTCTTTTCTTGTTGTGAATGAGGAACAACCCATTGACGGAGTTAGTGTTGCACAACCAACATGCGCTATCATTCATGAGGAGTATGAGTGGGAGCTTGAACATCAACACTCGGCGAAGGATGATTCCCTTCGGTCTGATCCCCCTCCATTCTTTCCTAACCTCTTTGGTGAGTCTACCATCCATTATTTTTCATGTGTGTCTTTGTCCATGGTTGCACCCATTGTTGATCACTCGCATAACTCACTATATGTTAGTCCATCATTCAACAATGGAGAGGATAAGTTATTCATTGAAGATCCACTTGATCCTTCATATGTATTTTCCGGAAACATAGAGGATGAGTTTGTTCACTTTTCATCTATCCCTCTGTTTGATTTATCTGATCATGAGGATGCCGAAGAATTCATTGATTTTTCGGATCATGGCGGTCATGATCCATTTACTTCCATTGTTTATCACGATCATGAATATATCACAGTTGATCTTTCGAAGCCACCGGTTTATGTTGATCTACCCAATGATGAAGTTGAGACACCCAAGACTGTCGAGGCACTTCAGTCGAAGCTGATGGTTATGTCAGGCCCTTGCTCTCTTGGGGTTAGTTTCGCTTCCGATAATGAAAATTTTCAATCACCTAGGCTCCTCATCACTCATTTGTATGCATTTAAGATCCATCTCATACACATATCACACTTCCTCCACTCGAACTGCACGATCCCATTTCTCATGCATAGGAGGAGTCTTATATTGCAAGCACTCATGCGCGACGCAAGTTATATTTGTTTCTTTTGCTTGCTTGCATGTCTCAGTCAAGAGTGTTCTTATGCTTCAAATTTCACGTAGTGTCACACAATACCATGATAAGTCCACGGACTGCCCATCATGCACATGCACTCACTTATGTCCCGTGGGCACTTTGAAACACGAAGTGTGGTTGTCTTCATTGTTATATATTTCTTGTCTGTTGGTCCGCACAACTAGGTTACTCGCGGACCAAGCCTTCACCAACATGGATCTACCAATGTGCCGGTGGTTGCATTGGAAGTATCACTTCACATTATCAGGGCCATGAACTGTTAGTATAGGAGTAGGAGTAGTGTTTGCTTTCAGTTGCTTGCGTGCATGCTTGTTTTCTTACATGCTTTGCTTGCTTGTTTGTGTGCTTGATTGTTTTCTTACTTGTTTTTCTTTCACTTTTACTCCTGCTCTTGCTTTGCTTTGTTATTTGTTTCATTCATAGGTTAGTTTGCATGAAGCCATGTGTGATTCATGAAACAAGTTGGGTAAAGTACAAGAGGGCTTGTACAACTATCACTACTTGGTTATCTGTCATCTTGCCTCTGTATGATGAGATTGTTACTTTTAGTCCATGATACGTCAAAGGAAAATACATAATATTCGAAGTGAACCTTGTTGAAAACACAATGCTTGCATGCTAACTAGTGTCACCTTCTCTAGTCGGTTTTTTTTGGGTTAACCCTTGTCAGCTCAGTCAAGTAGATTAAGGTGAGGGGGGAAACCTTAACAGGCACGTCAGAGATACAATAAATTACTTCTCTTCTGGAGCAAACTCCTCTGCTCTCAATAAGTTGGGATCCCTCTTCCGCCTCTGAAATGAATAAGTGTTATGCACAGTGAAAATGAAAAAAGGAAAAGTCAAAAAATTCAAAATGAAAATGAGTAAGGCGAAATAAGAGAAAGGATTCTTGCGTAGGGAGGTGATGCAAGTAACTCCGCTAGGGTACCGACCAGGCTCATTGGTAGCGGAGCCATGCTTGTGTTCCTATGTGACTCCACTGGGGTACTGTCCAGGCCTGCTGACAGTGGAGCAACACCAGAGGTGAAACTAAGACTCTGACGACTATACTGCTTGTGCACCTATATACCCCTCAACCCTAATCGAAACAGTTGTGTTGCCTTGGCTTGGAATGTGTGTCAATTGACCAAGAGTCTGGCAGATGCTACACCTTACATCAAGCTAGTGTGAAGTCAATATGAGCTGAGAACTGAACAATACTTCTGGAGGTGTTAGACTTGTTTTTCACAAACAAGGTCCATTCAGAGAGCTGGAGTTCTACCAGTGTGTCGCCAAGTGTTGTAGCAGCTACAACCACCCTCCAAAATTTTTCCTTAGCTTGTTTTGGAGCCTCCCTACCAACCTTACACATCACTTTGTCTTTCTTCATCAAGTACTCAAGATTCAAGTGTTTCCCTCGCACAAAGGCAACCTATCGATCACAGTTGATCCATTCCCCTCATTGGCTGCTCACACAGACTTGGTCTAGCTGCAGGTTGATAAGCTTCCCCTTGAAAATTGCACATTTCTGGAGGGAAACGATCCTTCCATCCATGAATTGCGCAATCCTCTCTGACAGCCTGTTGGGCTCCAGGATTGCGCAATCCTGCCAGCCAACCCTCCCAGTAGGATTTGCGCAAATTTTCCCAGTAGTAGGTTGTTCAGACAAGGATTTGTGCAAATCTGGGCAACAGTCAGCTGCTCTACCCAAAAATTGCACAATCCCCTTGGGCAATCAGCCCAGCTCACAGTTAGGAATGCGTATTTTTCCCAAGCAGTTGAGCAACTGCATGCATGGATAGTCTGGTTGACCAATTCCACCCGGGACCAAGGAAACTTGACTTGCATGCTAGCATGACTTGATCTTCCCAGAATAGCAAAAGACATCATGCAAAGGGCATCCCATGATTCAAGGAGCTAATTTTAGCAGCCAGGGATTACATGCAAATTTGTTTTAGAAGTTTCCCTCCAAGTGTCACTTTTTCCTAGATTTGTGGCATGCGCGTCATGAGACAAAATTATTTATTCAATGCATCATAGCTCATTAATTCACATTGATCTTGGAGCTCTGACGTCCCACAACACATCCAGGACTCTTCGACACATCGGGCTCAACTATTCACGGGTAAGTGGCCTCAACTTGTCTTTTTCAACATTTCTGTCGCTTTTTGTGTATTCATTTGTGTGAGTGTTGTTTGCTTGATTTCTTTGAACACCTGTTGTCATTTACATGTATTCTAGTTTTTCCTAGCTTTGTTTTAGTTTTCATTGTTATCTCACTGTTGTCGCATGCATGAAATTGTTTTGCATAGACGTTCGCCCAACCGATGAACTACCTCACCCACATGCATGTTGATCTATTTGATGAATCTTTCATTCATTTTTTGCATGCATTGTTTATCACTTCTTGTATCACTTAGTGTCGCCATGCATTCACTATCTTACTTGCTTTTAGTTGCTCGTTAGTGAGTTGGGCCAACCTTGGCTCGAGCTCTGCCTTCACCAAGGTTGCATTGCACAATCAGGGGAAGGAAGGCTCACCTTCCTCTCCAGTTATGCGCATTATTGCCCATCACTGGCCTCTAGGACTATTTTGTGCATTTCTGGAGGACAGTCATTGCTTGGCCCAAGAAATTGCACAATTATATCCTTGAGCCAACAGTCCTTCCCAGTTGGAATTACGCAATCCCAGCAACCTGTTTCCTGATTGGATTGCACATTTTACAAATCCAACAACTAGTCCTGCCTCCCAGACAACCCAGACTAACTTTTGCGCAGTTCTAGCATTCAATCACCCAGCCTCCCTGGGAAAGTTCTGCAATCTTTCTCATCAGTTTCCCAGGTATGTGTTGTTTCCTTCCCCGGATTTGCTCTGTTTTCACTTACATATTTCTTGCCATGCATGCTGCTTGTTTCTAGATCTTTCAGGTGTTCATCTATCTCAATGGATTTTAAGAGAACAAGATCTCAGGACAGTAATGGTATTTCAGGTGGAAAAGCAGCCGAGTAGGTGGCCTCTGGTTTGCGATCTATGAAGATACGAAGTTGTATCTAGACAAGGACATCAAACTGAAGTGGTAAGAGGTGAATGAAACATTCGCATGTACTTTTAGGGAATACCTTGAAGATAGTTATGTGTATGTGAACATTCATAATTCCGACTTGTACCAGATTGCATGCAGATACCCTGTGTTCCCAGGCACGCACATGATTCACTAGATCATCTCTCACATTGACCCCGAGACGATGACCTTGAGCAGTGTTAGTGGGACGAAGTTTGCAACCTCTGGGCATGAAATTACAATGAGATGTATCATATGACCGAGCCCATGTCTGTCATGACTCCTCTCTTCATCTTGCCCAACAACATAGCTCACTCCAGAGACATTCTGAAGGATTGGGTAAAGGAGTCAGCTCGTTTCAATATGACACCCAATCAGATCTACAAGACAAAGATATTGAGGAAGGAATACAAATACTTGGTCATATTCGCATGTCGACTGAGGGCCAAGAAAGCAATGAAACCTTTCCTCAGAGTTGGGTGATCGCACTGGACTAACTGGCTAGAGAAGGAAGACCATGCAACTGGTCCGGCATACTAGCTCATCAGTTGAGGGAACAAGTCATGAAGGCTCGACAGTCACCCGAGGGTATGCATGCAAAGATTTATATGTCTGCCTACATTCTAGATGTAGTTTGTGCCCGACATGAGTTCCCGGGCTTAGAGTGGGCATGGTCACTGGCGGAGACTGTTGTGAACACGTATTTCAAGTTGTTGTCTAAATGTAGCTTCAGAGGAGTGATCATACGGTTGTCTAACCATTTTGTCACCCAGTGTACAGTGTTGGGTTGTGTTATATTCTTTCCACGACTAGCCCACGTAGTTAACCAGGGGGTGAAGGAAGGCGGAGCCCCCCCTTTGTTGCGTCGATTGTGTAGCCGGGGGAGGGTCATAGGGGGTTTGAGGGGTGCAGGTAACCCCACTCTATGGGGTTCAGGGCAGCGCCCTGGAAAATTTTGTTTTTGGACCCTATATTAGGTTGGGCGAACCTACCTATGGTTTTGTGCATGATTTTTCACACATGGTTTTGGATGCGATGGTTTTTGGTCCATGGTATTGGATGCTTCGGCATGTATAAATATGTATTGTAACATTGAAAGGAACATAATGAAAAATCAAGCTGGTAGTCTTGGTTTTGGGATCCAGGGGAAAATCTATGTGTATATGTGTTTTATGTGTTATGCTCTCGCATTGTTTATTTTCTGTGTTTTAGAATTCGTGTGTAGGTAATTTCTGTACGAGGTTAAAACCTACATTTGGTATCAGAGTTGTATTGGCTTCAAGGGGATGCCTTTGTTTCTAAGGGGTTTCGCTCGGGCCTATGGTATACCCTGTTCAGTGGGAGATCTGCGGGATCGATTCTGGTGGTGAAAGAAGATGGCGAGCAGTGGAAAGATAGAGATCGAGAAATTTAATGGTCAGAGTTTTGAGTTATGGAAACTCAAGATGGAGGATTTGTTGGTGGATAAAGATCAGTGGATCGTAGTAGATCCAGGTACTAAACCAACAGGAGTGTCCGATGAAGAATGGAAGAAGTTGGATCAGAAGGCAAAGAGCACAATACGATTGTGTGTCTGATATTCAGTATTGCTGAATGTATCAGGGGAAGCTACGATGAAGGTTTTGTGGGACAAGTTAGGGAATTTGTACCAATCTAAGTCTCTGGTGAATAAATTGTTCCTACGGAAAAAGTTGTATAACCTGAGGATGAAAGATGGAGACTTTGTTGAAAGAGCATTTGAACGCATTTAATAATGTGGAAAGTCAATTATTATCTGTTGATATTAAAATTTCAGATGAAGATAAGTGCATCAGTTTGTTGTGTTCTCTACCAGATTCGTGGGATAGTCTGGTTATTGCAATAGGTAGCAATGCAACTGCCTTGCAGTTTGATGAGAGCCAGAATGGTGATGCCTTGTCCTTTGTGTTGTGTGTTCTTAGCCGAGTTGGGACTGGTCCCTTTCAACCTGGAACTCACCTTCACCTTCTTCTCCCTTCGAAGTGTTAGAACCTCTCATGCACCTTCCTTGACTCTTTACATCAGTCACACCCTTGCTACTGACATAGTTATCTTACTTGCCTCTATGCGACATCGTGGTTAAGGCATTACTTTATGACCCACTGCTGGTACTCCTACACCAAATAGTCTGAGGTCTAGTTGGGACTTATTATTGGGGAGATCCCCTTGACATTTTGGTGGGTCCAACACCGTCAACAGGTTGAAATATGGTGTTCAACAAGGGATGATATGCAACATCGTCTTTATTGCAACCCTTGATCAACATTATGGAGGGGTATGCCACTCTTATGATGTAATGTCTTATCTTTGTGGACCCTAATTCAAATTAAGGGGAGATGTTGAAATTAAGGGAGAATGTCACTCTTCTAATGTAATCTCTTCTCTCCATGTTCCCCAATTCAAATCAAGAGAAGATGATGAAATTAAGGTAGTAATATTTGTTTAAATGGTAGTAATCTTCAATTGTGATTACTTGGTATAATGACTAATTGACTTCATTATTGTATTACCAAGATAAGGTTTAATAACTAACCTAGTCAAGTTTATTTTATATTACTCTAGGTGACTAAGGCCTGCGTAGGCATTTATGTGGGCTTATAACCCCCTCATGGGGGAAGGGAACCACCACATAACTTATACATAAATGAACACCTTATGATCCATTCGCAATTCCATGTTCAATCATTTCAATCATTTAGTGATTGATTATTTATCTTATAGTCACTTACACTTTGTGTTTCATCTTGTTTAAGGGTCATCTTGTCTTCTCTTTTCAAGCTTAAAATTTCACTTGTGTTTGGAATATCTCACACTGCAACCATAATTCTTTAGTTTAAGGGTTTGATCAATGATTCTCTCTCCATGTCTCTCTCTCTCTCTATTACTGTAGGTTGGAGGGTTTGTTAGTGGTTCCATTTGTGAGAAAATCAGAAAGGCAGAAAGATTCTCTTGTTTTGACAATTACTTGTGATATTATTGTATTCTTATTAACTTTCTTTATGTTCTTATTTTATCTTCTTCTCATCAAGAAATCATCAAAATAAAAGCATGAATATCAATGATACTAGATATAGGTAGTCAACCAGGGCTAAAACCCCTCTAAAGGGGATAACCCAGTCAAACTCTTCCACTAGTAGATTCAAATTAAAATTGAGACAATACAAGACCTTAGACCAAACCAAATGATTCTCCTCACTCCACCAAGTCATCCTTTCAAGATGATTAAACAATCTTCAATATTTAACCTTAGTCTAACAACTTCAACTCATAATTTCGTCGCTCCAGCTTCCAGAATTTTGACCCTAATGTAGATGTGAAATTTCAGCCCTCCTGCAGCAACCCAAAAACTCACACTTGTGGCAGAAAAGAGACAAATTTAACTTACTTTTGCTTAACAAGTGTCTCCTTCTCCTTCGTTGGGGTTTTCTCCTTCGTTGGGGTTTTCTCCTTCTCGATACATATTTCGCTCTTATTTTTCTTCTCTAGCAACTACATATCAAACTTGATTTTCTTGTGCTACAAATGAGGTCAATTTGCTTATATATAGTCGTTTATGGCTCCCAATTAGGCTTACTTGTCTTCTTTGAGGTCGATTTGGTGGAGGAGGCCTAATTGACACATTTTACATCAAAATATTTTTCTCTCTTAATAGATAAATCCCAAGAAGGGTCTATTACATGATGACAAGAACTACGACTCATGACATAAACCCTAGAAGCCTACAATGGAGGCTTTGACCTATAAATAAAGCATGAAACACATGCTAATAAATGATTTTTCTTTTACAAATAAATTTCCTTTTTCTTTCTTTTGAAAAATATATTACATCATGACCCAAGTACAATTATGAAGACTGGCACTAGTTACATTCTTCAACACTTCCTCTTAATTAGGGAGGTATTCATAATTACATATATACAGAGGTATATGGAAGATATCAAAATGATATTCTCTACGAGGAGTCACATCTCACACAATGCTACATATTATAAACTTGAACAAGTTATCTAATCAGGTGGGACTAAGGTGTGTTCCAAGCTTCAACTACTCAAGATACCATCATGCTTTAACTCCAACACAACTCTAGGGATCTAGGCATTACATTTAAGGTCAGAACTCAACAAGACCAATGATACCCTCCCTATTTTGGGATCTAGACATCATCACAGCGCAACTAGATGTCCTCCCAAGCAGCTTGTTACCCCAAGATGCTTCATCTCTCCTTATTAACTAAATCAGATATATCCACCAGTCCAAGCATTATTCAAAACGTTCAACCTACTTATGGAGAGATCCTGCATAATCACAACCCCAATTAGTAATAAAATTTCAAATATATACAAGTAAGCACAAACCTTTGGGGTCTTCAATCATTTTGACGCTACTTAGATTACTATCAAATTATCCAAATACATCTTGGCGAAAGCTTTCTTCTTTAACTTTTTCAACGGCACCAAACACAACCTTAACATTTTTTCAACATGATTTAGTCTTTGTTAACATATTTATGCATCTGTAGTACTTTCATTCATTCTTTGATCTCATACTTTCTTCAAGGTATTCACTATATCTGTCATAATCTACCCTCCCTCTTAACTGGGGAGATATACTCATTCTTTATATCCAAGCTCCCTCTCAACTTGGGGAGATCAACAACTTCATAACATTGAAGAAACTTCAATCTTTCAATTTTTTCAGAAACATTATTCTTTCTTATGGTAACACGATCATCTATACATCATTCTTGCAGCTTCCTTTATCTATCATCATCATCATTATTATCAAGTCATCTCCAACATCTTGAAGATTATGTACCCCCAAATCTTCAACAACAAGTACAACCAGGTAGAAGCATGAAGTCAACTTTATCAAAATTATTAGAATAATCAATTTTAGACATCAAAATCCTAAACCTAGTTAGGTTCATAGTCAACAAGGGTTACATCTTTTATATACTCGACTTCAACAACTTGCTAGGGTTTAGTCACACACGGGATTCCATAACCAAGACTTAAAGTCTTAGATATCATCAAGAGAAACAAGTTAGTAATCCAATCATATTATACATCTAAGGTTTCAAGAATATGTTCTTAGAATTTCATGTCAAACTTTACTAGGGTTTTGTTACAAACCCTAAATTTCTTTAAACTAAAACATGAATAATAATCAAGTTATCATTCTATTATTTCATATCAAACTTCAAAATTAAATATACAACAAATTTTGACCATGATAGGGTTTATATTATACAAAAGTACATACACCTAGGGATTTTATTCCTATAATCTCACATTGACTATAGCAAGGGTTTTGTCATAAACCCTAATTTATCAAAACCTAAAGATATAGGATTTCATTATATAACATAGACATCAACAACAAACTTTAAAAAGGGTATGGTTTTATCAAAAAGATTGTCAAAATCCTAAGCATTAAGAGAATAATATTTCATCATATGTTCTTGATTTTATCTACAAACCCTAAGTAGACAAGGATTTCATTATTAACATCGAGATACCCTCAGCAACAAAAGGTTATGGTTTTACAGTGAACCCTAAAGGTTAGGGTTTCAACAAAATGAAAAAATGGTAAAAGATAGTATAACCAGGGTAGATTCAATCTAGTGGTTAATCACCCTAACAAGAATCTTTATCATTCAAAACCCTAAACATAAGAGAGTCAGTAATATAAAGGAATTTTCAAATGAAAAAATAATCATACCTCCTTATGTGAAGAAGATCTGCAACGAGTTAAATCAAATCAAACATACCTTGAGTTGTTATATAACAAACCTTGTAGAGTTTCTTTGATAACAATCTTACTTTCATGATACAAGTCTTTCTTTGAAGTTTCCTCCATAACCTTTATGTATTTTGTAAGCTTTCCTACAAAGGAAAAATGCAAAGAAAAACTTATGAGTATGTAATACAAGCCAATCTAGATGTATGGAGGAAAACAAACGTGAAAGAGGAAACAAAGAACAAGATACTTATCTTTTGGTAAAATGGTGAAGGCTCCCTCTCAATTCAATCTTTCTGAGGGATACCTACAACTTATAAAAAATAATTCAAGAATTTCTATCAAGACATATTAGATCTATGAACTATAAAAATCAAAACATAAAGCATTACAAAATCAAAAGTAGAAGGATATTAGTATCCCTAAAATACTTAAGAAAATAAATCTCCGACTTCAAATTTTTCAATTTTATTTTTCTTGGGTAGAGGTTAATCAACAAATATTGTATGTTCTCTTTCTCTCTTCTTATTCCTAGGATTTTCAGGACATTGATTCTTGTAGTGTCCCATCTTATGACAATTGTAACATTCAATTTTTGATAGACCAACCTTCTTCTTTGGTCCTTTAAATTTATTTTATTCTCCCTTCTTCTTGTGTTGAGTGGAATATGCATTGGAGGCATTGTTCTCTTCATCTTCATTCTTGTCAACTACTAATGAGATGCAGTCTTCTTATTGACTGCATGCATGCCAGATTTATTCAAAGGATGGTGTGTCTTTTCCACTGCTAATACCTGATGCAAAAGAGCTCCATGATTTTGGTAAACCTAATAGTGCAACAATCACAAGTTCTTTCTCTGGTACAACTTCATCAATGGCTTATATTTCATCTCTTATTCGAGAGATCCTTACAAAATAGGAAGATATAGTGTCATCTTTCGTCATCTTTATTCTTCTTAGTTCATTCTTGAGACTAGCTATTTGACCAATGTTCTTGATGGTAAATAGTTTGGAGAGAGCTTCATACATCCCTTGTGCATTATTTTTGTTGGATATGTATGGGATTATATTGTCCTTCACTCCATCTACAATTTAGATTCATGGCCAAGATGTCAGTTTCCATGTACTTTTCCTTTCCTGCATCATCCATTGGTTTCTCAACTTTTCCTTGCACAAAATCCAATACTTTGTGCTTAGTAAGGATGAGATCTATCCTCTTCTTCCATTGCCTAGAGTTGGAGTCTCTTTCTACCTTATTTTCTATCTTGATTGAGGTTGCCATAGACTTTATAATGTCTTCCTTAATTTGAAATACTTTCTTCCCCGAAAACCTTTTTCTTAATCCTTCCTTCAATAGATTTTCAAGCTGCCTTTTTCATTCTCTTCTTTCACCTTAGATTTGATACCATGTTATAAAATAAAAAAGGCAAAAATATTCTCTTATTTTGACGATTACTTGTGATATTATTGTATTCTTATTAACTTTCTTTATGCCCTTCTTTTATCCTCTTCTCATCAATAAATCATCAAAATAAAAACATGAAGATCAACGACACCATATATAGTCACTCAAACAAGGCTAAAACCCCTTATGAAGGGGAAAACCCAGTCAAACTCTTCCATTAGTAGATTTAAATCAAACTTGAGGCAATCTAAGACCTTAGACCAGGCCAAAAGACTCTTCTCACTCAACCAAGTCAGCCTTTCAAGATGATTAGACAATCTTCAATAGTTAACCTTAGTCAAACAAATTCAACTCATAATTTCGTCCCTCCAGCTTCTAGAATCTCGACCTTACTGCAGATCTGAAATTTCAGCCCTCCTGCATCAACCCATAAACTCACACATGTGGTAGAAAAGAGAGAAATTTGGCTTCTTCTTGCTTGGAAAATGTCTCCTTGTCCTTCACTAGGGTTTTCTCCTTCTCCTTAGGCATTTCACTCTTCTTTTTCTTCTCCAACAACCGTAGATCAAACTTGCTTTTCTTGTGCTCCAAATGAGGCCGAGTTGCTACATATATATAGTGGTTGTTGGCTCCCAATTAGGCCGACTTGGTGGAGGAGGCCTAATTGACTCATTTTACATCAAAATATTTTTCTTTCTTGATAAATAAAGCCCAAGAAGAGTCTCTTACATGATGAAAAGAACTACGACTCATGACATAAACCCTAGAAGCCGACAATGAAGGCTTTGACCTAAAAATAAATAAATAAAGCATGAAACCCATGTTAATAAATGTTTTTTCTTTTACAAACAAATTTCCTTTTTCTTTCTTTTGACAAATATATTACATCACGATTCAAGTACAATTATTAATACCGACACTAGTTACATTCTTCAACACCATTCAATCCTCACCTATCTCTCATTATCTCAACATGATATGAGAACCAATGTGATCCTCCTTGACCTTCTTCACTATAGAGGAACCACTTCCCATGTAACTGGGCCTATCGTAGCATTAAGAGGTGTTAAAATGATGACACATGGATTGAATTTCAACGACAATAGATAGGAAATTGCACATCCCAGAGTCTATTTCCTAGAGGAATCTTTACGCAATGTTGAAGGGAGAGTTGAGATGACTCGATGACGACCTATTGCGACAAGAATGAGGACCAATCAGAAGCAATATCAGCACAACGATTTGGATCGACCAAGGCACGTAAGCCTAAAGATTCTTCCCTGGGAGTGCAATTGAGACATAAGTGGAGGGGAGTGGGATGATGCTAGGCCAGGCTGTGATGGCATAAATGCAGGCCTGACAACCCATTCATTAGAGCATGGAGTATGTGTGGACCCATAGACAGGTATGCCCATAGGGTCAACCTTGACACAAATGTTAAGGGTGCAATTGTAATAGGTCAAGTAATAAAGCCCGAGTGACAGGAATATTAGTGGCATATAACAACTCGTTGTAAGTGGAACCACTTCCCATGTAATTGGGCCTATCGTAGCATGAGGAGGTTTAAAAATGGGGCCACATGGATGGGAATTTCAATGACAGCTGACAGGAACTTTCATGTCCCGGAGGAGGCCTCACACAATGTTGTAGGGAGAGTCACGATGACTCGACACCGGGCCGTCGTGATAGGAATGTGAACCCATCAAAAACATTGTCAGCACAATGGTGTGGACCCACCTGGGCACGTGACCCTAGAGGTTATTCCCCAAGAGTGCAAGTAAGACAAAATTTGAGGGGAGCAACATGACGCTAGCCCATGCTGTGGTGGTTTACAATGGCCTTGACAACTCGTTCATTGGAGCATGGAGTATGTGTGGACCCACAGATAGATAAGACCGAAGGGTCAACCCCAATGAAAATGTTAAGCATGCAATTGCAATGGGCTGGGTAACAGAGTCCAGGTGATAAGAATATTGACAACAAAGAATGTATGTATGTATGTGTGTATGTATGTATGTATGTATGTATGTATGTAAATGCATATGATTTGCATTTTAATGGGTAGCGTGGCATTACAAAACCCAAACCCATGAATGGATCAACAACAAATAAACAATTTCCCAGTGGTGTTGAGATGCTAGCCAAGTTGGTATAGCCACGTGGTTGCCACTTGGCCAGGTTGATGATGTGGCATTTTCTTATGTGTTAGAAATTCAAATGGTCACAAGTCGAATTGAAGTAAAATTTTATATCACCAAAATCGTCTTGACGAGACAAACATAATGATGATGTTGAACTAAGGTTTTAAGTAATTTGAAGAGACTAAAATTTTTAGATCCCATTTCCATAATGACACCTTGGATATTGGGAGAGTATAGTAACCACCCCTCTTAATCGGTGTTATGGTGAGGATTAGGATGGGGCTATTATATACACCATTTTGTTTACATGGCACCCATAGAGACTACATAGGGCACCCAAAGCTAGCATTTGGACACATGAAGATGCTTTAAGGCTTGATTTGAGGACCCTTCTTCAAATTGATGGTTGATCATGATGTTTAGAAAATCATTTAGCCCTTCCAGTGCACCTTTGGAGCATTTTGAGCCCTAAAAGGTCATGACATCATGCTTATTGAGGGCTTACAGCTCACACATGTGGGAATTTATTGACATATTTTAGTTGTTGAGCTATTGGGTTGGCTTGTAACCCATTTAATTTGTGTTTACTCAAAATTATACATGTTTTAGTGGCTTTTAGTGGATTGTTATATGTGATAAACCTCCTATAAAAGGAGATCACCACTTTTCATTTCTGATCATCACAATTATGGATTTCAACCTCTCTAGAAGAGCTCGACTTAGCCTATTATACTTCACTACTTGAGGAGATGTGATCTTCTATGGATTTTTGCTAAATGGAGACTAGTTTTTGTGTTGGATACATCTTTTTAAGATTGAAAGAAGTCATGTTCTATGATAATTTGTGAGTGTTTATTGCATACCTTTTATGGTTTTACACATAACGAAATATTGCTAGGATTTCTATTGATTCCTTGTATAACATTTTTTATTGGAAAATCTTGGTAAATTCTTGTCTGTTTAATCTATATTCCTTGAACTCCCTAGAAAACCTCCTAGAGATCATTTTTCTAGTTAATTTCTCCCTCATAAAAATATAGTTAAGGTTAGAAAGTGAAAACTAAGGTTTTCCCCCTTAGTCCTTGCAAAAGGTTGATATATCCATGGTTTGAATCCTAAAGACTCTGTCACCCAAGTAGGGAAAAGGCATTGGGATCCCTCTGATGATAAAAAAAATTGAAAACTTTTACCGTCCCTCTCTCTCTCTCTCTTTTTCAGTCCTTCAAGGAAAGTTGCTAGGGCTAGGGCAGGGGTTGAATTCAATTAGGACTTGAGCCACTAAAGCATTGGAGCTAATTTGGCATCTTTTCATTTTGTTGGACCTCACAAACTCAAAATTTAGCAGTTTTCTTGGTGAAAAATTCTTTATTAGGGTTGACATCATCAACCGTAGGTAAATTAATGCCCCAGTAAACCCTACTTCTACACAAGGCTTCTACTTAGGGTTTATTAAAAGTTTACCATTCCGTTTTGTTGATTACATCTTTGAAGTAAACCTCTTCATTGTGCTTGTATGACTAAAGGCACCCTTATTGAGTCATATCGTGAAACCCTAGAACTCAAGTACACTTTTATAGGCTTATTTTATGGTATGTTGCTCCTTGACATAAATATTTCTACCCTAATCCAATTAAGAAGTACCTTTATTAAGCCCTTCTCTTGCATCACCTTAAACCTATTGACTTAGAATACCTCTTAGGTGACATATAATGGGAAGCCTCCCATGTGGTGAAATTCCATTGGGGAGCGGGAAGTGCAGTGCTAAGGTGACAGTGACATCCACCTTATTATTGTGTCTTAGCATGGCTCTTCCCCTTGTAAGGCTTGCTAGACTTTTAGGCAACAAGACCCTAATGTCTTGCTCCTTAAAAGACTTCTCTTTAAGACAATTATAAATATATAATGGAGATGGAATGATGATGACATCATAAGTGCTCTCTTCTCCCTTATATATACAATAGGAGAGGGAGCTTAACATAAAATAAGGACACATTTCCATATGAGTAACCAACAAGGAAACCTACAATGAAGCACTCTACAATACAAGGATATACAAATGTCATGCAATGGTTTATCCAACTACTATTATAAAATGCCATTTGTACATAATTCTCCTTGGGCTCAACACCGCTCCTCCAAGCTAATGTGCTCTCCAACAAGTTGTTAGCCCAACACTCCCTCTTCCATAATTTTTCGCTATCCAAGTGTCCTCAGGTAAGGCACTCCTCTAACAATGTGCCAAATTTCCTCCCATGCACAATTCTCCTCAACATGTGTGCCAATGTGGCCACTAAGATCCAATGCTCACCCTTGACATATGTGCTTAAGTCCATCACCAACCTCCATTAGTATGATTTTCAACCCAACCATGTTTGAGGTGTACACCAAATGACCCTAAGATCCAAGGGCTAAGTGCCCTCCTCCAAGTACCCAATAGTCCTCCCCCTAGGTGGGTACCTATATTAATCAATGTATCTACTCCATTGTTTGAATTCAATGATTAGTCATCATACCAATTAGAGTAACAACCTCCTAGATAAGGGTGTCATCTCAACACTCTAACCAAGGTCCATCATCCACCCGAACTAAGACATCCATGACTCCATGAAGAATCACCAAGGGACTAGGAGTTCTTATATTCAATTATGGCACGATGTTCTCTTGTAATGTTCTTATAAGCCTATTGTGTTTTTCTAATTTGAATCAAGGTTTGCTGAAGTATTCACCACATATCTTCTATCTCCTAGTGATATAAAAAAGTAACCATAGAAACAACTTGTTATGTCACTCCTTCCACATATGAGCAATTAAATGACAATGATGCAAATTTTTTGAGCAATCTATCTCCTCCAACTACTCTTAAATCGTTCAAAGGCAATGCTCAAGTGGGCCATTTCCACACTCGTAGATGCTACAAATTTCCTTGAAAGCCCCTTAGGTATCTCCTCCACCATAGGCCCTCATTTCCATGGTCCATGACATGCCCAACAACTTTTGTATTTGTGCACCTTTGTCACTATGGAGCACATTATCTACTACTAATGATCCCATTACGTTGCTAAGGTTGAGATATGGTGTTCAACAAGGGATGATATGTAATGCCATCTTTATTTCAATCCTTGATCAACATTATGGAGGGGTACACCACTCTTATGATGTAATGTCTTCTCTCTGTGGACCCTAATTCAAGTTAAGGGGAGAGATTGAAATTAAGGGAGTATGTCACTCTTCTGATGTAATCTCTTCTCTCCATGTTCCTCAATTCAAATCAAGAGAACATGATGAAATTAATGTAGTAATATTTGTTGAAATGGTAATAATCTTCAATTATGATTACTTGTTATTATGAATAATTACCTTCATTATTGTATTAGCAAGATAATGTTTAATAAATGACCTAGCCAACTTTATTTTATATTACTCTAGGTGGCTAAGGCCTGCCTAAGCATTTATGTGGGATTATAACCCCCTCATGGGGGAAGGGAACCACCACGTAAGTTATGCATAAATGAACACCTCGTGATTCATTTGCAACACCACAATAATTTAGTGATTGACTATTTATCTTATAGTCACTTACACTTTGTGTTTCATCTTGTTTAAGGGCCGCCTTGTCTTCTCTTTTCAAGCTTAACATTTCACTTGTGCTTGTAATATCTCACACTACAACCATAATGCTTTAGTTTAATGTTTTAATCAATGTTTCTCTCTCTGTGTATCTCTCTCTCTATATTACTGTAGGTTGCACGGTTTGTTAGTGGTTCCATTTGTTACAAAACCAGAAAGGCAAAAAGATTCTCTTGTTTTGACAATTACTTGTAATATTCTTATATTCTTATTAACTTTCTTTACGTTCTTCTTTTATCTTATTCTCATCAAGCAATCATCAAAATAAAAACATGAAGATCAATGACACAAGATATAGGCACTCAAGCAGGGCTAAAACCCCTCTGAAGGGGATAACCCAGTCAAACTCTTCCATTAGTAGATTCAAATTAAACTTGAGACAGTCCAAGACCTTAGACCAGACCAAATGACTCTCCTTCCTCCACCAAGTCATCCTTTCAAGATGATTATACAATATTCAATAGTTGACCTTAGTCAAACAACTTCAACTCAGAATTTCGTCCCTCCAGCTTCCATAATTTCGGCCCTATTGCAGATTTGAAATTTCAGCCATCCCACAACAACCCAAAAACTCACACGTGTGGTAGAAAAGAGAGAAATTCAACTTCTTTTTCTTGACAAGTGTCTCCTTTTCCTTCACTAGGGTTTTCTCCTTCTCCATAAGTATTTCACTCTTATTTTTCTTCTCCAGCAACTACATATCAAACTTGATTTTCTTGTGCTCCAAATGAGGTCGAGTTGCTACCTATATATAGTGGTTTATGGCTCCCAATTAGGCCGACTTGTCTTCTTGGAGGTCGACTTGGTGGAAGAGGCCTAATTGACTCATTTTACGTCAAAATATTTTTCTTTCTTGATAGATAAAGCCCACTAAGGGTCTATTACATGATGATAAGAACTATGACTCATGAAATAAACCCTATAAGCCTACAATGGAGGCTTTGACCTAAAAATAAATAAATAAAGCATGAAACCCATGTTAATAAATGATTTTTCTTTTACAAATACATTTCCTTTTTCTTTCTTTTGACAAATATATTACATCATGACTCAAGTGCAATTATGAAGACTGACACTAGTTACATTCTTCAACACTTCCTCTTAATTAGGGAGGTGTTTATAATTACATATATACAAAGGTATATGGAGGATCTCAAAATTATATGCTCTACGAAGAGTCACAACACACACAGTGCTTTGAATTATATACTTGACAAAGGTATCTAATCATTTGGGACTAAGGTGTGTTACAAGCTTCAACTACTCAAGGTACCATCAAGTTTTAGCTCCAACACAACCCTAAGAATATAAGTATCGTATATAAGGTCAGAGCTCCACAATACCAATGATACCCTCCCTACTTCGGGATGTAGACATCATCACATGGTGACCATATGTCCTCCCAAGCATCTTGTTGCCCCAAGATGCTTCATCTCTCCTTATTAACTAAATTAGATATATCCACTAGTCCAAGCATTATTCAAAATGTTCAACCTACTTATGGAGAGATCTTGCACAATCACAACCCCAATTAGTAATAAAATTTCAAATATATACGAGTAAGCACAAACCTTTGAGGTCTTCAATCACTATGATGCTACTTAGATTATTATCAAATTATCCAAATACATCTCGCCAGAAAATTTATTCTTTAACTTCTTCAACAACGCCAAACACAACCTCAACATTTTTTCAACATGATTTTGTCTTTGTTAGCATCTTTATCCATATGTAGTACTTTCATTCATTCTTTGATCTTATACTTTATTCAAGGTATTCACTATATTTGTCATTATATGCCCTCCCTCTTAACTGGGGAGATATACTCATTCTTTATATCCAAGCTCCCCCTCAACTTAGGGAGATCAATAACTTCATAACATTGGAGAAACTTCAATCTTTCAATTTCTTCACAAACATTATTCTTTCTTATGGTAACAAGGTCATCTATACATCATTCTTTTAGCTTTCGTTATATATATCATCATCATCATTATTATCAAGTCATCTTCAATATCTTGAAGATTATGTACTTGCAAATCTTCAGCAACACGTACAACCAGGTAGAGTATGAAGTCAACTTTATCAAAATTATTGGAAAATCAATTTTAGACATAAAAAACCTAAACCTAGTTAGGTTCATAGTCAACAAGGGTTACATCTTTTATATAGTCGACTTTAACAACTTTCTAGGGTTTAGTAACAAACCCTAGATTCCATCACCAAGACTAAAGTCTTAGATATCATCGACAGAAACAAGCTAATAATCCAACCATATTATACATCTAGGGTTTCAACAATATGCTCTTAGAATTTCATGTCAAACTTTACTAGGGTTTTGTTACAAACCCTAAATTTATTTAAACTAAAACATCAATAATAATCAAGTTATCATTCTATTATTTCGTATCAAACTTCAAAATTAGATATACAACAAATTTTGACCACGCTAGGGTTTTGATTATACAAAAGTACATACACCTAAGGATTTTATTCCTAGAATCTCACATTGACTATACCAAGGGTTTTTTCATAAACCCTAATTTATCAAAACATAAAGATCTAGGGTTTCATTATATAACCTAGACATCAACAACAAACTTTAAAAAGGGTAGGGTTTTACCAAAAACATGATCAAAATCCTAAACATTAAAAGAATAGGATTTCATCATATGTTATTGATTTTATCAACAAACCCTAAGAAGACTAGGATTTCATTATTAACATTGACATACCATTAACATCAAAAGTTTAACGTTTTATAGTTAACCCTAAAGGTTAGGGGTTCAATAAAATGAACAAATGGTAAAAGATAATATAACAATGGTAGATTCAATCTAGTGATTAATCACCCTAACACGAATCTTTATGATTCAAAACCCTAAACATAAGAGAGTTAGTAATATAAAATAAATTTCAAATGAAAAAATAATCATACCTCCTTATGTGAAGAAGATTTGCAACGAGTTAAATCAAATCAAACATACCTTGGGTTGTTCTTTAACAAAACTTGTAAATTTTCTTTAATAACAAGCTTACTTTCATGATACACATCTTTCTTTGAAGTTTCCTTCACAGCCTTTGTGTATTTTGTAAGCTTTCCTACCAAGGAAAAGTGTAAAGAAAAGTTATGAATAAGTAATACACGTCGATCTAGATGTATGGAGGAAAACAAACATGAAAGAGGAAACAAAGAACAAGATACTTATCTTTTGGTAAAATGGTGAAGGCTCCCTTTTAATTCAATCTTTCTGAGGGATACCTACAACTTATAAAATACAATTCAATAATTTATATCATGATATATTAGATCTATGAACTATACAAATCAAAACATAAAGCATTACAAAACCTAAAGTAGAAGGATATTAGTATCCCTAAAAGACTTAAGAAAATAAATCTTTGACTTTAAAATTTTCAAATTTATTATTCTTGGGTAGATCTTCATTGACAACTATTGAATGTTCTTTTTCTCTCTTCTTATTCCTAGGATTTTCTGCACATTGATTCTTGTAGTGTCCCATCTTATGACAATTGTAACATTCAATTTTTGATAGACCAACCTTCTTCTTTGGTCCTTTAAATTTCTTTTATCCTCCCTTGTTCTTGTGTTGAGTAGAATATGCATTTGGATGTGTTGTTCTCTTCATCTTCATTCTTGTCAACTACTAATGAGATGCATGCTTCTTCTTGACTGCATACATTCCACATTTGTTCAAAGGATGGCATGTATTTTCCACTGCTAATACCTGATGCAAAAGAGCTCCATGATTTTGGTAAACCTAATAGTGCAATAATCACAAGTTCTTTCTTTGGTACAACTTCATCAATGGCTTGGAGTTCATCTCTTATTCGAGAGATCCTTAAAAAATAGGAAGATATAGTGTCATCTTTCGTCGTCTTTATTCTTCTTAGTTCATTCTTGAGACTAGTTATTTGACCAATGTTCTTGATGGTAAATAGTTTGGAGAGAGTTTCATACATCCCTTATGCGGTATTTATGTTGTATATGTAGGGGATTATATTGTCCTTCACTCCATTTACAATTTAGGTTCATGGACAAGATGTTAGTTTCCCTGTACTTTTCCTTTCCTGCATTATCTGCCGGTTTCTCAACTTTTCCATTAACAAAATCCAATACTTTGTGCTTAGTAAGGATGAGATCTAACCTCTTCTTCCATGCTCTATAGTTGGAGTCTCCTTCTAGCTTATTTTCTGTCTTCATTGAGGTTGCCATAAACTTTATAATGTCTTCCTTAATTTGAAATACTTTCTTCCTTGAAAGCCTTTTTCTTAATCCTTCCTTCAATAGATTTTCAAGCTGCCTTTTTCCTTCTCTTATTTCACTGTAGCTCTCATACCATGTTATAAAATCAAAAAGGCAGAAACATTCTCTTGTTTTGACAATTACTTGTGATATTCTTGTATTCTTATTAACTTTCTTTATGCTCTTCTTTTATCCTCTTCTCATCAAGCAATCATTAAATAAAAACATGAAGATCAACGACACAAGATATAAGCACTCAACCAGGGCTAAAACCCCTTATGAAGGGGAAAACCAAGTCAAAATCTTCCACTAGTAGATTTAAATGAAACTTGAGACAATCCATGACCTTAGACCAGACCAAAAGACTCTCCTCACTCCACCAAGTCAGCCTTTAAAGATGATTAGACAATATTCAATAGTTAACCTTAGTCAAACAACTTCAACTTAGAATTTTGTCCCTCCAACTTCTAGAATTTCGACCCTACTGCAGATTGAAATTTCGTCCCTCTTGCATCAACCTAGAAACTTGCACGTGTGGCAGAAAAGAGAGAAATTTGGCTTCTTCTTGCTTGACAAACGTCTCCTTCTCCTTCTCTAGGGTTTTCTACTTCTCCTTAGGCATTTCACTCTTCTTTTTCTTCTCCAACAACCGTAGATTGAACTTGTTTATTTGTGTGCTCCAAATGAGGTCGAGTTGCTACCTATATATAGTGGTTGTTGGTTCCCAATTAGGCCGACTTTGTGGAGGAGGCCTAATTGACTCATTTTACATCAAAATATTTTTCTTTCTTGATAGATAAAGCCTAAGAAGGGTCTATTACATGATGACAAGAACTACGACCCTTGACATAAACCCTAGAAGCCTACAATTGAGGCTTTGACCTAAAAATAAATAAATAAAGCATGAAACCAATATTAATAAATGATTTTTATTTTACAAACAAATTTCCTTTTTCTTTCTTTTGACAAATATATTACATCATGACTCAAGTACAATTATGAAGACCAACACTAGTTACATTCTTCAACACCATTCAATCCTCACCTATCTCTGATGATCTCAACATGACATGAGAACCAATGTGATCCTCCTTGACCTTCTTCACTGTTGGTTAGGAATGTTTCTACGAATTTCATGTTGGTTTTGTAGAATTTGCAAACCTCACATGTGAAATGAAACCCCAACTTGAAGAATTTTTAGGCTAATTTCTCTCTCCAATGCACTTATTCTAGCACATTGTTTCCATTTAAGGAGAGCAGTGCCCCAAAGATGTTATCTTTCTCCTTGGTGCAAGTTTTATTATTTCCACTTGGTTGTTCTTTCAGGTATCAAAATTTACAACTGAGGATTGTCCTTAACCTATTGAGTGTGGGGGCATTTTTATCCTATAACGTTTGTTGGACAAGGGCACCGTATTTAGGGCAGTTTTAGCCCCCTTTTATGCATAAAAATGGAGAATTTATACACAATTTCGAATGCCTAGCTTTTAGGATTTTTTGTTGATTTATTTCACACCTATTTTTTGGATCTCGAAGACTTTTTGGCTGGTAGGACACACCTATGCATTGTTTCTACTAGGTGGTTTTTAATAATAAGTATGTGCACAAGGGTCTTGGAAATATTTCATGGAAGAAGATCATGCCTTAGGTACTAAAGAAAGATTTGAGGCATTCAAAACACTCAAACAATCCTACAATACCTTGTGGAATCACTTTAAACAACTTACAAAATGTGTCAAGTGATTAGGTAAAATGGAATTGGCCATGAGCTATTTTCCAAATAAACTACAAATGAGCACACAAACTTACAAGTATGTAGATACTTAAAAATGCACATGTATTTAGGAGCATGCATGTGCATAGAAGTTTTAATCACTAATAATTCTTCATACAAATTTTCTTCCTCAATTTTCTATTTTAAAATAATTCTCTCATCTTAAAATATAATTTATTTATATCTATAATATATATTCATATCATATAATTTATTTATATCTATGATATATTTTATTTATTTTGATAATGACCCTGTTTTTTTTAATTAATATTATAAAATATAATATTTTAACTATTTTTTCTTTTAAAATTGATATCACATTTTTAATACAATTATAAAAAATATATATTTTAATTAGTGATTCATCGTTACGGTTTCTCGTAATAAAACTGTGTTATAAACGATTTTTTTAAAAATACGTAACGGGTCATTTTTTTAATTTTAAAGACCGAACCTGAAACAGGTGGCATTTTTAAATTTCTTTTAAAGAGGTGACGTCATTTTTTAAAGACCCAACTTGAAATTATGTTTAACTATGTCTTTCAAATCCACGTCACTTTCAAATCAAAATAAAACTGTCTTTCCAAATCCACGTCACTTGCTCGCATACAATTCGATGCAGGAAGCAACTCGTAACTTACTTGATCATATTCCACGTCATTTACTCGATCATATTAGCTTGTATGCCGATTTCAAAATTTAATACTCTACGGCTACATTGGGCTCCGTGCGCAGCGGTTAATAATCTCTACGGCTACATTGGGCTCTGTGCGCAGCTGGCGGATTTGAAAGGGAAAAACAAGAATGCATTTCAAATCCGATATATCATTATTACATTTAGACGGCAAAAGAAAGGGAAATCGCACTAGCAAGCTTGGCCGACAGATACAGGAAGAAGAGTGGCCAGTATCGGCTTTCATGGCTGGGAGTTGGTGGGCAAGCTACGTTTCATGGCTGGGAGATGGTGTAGAGTATCTGCGTTTCGATTGGCTGCTAAGTGGAGAAGGAGATTGGAGAAGGGCTGAGGAAATTAGGTAGTAGATAGAGTAGAACATATTTTGGGTTTGTTGGAGAAGGGTTGAAGAAATTAGCTAGCAGAGTGGAACAGATTTTGGGTTTGTTGGAGAAAGGTTGGAGAAATTAGGTAGTAGAGTAGAATTTTGTGTTTTAGAATTTGGATTTTAATACTGTGTTTTCCTTTTTTTTTGAGCATGGCCATGCTTATTTGTTTATACTTTGAATTTTGCCTGTGCATTTTAGTTATTTATTTATTTATTTTGTTTTTGTTTTGAAAATGGTTTGTTTCTCTAGATTGGGTTGTTTGCTGTTTATTTGGTTGTTTGCTGCTTATTTGGTTTTGCGTTCTGGTTTGAGAGGTGAACACTGGTTGGTTGGGGGTTAAGAGGGTTGATTGGGAGAGTGAGGCTGCCAAGAATATAAGATGGGATGACTGATTTAATGGTGAAAATTGAGAAGGTATATATTATTTTATTTGCTATTTAAAATTTTTGATGGTAATAGGTTGTTATCTGAATTTTTAAATCACTATGTATTGAATGTTTAAATCACTATCTATTGTATTGCATTGTCTACCGAATATATATGAGTATTTTGTAGAACATTTTATCTTGTTTTTTAATCTTTTGTGGGTTAATTGTCCTGTTCCCTTTTCAAGTGCAGAGGAAGGAAGAACTATACTACCAGGAAGGAAGAATTATACCACCAGTTAATAGTGGTGGAAAACACAGATGCTGTGTATTTTCTAGGTTGCAGGTGAGCATTAACTTTTGGTTTCTGTCTTATATAAATAATTTCTAATTAAATTTTAATGAGGAAAGTTAGGTGTACTTAATACAATTAGGGTTTAGATGCATACACACCATGCATGCAAGGGTGGGGAAAATTTTCATAATCTTTCATGGGTTATTCAATGTCTTTGAATTTTATTTTTTGTACCCGTTATAATAGGGTTTCATTATTGAGTATTGTTTGTCAAAGTTCAATATATTGATGCTGAGTAGTGCAGCATAAAACCCTCTGATGCTTAAATCTAAAGAAGAATTTGGGGTTCTAGAATTCTTCTTTTAGAAACTGTTTGTAGAATATTTTATCTTGTTGTTTTTTTCTTTGGATTAACTTGTCCTGTTTCCTCTTCAAGTGCAGAGGAAGGAAGAATTATATGATCAAGAAGGAAGAATTATACCACCACCACATGCTGTGTATTTTTTAGATTGCAGGTGGGCATTAACTTTTGTTTTCTCATATCTAATTAATTTTTAATGAGGGTAGGGTAGGCTTACTTAGCAAGCTTAGGGTTTAGATACAAACACACTATGCATGTAAGGGTTAATAGTTCATTATCTGAATTTTTAAATCACAATGTAGCTCATGGATAGATTACTTTGTAGAGCATTTTATCCTGTTTTTTTTTTTGGGTTAACTTGTGGAGTTTCCTCTTCAAGTGCAGAGTATGGAAATACTATACCATGAAGGGAGAATGAAGGGAGAATTAGAGCATGAGTTAATAGTGGTGGAAAACACACATGCTGTGTATTTTTAGATTGAAGGTGAGCATTAACTTTTGGTTTCTGTCAATATCTAAATAATTTTTAATGAGGGAAAGATGTAATTATTCAGTTTACTGTTTAGATACATACTGGTGTGGAAAAATTTCGTAGTCTTTGATTTTTTTTGGGTTATTCAATGTCTTTAGATTTTATTTTTTATAATGGTTATCATAGGGTTTTATTCTTGAGTATTGTTTATCAAATTTCAATATAAAACCCTCTGGTGCTTAAATCTGAAGAAGAATTTGGGATTTCTAGAATTTTTCTTTTAGGAATTATTAACATATGTTTAATATGTGAGTAAAATTTAATTTCAATTTTATTATAATTATTTTCCTCCCTGCATGTTGCAAATAAATTTTGGTCATTGAATGTTATTTTATCCATAGATTTTATTTTTCTGTACTGGTTGCCATAGGGTTTTATTCTTGGGTATTGTTTGTCAAAGTTCAATATATTGATGTTCAGTAGTGCCATCAAAAGACCTTCTGATGCATAAATTTGAAGAAGAATTTGGGGTTTCTAGAAATTTTCTTTTAGGAACTGTTTGCAAATGTTTAATATGTGGGTAAAATTTTATTTCAATTTTATTATAATTTTCTTCACAGCATTTTGCAAACAGATTTTGGTTATTGGACGTTTTTTATTTAGGCTAGTGACCCACAGTCCAAGCCATGTTTGGCTTATAAACTAACATATTATGGGGTGAGATCATTAACCATTCAGTGACCTGTAACAGTCAATTCGTGCTAGGATAAACCTTCTAATGCTGAAACCTAAAGAAAATTTTGGGTTTCCAGAATTTTCTTTCTAGTTACTATTTGTAGAAGTTCAATACTCGAGTTAAATTTTATTCCAGTTCTATTATAATTCTTTTATCTCCTCAATACTCGAGTTAAATTTTATTCCAGTTCTATATAATTCTTTTATCTCCAACATTTTGCACATAGAATTTGGTCATTGGAGGGTTCCCTATTTAGCTGAGCAACCCACAATCCATGCCATCTTGAACTTATAAAGTAACACACATTTGGGGTGAGATTATTAACCAATCAATGACCCGGAACAATCATATTCATCAATCTCCATTTGTTATTTTTCTTAACCAGCTTGAACAAAGTGGCTTTAGGGATCATGGATAGACTTACTAGTCCTGGAGAAAAAGTGCCGGTATGCCATCTAAGATGGATGGAATGAGACCTGCCAGGTCACACTTGCATTAGATGGAAACACACCACCTATGCAAAAGCACATTGAAGCAAAACTTGTAGGAAGACATTTGGATTCAGCAAGACCCCATTATGTGAGCAAACACTTTGAATCAAGGCCAATTTAGAAAATTATGGTTTCTCAAATGTGTCCTTACCTATCTAAGTGTAAGCAAGTTGCATGGGATGAACTAACAATAGGTGTGCTAGGGGGTGATCTAACCTAGATAAGGAAAGAAGGTTCAAATACTTGGCAGGGGTTAGCACCTCTGTTTAGTCTTACTCAAAGCAAATCCTAAGTATGTGATTTTTTCTAATGAGGAGTTCAGGGTAGGCTCATTCCTTTTATTTTACAAAACATTAACTCGAATCCGATTCAGCTATCTTTGTGCAAAATCAATACCTACGTTATGATTTGGAAGAAGAAATATAGTTCCTACATTTTCCTTCATATTAAGTATGCTGCGAACATTTTTGTAGCCAAGGCCCATAAAAATGCCTTTTATATTTTTCAATTTAAGAGAGTACTACCCTTGTCTTTAAGCATTGCATTCCTTTGCATATTGATCTTATATGGACGGAACCCAACTCCTTGTGTTTCTAGTGTGTTTATTTATGTCAGTGACTGCTAAAATTGGAGAGTAAGAATGGAGTATTTTTTATTGATTGATAATCTTCCTTTAGGGACAGAAACAGTCGAGCCAAAGCAATTAACTTATCTCCCAAACATAAGAAAATATTTGGTAAAATTAAACAACTCCCAAACAACAATCCATTTCTCTCCATTCAACAATATTATAAGATTTACCAGTTCATTTTTAATCATCCAATTCCATTCATATATCTTATACCCATAACAAATTCCATCTATCTATTTTTGCTTAAAGCAATGTGAGGGTTTACCCATAAGGAAGTGTCTGGTTATCCATTAATGAGTTTGCTGAGAATGGGTAACTTAAAGACTTAACCCTCCTAAAAGGTAAAAGGTTAGTGCATGAAAGAGTTTACCAAAAAGAATCCACCTACATAGTCTTTTTACCTCCTCCTATAATATCCAACCATGGTAGATACCTCTTAGTCCTTCTCTTGCTAAAGTGGACAAAGAGAATGTGAAAAGGTTTGCACTCTTTGAACATTTTAATTCCACTATTTAAAATTTTGTGACCATAAAGTAACATAGGAGTCTTTAACATATAACATATGTATATAGGTAAGACAAAGGGTCCCTTCAATGTGTTCACAGTTATAATATAGGAGCCTAATGTATATAGGGTGCATTCAGTTAGATTCCATTAGTCTTTTAACTTTTTTTAATTGTTATAAAATGTATCCTTAAACTTGCTTCAGGAATGAGCCATTAAGGGACCTTAAAGGTGTCAGAAATCAATGAGTAAGGTAGAAATATAATTGATCTAAAATGTATCTTTAAGGCTACTTCATGAATGAAACAGTAAGGGATCTTAAAGGTGTCAAAAGTCGACCAGTAAGGTAGAGCTAGAAATGAGCATGGATTTAGGTGGACGATGCAAGCCAGTAATTCGTTGTAACTCACCATTTTGAACCTTTTTTCTTTTAGCCTATCTTATGAGGTATGGCGAGTTAGTTTTATGAGCCATCAAACCAAGCTGTTGGGGTTAGTTTTCTACTTTTTGTCGCTTCTGTTGGGTTCTCCCTTCAACTAAGAGAAACAAGTGTAGAAAGTAGAATGTCAATGAAAATGATCAACCCATGAAGCTATGATCAAGAGGGGTATTCTGGATGGGGAGGAAAGGGCGCAAGAGCATTAGGCACATTCAGATGAACCTGGCATTCTTGTTAGTTGGATGCCAATGGTGAGAAGATTTTTATTAAGATGATCACCTACCATGCACCCAATAATTAGGAATGGTGGGTTTACACATCGCTATTAACCCATAACAGACCCAATTCCCTTCTTAAAAATATAGATTTCGGTACTAGATATGTGCAATTCTTATTAAAAAATCAGATTGCCTGAAAATGTTTACCCATCGCCCTAGTCTTGGTTCCTTTTCTAGTTTTGTAGCAAATAAACAGCCCTCTCATCTTTTGCATATTCAGCTAATAATTTTTTCTGCGTCCCAGTTCTACCTTAGATATGGCACATAGCTCAGATAACATAGCTAAGAAATCAGCTGAAGCATTATTTATGCACTTATATTGAATTTCAAAGTAAAAACCTTGTAGTTGACTTTACAACTTCACCAAAATTCCACTAGGAAACACTAGGAAAACGAATACTCCAAAGTTTCATGCTCCATTTGGATTTTGAGGCGTTGTCCCAATAAATATGGCTTGAATTTTACTATAACATTCATAAGGGTCAACATTTCCTTATCATAGATGCATAACAACTGCTCCTTGTCAGTCAATTTCTACTTTGAAAAGCTATAGGCTGCTGATTTGCATGACCATAGTGTTAATGTCAGTGCTCAAAGCATCATATTTCACTTAAAAAGTCTGAGAAATTTGGAAGTGCAAATACAGGGCTGGGCCTTTTTCATGCGTCAGTAGCCCCCCTCTACAGTCCCCATCCATTTAAATTGATTCTTATTGGTAAGCTCAGTGAGGTTTGTCATGATGCTTCCAAAGCCCTTGACAGAACTTCCTATATAAATTGCATATTCTATCAAGTTCTCTCAACTGAGCCACATTCTTGGGAGTTGGCCACTCAAGAAATAAAGAGTGAAATCCAAAAAATAAAGAGTGAAACAGAGCCAGCACTGGATGATTGAGAAAATTGTCAGGTCTCAGCTTCTTTGATCACTATTTGATAGGAAGCAAAACTAAATGATTTTCATTCTAAATATTTTGTGTTCTTTGCCACAATAATGCTGGGATAAATGGAAATACACTGAGAATTAATTTAAAAAAAATAAGTTAGCAATGAAGTTATATAGTTTCACCTTGTGTACAAGTATTTAACAGATGCCCGCTTGAGTGTTACAGTTTGCATAGATAAGAAGGGACCCCTTCTGCAGCCTCCATCCATTTGAATCCATCCTTTATTGGTAAGGTTGGTTAGGTGTGCCATGATGCTTCCAAACTTGATAAGACTCCCTACATAAATCACATATTCCGTTAATTTCTCTCAACCGAGTGACATTCTTGGGAGTTTGCTAGTCAAAGATTAAGGAGTGAAATTTAAGAAATAAAGAGTGAAACAAAGCCAGCGCTGGATGATTGAAAAAATTGTTAGGCTTCAGGTTCATTGGTCACAATTTTATAGGAAGCAAAACTAACTGTTTTTCATTTTAAGTATCTTGTGTCCTTTGCCACAATAATGTTGTAGACAAACTTAAGTTACTAATGAAGTCATTCAGTTTTGTTTTCTGTTACATGTATTTGATAGATGCCTGAATGAGTGTTATAGTTTGCATAGATAAGAAGGGAGACCTTCTGCAGCCTCCATCTATTTGAATTGATCCTTATTGGTAAGATTGGTTAGGTGTGCCCATGATGCTTCCAAAACCGACAGACTCCTCCCTATATAAATTGCATATTCTGTTAAGTTCTCTCAACCTAGTCACATTCCTGGGAGTTGGCTAGTCAAGGATTAAGGAGTGAAATTTAAGAAATAAAGAGTGAAACAAAGACAGCCCTGGATGATTGGAAAACTTGTTAGGCTTCAGATTCATTGGTCACAATTTTATAGGAAGCAAAACTAACAGGTTTTTCATTTTAAGTATCTTGTGTCCTTTGCCACAATAATGTTGTGTTAAGTGGAAACATACTGAGAAAATCAACTGTAGACAAACCTAAGTTACTAATGAAGTCATTCAGTTTCATTTTCTGTTACAAGTATTTGATAGATGACTGCTTGAGTGTTATAGTTTGCATAAACAAGAAGGTAGCCCCTTTGCAGCCTGCATACATTTAAATCTATCCTTATTGGTAAGATCAGTGAGGTGGGCCATGATGCTTCTAAAACCCTTGACAAACTTCTATATAGATTGCATATTCTATTAAGTTCTCTCAACTGAGTCACATTCTTTGAAATAAAGAGTGAATAAGAGCAAGCCCTGGATGATTGAGAAAATTGTCAGGCTTCAGATTCCTTGATCACAATTTGACAGGAAGCATAACTAGCTATTTTTCACAAGTATCGTGTGTCCGCTGCCACAATAACGTTGGGATAAATGGAAAGATACTGAGAGAATCAATTGTAGACGAACTTAAGTTACTAATGAAGTCATTCAGTTTCACTTTCTGTTACAAGTATTTGATAGATGCCTGCTTGAGTGTTGCAGTTTGCATAGATAAGAAGGTAGCCCCTTTGAAGGGTCCACCTATTTAAGTTGATCCTTGTTGGTAAAATCAGTGAGGTGTGCCATGATGTTTCCAAAACCCTTGACAAAATCAGTGACCATTTTGGCATCCACAAAAATGAAATTTTAAAGGCAGGACAATTATTCCAATTAAATGGGCATTGGTTAAAACTTAAACCACATTAACACAAGATGTCAAGTAATCAGAACTTTGAAGCCAAAACACAATCACTGAAAATGAAGACCTAACTTGCCACTTTCTATTACTTAAATAATTTCGCCTTACATAAACTAGATCTGGAGAAGAAATCTGTAACTGTGAACCTCGATGAACTGTAATTCAAATTTGAGTACTAAAACCTTGATGAAAAAACTGAGAGCTGTGAACTAGACAGAGAGAATTAAGTAACATAACATCATAGCCCCTCTTTCTTCTTGGACACATACTAGGCTTAACGAAATAAACCAGATTTGGAGAAGAAATCTCTAACTGTGAACCTCAATGAACTGTAATTCAAATTTGAGTGCTAAAACCTAGTAGATGAAACTGAGAGCTGTGAACTAGATCTGGAGAAGAAATCTGTAACTGTGAACCTCACTAAACTGTAATTCAAATTTGAGTGCTAAAACCTAGATGAAACTGAGAGCTATGAACTAGACAGAGATAGAATTAAGTAACACACATGATATGTACTATGTCTTCGACATATATAGTCCCTCTTTCTTCTTGGCCACATACTAACCTTAACGGTAAAGAAAGGTCATCAACTCCTGCATTCATAAAAAGTAGCAAGGGCAGGGGTACTCCACCGACCGGATTGGAGTTCTTATACATGTGAACAGGTTTGTCTCCATCTGGATTAAAGACCCGCGTCAAATCAACAGTCTCATCTCCGTGGGTGTAGCCAAAAAGCTCAATGCTATATAAATTGCATATTCTATAAAGTTCTCTCAACTGAGTCACATTCTTGGAAGTTGGCCAGTCAAGGAAGGAGTGAAATTCAAGAAATTAGGAGTGAAACAGAGCCCGCTCTGGATGGTTATGATCTAGGAGTTCCTTAATCATAATTTGATAGGAAGCAAAGCTAATGGTTTTCTTTTCTAAGTATCTTGCCTCTCTTGCCACAATAATGTTGGGATAAATGGAAATATTTTGGGAGAATCAATTTTAGACGAACTTATGTTACTAATGAAGTCATTCGTTTTCACCTTTTGTTACAAGTATTTGAAAGATGCTTGCTTGAGTGTTACAGTTTGCATTGATAAAACGGTAGTCCCTTTGCAGCGGCCATCCATTAATTGAGATCCTTATTGGTCAGTGAGGTGTGCTATGATGCTTCCAAAACCTTTGACAGTATAAATTGCATATTCTATAAGTTCTCTCAAGTGAGTCACATTCTTGGGAGTTGGCCAGTCAAGTAAGGAGTAAAATTCAGGAAATAAGGAGTGAAACCGAACCAGCCCTGGATGACAGAAAATTGTCAGGCTTCAGGGACCTTCATCACAATTTAATAGGAAGCAAAACTAACAGTTTTTCATTCTAAATATCTTGTGTCCTTTGTCACAATGATGTTGGGATAAGCGGAAATCCACACAGAGAATCAATTGTAGATAAACTTGAGTTACTAATGAAGTCATTTAGCTTCACCTTCTGTTAATGCCTGCTTGAGTGTTAGAGTTTGCCGTGTAGAATGGGCCTTTTTTGGTCATAGTAATTCCTTTGATTATTCAGATCTTCAGTCTGATGCTCTCCAAACTGAGCTATCACACGAAGGGGTGATTTTACTAGGCACTATATGGTGCATGTCCAATAATTCTTTTACTGCTCTTTCTCTGTCATCTTTAACTTAAGATACATGTAGGGTGAACATTCTACTGTTCCAGGGACCCAAAAATATATTTCTACTGTTCTTCATGGTAAATAGCACATCTTCTCTGATGCATATTCACTTTATTCATCCTGTATATTTCAACAATGAGTATATCTTTGAATGTGGTTGGTAATACCAATTGCACATGTCTTCTGATGCATATTCACCGTATTCATCCTTTATAAATGAACAATGAGTATATATTTGAATGTGTTTGCTTTTCATATAAGCAAATTCATCAGCTCCTTTGGACTTTGATAGCTTGTGGGATGGTCACGGAGGAAAGAAATGGAGACCCATCATCACAGTTGTTGAAACCCGTCATGGCCAGTATCGGTTAGTTTAGAAAAAGTATTGGATCCTGATCAAATAAAAATAGGTCAATTGTTGCACCATGTGTAAAGAGTTACTTCACTGAGTGAGTTTTGTGAGAGTGATGAAGCGGAACCAGCCCTGGATGACAGAAAATTATCAGGCTTCAGGTTCTTTTATCACAATTGGATAGGAAGCAAAACTAACAGTTTTTCATTCTAAATATCTTGTGTCCTTTGCCACAACGATGATGGGATAAATGGAAATACACAGAATCAATTGTAAAGAAACGTTAGTTACTAATGAAGTCATTCCACTTCACCTTCTGTTAAAAGTATTTGACAGATGCCTGCTTGAGTGTTACAGTTTGCCATGTAAAATGAACTCTCTTTTTTGTCATAGTAATTCCTTGGATTCTTCAGATCTTCAGTCTGATGCTCTCCAAACTGAGCTGTCACACTACTGGATAGGCAAATGGGCTTTTTACTGGGCACTATATGATATATGTCCATGTCAAGTAATTCTTTTACTGCCCTTTCTCTGTCATCTATAACTTAAACATACATGTAAGGCGAACATTCTACTGTTCCAGGGACCCAAAAATATACTTCTACTGTTCTTCATGGTAAAAATTGCACGTCTTCTGACGCATATTCACTATATTCATCCTATATAAATCAACAATGAGTATATCTGCATATTCACTATATTCATCCTGTATAAATCAACAATGAGTATATCTTTGAATGTGGTTGGTAAATTGCACATATCTTCTGATGCATATTCACTATATTCATTCTGTATAAATCAAACGAGTATATATTTGAATGTGGTTGCTTTTCATGTAAGCAAATTCATCATGCAGATGGTCATGGAGGAAAGCGATTGAAACACATCACAGATGTTGAAACCCTTCATGATCGGTATCAGTTGGTTTAGAGACAGTATTGGACCCTGATCAAATAAAAGCAGGTCAATTGTTGTCAATTGAATGGATGTACATCGCTATTAATTAAAAAGAGACCGATTTCAGTATGTCTTGCGATGTGGGGCCTCGATCACTGTCCCATCAGTTTGTGTTACTACCGTAATGATTCGAAGAGTTACTTCCCTGAGTGACTTCTGTGAGAGCGATGACCTCTCATCGGAGAGTCTGGAATACCTTTTTGATAGTTTATGTTTTTAAAACCAATTCATTATGCTTATCCAGATCGATATATATACCCAGTCGGAGGGTCTGGAATACCTTTTTGATAGTTTATGTTTTTAAAACCAATTCATTGTGCCTATCTAGATCGATATATATATACCCAGTTGCTCTTCGCGTGGATTCTGTTGTTTACCTTGATTTTGAATTAGTGAATCTTTATCTAGATACAAAAGTGTGTAAACCGATTAAAGCCTCATTAACCCCCGAATAGGGTTTTAGGCGGTGGCTTCCTCCATTGGTGTCGACGGGATTCGTTTCGGTCTTCATTAACAACTCTCAGCCAATTGGATTTTCCCGTAGACAGGAATTCTGGTCATGATTTCTTAAGATAGTAATATCATTAGGCAAGGTTTTTCATTTGATAGCACTTTCAATACCTGGATACAAAATAAAATGATAATAACATTTACAACATTTACATTTACAGGTCTTTTTTGAAACTTGAAATGCTTTAAGAGATGGGATGATTAAGTTTTCTATTTAGTTTACCTTACGGTACCCGAGATATTGTTTGTAATTTATGACTATTTACTTCATACCTGAAATTTACAATGAATTAATTTTTATTATATATAATAGTTATTTTTGTATTTATGACTATTTACTTCATACCTGAAATTTACAATGAATTAATGTTTATTATATATAATAGTTATTTGACTGGGAATGATAGTTAATTATTGTATTTTGTTTTTATTATTCTTTTTAGTAAATTTGCAATCAATTGTTTTCCCATCTTCTTATGAAACAGGTGTTAAACAATTGGATGGGGAGAGGGCTTTTGACCAGAAGTCATAGAAGATGATGGAATTGTCTTCCCAATTTCATGTGAGATTATTATAATATTTATAATAGATTAATTTTTATTATTTATAATATTTATTTATTTTGAAATAGATATTGAAAATTTTTTTTTTTTTTTTTTTTTTTACAAGTTTGTTAAGCAGATGCAGATTGTTGTGACATAGTAATAGGAATTCTGGTCATGATTTCTTAAGATAGTAATATCATTAGGCAAGGTTTATCATAGTAATATCATTAGGCAAGGTTTTTCATTTGATAGCACTTTCAATACCTCGATACAAAATAAAATGATAATAACGTTTACAACATTTACATTTACAGGTCTTTTTTGAAACTTGAAATGCTTTAAGAGATGGGATGGGTTGCTTAGGTTTTCTATTTAGTTTACCTTAGGGTACCCTAGATATTGTTTTTGTAATTTATGACTATTTACTTCATACCTGAAATTTACAATGAATTAATTTTTATTATATATAATAGTTATTTTTGTAATTTATGACTATTCACTTTATACCTGAAATTTACAATGAATTAATGTTTATTTTATATATAATAGTTATTTGACTGGGAATGATAGTTAATTATTGTATTTTGTTTTTATTATTCTTTTTAGTAAATTTGTAATCAATTGTTTTCCCATCTTCTTATGAAACAGGTGTTAAACAATTGGATGGGGGAGAGGGCTTTTGACCAGAAGTCATAGAAGATGATGGAATTGTCTTCCCAATTTCATGTGAGATTATTATAATATTTATAATAGATTAATTTTTATTATTTATAATATTTATTTATTTTGAAATAGATATTGAAAAATATTTAATTTTTTTTTTTTTTTTAGAAGTTTGTTAAGCAGATGCAGATTGTTGTGACATAGTAATAGGAATTCTGGTCATGATTTCTTAAGATAGTAATATCATTAGGCAAGGTTTATCATAGTAATATCATTAGGCAAGGTTTTTCATTTGATAGCACTTTCAATACCTCGATACAAAATAAAATGATAATAACGTTTACAACATTTACATTACAGGTTTTTTTTGAAACTTGAAATGCTTTAAGAGGCTTTTTTGAAACTTGAAATGCTTTAAGAGATGGGATGGGTTGCTTAGGTTTTCTATTTAGTTTACCTTAGGTTACCCTAGATATTGTTTTTGTAATTTATGACTATTTACTTCATACCTGAAATTTACAATGAATTAATTTTTATTATATATAATAGTTATTTTTGTAATTTATGACTATTTACTTTATACCTGAAATTTACAATGAATTAATGTTTATTTTATATATAATAGTTATTTGACTGGGAATGATAGTTAATTATTGTATTTTGTTTTTATTATTCTTTTTAGTAAATTTGTAATCAATTGTTTTCCCATTTTCTTATGAAACAGGTGTTAAACAATTGGATGGGGAGAGGGCTTTTGACCAGAAGTCATAGAAGATGATGGAATTGTCTTCCCAATTTCATGTGAGATTATTATAATATTTATAATAGATTAATTTTTATTATTTATAATATTTATTTATTTTGAAATAGATATTGAAAAATATTTAATTTTTTTTTTTTTTTTTTTGACAAATTTGTTAAGCAGATGCAGATTGTTGTGACATAGTAATAGGAATTCTGGTCATGATTTCTTAAGATAGTAATATCATTAGGCAAGGTTTATCATAGTAATATCATTAGGCAAGGTTTTTCATTTGATAGCACTTTCAATACCTCGATACAAAATAAAATGATAATAACGTTTACAACATTTACATTTACAGGTCTTTTTTGAAACTTGAAATGCTTTAAGAGATGGGATGGGTTGCTTAGGTTTTCTATTTAGTTTACCTTAGGGTACCCTAGATATTGTTTTTGTAATTTATGACTATTTACTTCATACCTGAAATTTACAATGAATTAATTTTTATTATATATAATAGTTATTTTTGTAATTTATGACTATTTACTTCATACCTGAAATTTACAATGAATTAATGTTTATTATATATAATAGTTATTTGACTGGGAATGATAGTTAATTATTGTATTTTGTTTTTATTATTTTTTAGTAAATTTGTAATCAAAATTTTGTTTTCCCATCTTATGAAACAGGTGTTAAACAATTGGATGGGGAGAGGGCTTTTGACCAGAAGTCATAGAAGATGATGGAATTGTCTTCCCAATTTCATGTGAGATTATTATAATATTTATAATAGATTAATTTTTATTATTTATAATATTTATTTATTTTAAAATAGATGTTGAAAAATATTTAACTATTTTTTTTTTTGTTTTTTACAAGTTTGTTAAGCAGATGCAGATTGTTGTGACAGAGTAATATATGAGAAGGTAGATTAAATTTTCTCCCAATTTTGTGAGATTTTTTTTTTTCCTCCAATTTTAAAAGGGAGAAAACTATTTTTTTAATTGTTTTTGTTATTTATTATTTTAAAATAGGAATATTATCAAAACTTTAATTTTCTGATGGTATGAACAGAGATCAATACAAGAAGAGCATGCACAGCAGCAAGATGGGAAGTGCTTCACAAAGGCTCAAATTCTGTCAAATAATCACATATTAGGTGTAATTGTAAATTGTATTATGATTTTTGATGTATTCTCACAAACTATACTTTAATATATAATCAGTTTTTTTTTTGAGAGGGGCTAGACCCCTCTCACAACCTCCAAAGATAGCATGGCCAAAGCTATCTTGGAGGAGTGTCTTTCTGGAGTTTTTTTTTTTTTCAATTTTTTTTTGTTTTATTTATAATTATAATTATATATATATGTTTTTGATAAAATATGTTTTTGTTTAAAATATGTTTTTGTTTATAATTATTTAATTAATTAATACTTTTAAAAGGAAAAAAAAAATCAAACTTCATATTTTAAAATTTTATTGAGCATACTCACATTTTTTTGTCAGATTCACATTGCTTTCACATCACACTTACATATAATAACCTCAAATGATTTAATAAAAACTGAACTCATAAAATTATATTATTTCTAATTTTGTTTCACGTTTACAATTCTTTCACTTGATACCTCTATATGACAACCATAAATGATTTAGTAAAATTGAACTCATAAAATTACATTCTCACTTTTTTTTCACATTCACAATTCTTTCATAAAAATAAACCACATTTAAAAATTCTGATTCAAGATAAACTGCTATATTTAAAATTTTGTTATCTAATAAAAAATAATATTTAAAATTTATACAAATAAGAGACTAATTTTTTTTATTTATTTGTGTTGTGTTGTGTGTTGTGTTGTGTTGTGTTGTGTTGTGTTATGTGTTGTGTTGTGTTATGTGTTGTTCATGTATATATGATTATACACACATGACATTGTGCTTAATATGATGTATTTTGTATTTTAAAGTTATGAAGATTTAATAAATATTAGTTTCAAAAATATTTGTACAATTGTATTATCTTGTGTTATCTCATATGCATAAATTTGTATTTTTTATAAACACATATATGGTTTTCAACTTTACATTTTAAAATTGTACATTGAAATTTGTGTGATCTCATATAGTTACAAATAATTAATTCTTCATAAATTTGTATTTTTATAAACACATATATAGTTTTCAACTTTACATTTTAAAATTGTACATTTAAATTTGTGTGATCTCATATAGTTGCAAATACTTAATTCTTCATAAATGTGTATGATTTATTAAAATCAGCTAACAAAATTAGATTCTCACATTTTTTCACATTCACAATTCTTTCCTAAAAATAAGCTATATTTGAAAATTCTGATTCAAAATCAACTTTTGTTATCTAATTAAAAATAATATTTAAAGTTTATACAAATAAGAGACTAAATTTTTATATTTATTTATGTTGTGTTGTATTGTATTGTAATGTGATGTGTTGTGTTGTGTTATGTGTTATTTGTGTATATATGATTATACACACGACATTGTGCTTAATATGATGTATTTTGTATTTTAAAGTTATGAATATTTAATAAATATTAGTTCCATTATGAATATTTAATAAATATTAGTTCCAAAAATATTATTTCATATGCATAAATTTGTATTTTTTTATAAACACATGTATGGTTTTCAACTTTACATTTTAAAATTGTACATTGAAATTTGTGTGATCTCATATAGTTACAAATAATTAATTCTTCATAAATTTGTATTTTTATAAACACATGTATAGTTTTCAACTTTACATTTTCACATTTTTTTGACATTCACAATTCTTCATAAATTTGTATGATTTAGTAAAAATGAACTCATAAAATTACATTTTCATATGCATAAATTTGTATTTTTTTATAAACACATGTATGGTTTTCAACTTTACATTTTAAAATTGTACATTGAAATTTGTGTGATCTCATATAGTTACAAATAATTAATTCTTCATAAATTTGTATTTTTATAAACACATGTATAGTTTTCAACTTTACATTTTCACATTTTTTTGACATTCACAATTCTTCATAAATTTGTATGATTTAGTAAAAATGAACTCATAAAATTACATTTTCACATTTTTTGACATTCACAATTCTTTCATAAAAATAAACTACATTTAAAAATTCTGATTCAAGATGAACTTACATATTTAAAATTTTGTTATCTAACTTTTTATATTTATTTATGTTGTGTTGTATTATGTGATGTGTTGTAAATTTGTGTGATCTCATAGTTACAAATAATTAATTCTTCATAAATTTGTATTTTTATAAACACATGTATAGTTTTCAACTATACATTTTCACATTTTTTGACATTCACAATTCTTCCAAATACTTAAATTCTTCATAAATTTGTATGATTTAGTAAAAATGAACTAGTAAAATTACATTTTCACATTTTTTGACATTCACAATTCTTTCATAAAAATAAACTACATTTAAAAATTCTGATTCAAGATGAACTTACATATTTAAAATTTTGTTATCTAATAAAAAATTATATTTAAAATTTATACTAATAAGAGACTAAATTTTTATATTTATTTATGTTGTGTTGTATTATGTGATGTGTTGTATTGTAATGTGTTATGTGATGTGTTGTTTGTGTATATATGATTATACACACATGACATTGTGCTTAATATGATGTATTTTGTATTTTAAAGTTATGAAGATTTAATAAATATTTGTTTCAAAAATATTTGTACAATTTTATTATCTTGTGTTATCTTGTGCATAGATTTGTATCTTTTATAAACATATCATATATGCTTTTCAACTTTACATTTTAAAATTGTACAGTGAAATTTGTGTGATCTCATGTAGTTACAAATAATTAATTCTTCATAAATTTGTATTTTTATAAACACATATATAGTTTTTAACTTTATATTTTAAAATTGCACATTTAAATCTCCTAGTATTTTTTATAGCAATAATTGAAATATTAAAATTTTTAATATGTATATCATCACAACACTTCCAAAATGTGGGAGGTGGGAAGTGAGTGTCTTTGAGCATTTGTTTTTGGTGTTTTAATTTTATTTATTTTAATTTTCCAAATAATAAAGTTGGATGCATGTGACATATTTATGATATTTGATTTTCTATTTGTTTATAATATAAAACTAGTTTTATTTTAAATTTGTGATTTAGAAACTAAAGATTTCAACTCACATTTTGTATTCAAAACTTTGATTCATCCAATCTCATTTGCAAAACTTTGATTTGTCATGTCTCATTGTTTTTATATTCATATGATATTATATATATCCACAAACCACACTTTACAAAATAATGTTGATTTATAAAAATTAATAATAAAATATTAAAAAATTAAAGAAACTTAATACCACTTTAAATTTACAAATTTATTTAAAAAATTAAAGAGGCTTCAAAATTTATATATTTATTTATGTTGTGTTGTGATGTATTATATGTTTATATGTATATAACAAAAAGCATACAAGGTTATTTTTTTTCTTCCAATAAATTACATTTAAAATTCAAGATTAACTTCCATATTTAAAATTTTGCTATCTAATAAAAAAATAATATTTAAAACTTATACAAATAAGAGACTAAATTTTTATATTTATGAATGTTGTATTGTATGATGTGATGTGATGTGATGTGTTGTGTTGTGTTGTGTTATGTGTTGTTTGTGTATATATGATTATACACACGACATTGTGCTTAATATGATGTATTTTGTATTTTAAAGTTATGAAGATTTAATAAATATTAGTTTTAAAAATATTTGTACAATTGTATATCTCATATGCATAAATTTGTATTTTTTATAAACACATGTGTTGTTTGTGTATATATGATTATACACACGACATTGTACTTAATATGATGTATTTTGTATTTTAAAGTTATGAAGATTTAATAAATAATAGTTTTAAAAATATTTGTACAATTGTATATCTCATATGCATAAATTTGTATTTTTTATAAACACATATATGGTTTTCAACTTACATTTTAAAATTGTATATTGAAATAATTATTTTTTCATAAATTTGTATTTTTATAAACACATACATAGTTTACAATTTTACATTTTAAAATTGTACATTTAAATTTGTGTGATTTCATATAGCTACAAATACTTAATTCTTCATAAATTTGTATAATTTAGTAAAATTGAACTCATAAAATTACATTTTCACATTTTTTCACATTCACAATTATTTCATAAAAATAAACTACATTTAAAAATTCTGATTCAAGATTAACTTGCATATTTAAAATTTTGTTATCTAATAAAAAATAATATTTAAAATTTATGCAAATAAGTGACTAAATTTTTATATTTATTTATGTTGTGTTGTATTAAGTGATGTGTTGTATTGTATTGTAATGTGTTATGTGATGTGTTGTGTTGTGTATATATGATTATACACACATGACATTGTGCTTAATATGATGTATTTTGTATTTTATAGTTATGAAGATTTAATAAATATTAGTTTCAAAAATATCTGTACAATTGTATTATCTTGTGTTATCTCATGTGCATAAATTTGTATTTTTTTATAAACACATATATGGTTTTCAACTTTACATTTTAAAATTGCACATTGAAATTTGTGTGATCTCATGTAGTTACAAATAATTAACTCTTCATAAATTTGTATTTTTATAAACACATATATAATTCTCAACTTTACATTTTAAAATTGTACATTTAAATTTGTATGATCTCATATATAGTTGCAAATACTTCATTCTTCATAGATTTGTATTTTTATAAACACATATATAGTTTTTAGCTTTATATTTTAAAATTGTACATATAAATCTCCAAGTATTTTTAATAGCAATAATTGAAATATTAAAATTTTTAATATGTATATCATCACACAAGTGCGAAAATGTGGGAGGTGGGAAGTGAGTGTCTTTGAGCATTTTTTTCAAGTGTTTTAATTTTATTTATTTTAAATTTTTAATTTTCCAAATAATATTTTAATGATAAAGTTGGATTTATGTAAGTGACATAGTAATGATATTTGATTTTTTATTTGTTTAAAATATAAAATTAGTTTTATTTTAAATTTGTGATTTAAAAACTAAAGATTTCAACTCACATTTTCTATTCAAAACTTTGATTCATCACATCTCATTGTTTTTATATTCATATGATATTGTATATATCCACAAACTACACTTCACAAAATAATGTTATTTTATAAAAATTATTGAAAATTTAAAAATTAAAGAGACTTAATACTACTTTAAATTTACAGATTTATTTAAAAATTAACAAGGCTTCAAAATTTATATATTTATTTATGTTGTGTTGTGATGTATTATATGTTTGTGTGTATATAACAAAAAGCATACAAGGTTAATTTTTTTTTCCTTTGGAAAAAAAGTAATTTTCATTGATATAAAAAAAATTATATGCTTGCTGTATATGCATAAGCATATGCTGTAAGAGGTAGTGCTTATTAGTTTCAAAAAGAAATCCAAAAATTTGATGCCTTTTATCCACATAGGGAGGCATCCTTTTTTGATATGATCATTACATTGTTTTTACCAAAAAAAAGAGTAGCATAGACAGGCTCATAGTTATATAACCTGTCCATAGTTCTTGCTGGAAACTAAAAAATAAATAAAACATATAAATATTTACATGTGGTAAGCAAAAAAATCCATGATTTAAGCTCCTTGTGAGCTTGCTGTAGCATCTATGTCCATGAGGGGCCGTGGTAGTACTGGTAGAAATTTCCCTCTTTATGTTCTTGGATCATCCAAGTGCAGGATGGCCTGTGCGTAGCTTCTTTGGATAATCTGTCAACATCTGTATTTCGCTCCATTAAAATGTGATGACATGTAATTGAGTCAAAAGCAATAATAAGACGGTGGGCCTCTTCGAGAATGTGTAACAAAGTGTATGTTGAGCATCTAGGTTTTTTGTTTATCCAATCACAAACAATTTTTGAGTCACCAAAGAGTTGAAGGTCTCGACATTGGATTTGCAGAGCATGTTTGATGAGAAATTTTGCAGAGGATAGCTCTGCGAAATTATTACTCCCTCCCCCTAAACCCATCTGTATATGGAGGGAATGAGAATCAGAGAGGTTAAGTATGGCCCCTCCCCCGCATCTGTCCTCCTTGGCAGACCAGTCGAAGTAAGCCCATGGCTTTGAATGATTTATGGATTCGGGAATGATGGTTTTGGTTTGGGTTTTCTCCTCGTCATCGGGTATGATGTAATAGTCAGAGATGATATGAGAAGTAATGGAGGGCCAGTATAGCAGGAGGTTTTGGAAGATGAGGTTGTTGCGGGCTATCCACAGTCCCCAACATATAAGTAAAGGCAGATTTCTCAGTTTTTGTGGGCAGGCACTTGTCCACCAATTCGACCAAGCTTCCTTTACAGAAGCGCCATGCCACCTTGTCGGGAAAGAAATCATTGTTGAGATCGATTGCCATAGCTCTCGGGCAGCCAGACATTCAATAAAAAGATGAGTGGCAGATTCATTGTTGCATTTACATAGGTGACACTAGAAGGGGCCATGATGAGCTGGCTTGAGTAGATTATCTCCAGTGGGGATTTTGTTCTTTAGAATAGTCCACATGAGAAGTTTGCTCTAGGGGGGGGGGGGAATTTTAGCTTCTATAGATGCTTCCACCATGACTTTAGGACTTGTGGGCGACGATCATCAGCTAGTACTAGATATCCCTCCTTTGGTGTGTATTTCCCTGTTTTTGAAAGTGCCTAGATGACTTCATCTTCATCCTCACCAACCCTGATATGTGCCTCAGTGAGGGCCCTAATGAATGTATTCCATTTTTGAGTCCATTGATGGGGAATGTTTAATCTTTGAGTCGATTTCCGGGCTTGTTGAAAAGGGTTGGAGCGCTCCACGTCTGCTATATGGCTAATATGGGTAATGTTGCAATCCCTAAAGAAATATCTGAGGTCATCTGGTAGCCTATGTAAATCCCGCATCCAATCCAAGTATCCCGACCTATCCTTACTTTCATTCCAGACTGAATTTTCCATGTAATTCCGTTCGCGATGATGTTAAGTGATTTTGTTACCGCCTTCCATATAATTGAGAACCCTGATTGTAATCTCTGTGGTTGACTTATCCAATCCATCAGGTTTGAGGGGGCAATATATTTTGAACATGCCACCCTAGTCCATAGGCTGTTTGTTGTAAGAAGATGCCATCCTAGTTTTTCCGCCAGAGTTGAGGAGAAGTCTTCTAATTTCTTTATGCCCCATCCGCCCCATTTCTTGGGCAAGTTTACCCTTGCGAAGATTCTTCCTGTTTGTTGTCCCTTCCAAAGGAATCTGCAGCATAAGGCCTGTATTCTGGGTAGAATACCTCGAGGGATCTAAGCCAATGACATCTAGTAAACTGGGTGGCCTCCAGGACAACTTTAATGAGCGTAAGTCTCCCTGCCTTGGAAAGGTATTTGTGGTACCAAATGTTTAGTCTTTTCTCCATTTTGGAGATTAGCCAGGTCCAATCTGCGATTTTGTATCCCAGAGGTTTCAGCTTGTAGCCCAGGTATCTGAGACCATCCTCCAGCGTAAGAAGAGTATACTGGAATCTTTGTAGTGCATAATGGATTTCATGGGGGGAACATCCAACCTCTGTGAGGGTCGAATTGTTGCAATTTACAATCATACCTGTGGTTGTTTGGAATAAAGCAATTGCGTTCTTCATGATTGTTAAATCTCCAATGCTTACATTGAGGAATAGAAGAACAATGTCCACAAATAGCAAATGAGTCAAAGTGCAATCATCTGTGATTTTTATTCCCTTTACTCTACCTCTTCTGAATTCTTCTTTGACCAACATGCTGAGACCTTCCATTATCAGTAGGAACAACAAAGGGGATAGGGGACAACCCTGACGGAGACCTCTTTCAGAGTAAAAAAAAGGGGGAAGTTGCCCCGTTGATCAACACACTGAAAGGTATGTTAGTGATGCAGCTCATGATCCATTTTATGAAATCAAAAGGGAATCCTAGGTGGGTTAAGAGCATTCTAATATATAACCAGTTTGCTCTATCAAAAGCTTTTGAGAGGTCTACCTTTAGGATCATACCTTTGATTTTCTTGGAGTGCAGAGAGTGTAGCACTTCCTGGGCAGTTCCCAATGCTTCATGAATTTGTCGATCTTTTAGGAAGGCAAATTGCTCTAGCGAAATATACTTGGATAGTATGGGCCACATCCGATTTGTAACAATATTTGCCATGATCTTATCGATGCAGTTACATAAAGATATAAGTCTGTAGTCATCGAAGGTAGAAGGGTTGTCAGATTTTGGAATGAGGACGATGAAAGTGGAGGTGAAGGATTCAAGAATCTTTCCACCAGTTCTGGAGTGTTCAATGACTTTTAGAAGATCCTCCCCCAGAGTATCAAAGAACGCTGAGTAGAACTCAATCGTCCAGCTGTCTGGCCTTGGGCTGTTGTCCCTCTTAAACTATTTGATCGTGGCTTCTAATTCCCCGATAGTAATCTCCTTTGTCAGTTCCTTGCCTACCCCCTGATCCACAAATCGAGGGAATAATTGAGCGACTTGAATAATTTCGGCTAGATTAGCATCAGGGGGGCCCTGTAGGTCTGTTTAAAGTGTGAGTTTGCTAAGGAAGCTAGCTGAGGGAAAGTATTGACAATGTGGCCTTGCTCGTTCGAGAGTTTCCAAATGGTATTGATGACGTTCCTGCCATTTGCAAACTTGTGATAGAAATTTGTATTGTCATCTCCCTCGAGTAGTCAGATCGCCCTACTTCTCAGTCGCCAAACTTCCTCATGATCCTTAACAATTTTCCTTCTGGTGGTATATATCTTAGTGAGTCTATTTCTTTGATCGCTCACTATGTATGCCCCTGATTGGTCTTTTTTAGTCTCAGCGATTTCCTCCTCGACTTTCAATAGAGATTGATAGTATTTTATTCTCTTGTTGTGGGCCCAGGTTTTTGATAGTCTCTTCAGTGCCATGAGGTTGTGAGCGAAACCCTCTGTTATGTTCCCACCAGCACCTGGGGGATGCACCTTCCAGTATTCCTTGATCATTTGATTATAGGCGGGGTCCTTTAGCCAAGAGGAGCTGAACTTGAAAGGTCCCTTCGGTTTTCGAGGTCCCCCACTGAATTCCATGAAGATGGGTAGGTGATTAGAGACTCCTCCCGATCCCACCCATTGTCTGTGGAGAAGACCCAAGGTCAAAAGTCCTTCCTTAATAAGGAAACGATTGAGTCTTCAAGAAAGACAATCCTCACCAGCCCTATTGTTCCTCTAGGTAGGTGAGAGCTTGGCAGAAGGATGTCGAGCAAATTGTGGGAGTCCAACAGATTATCAAAATAGGCAGATAAGGGGTCCTCTTGTGCATGATGCCCCCATGACTCAGAGTGTCCAATGGAGAAGTTTAAGTCCCCTCCCATGATTAAATAATCATTCTGAAAAATTTCTGAGCAGAGGAGATGGTCCCAGAAGGCAGGGCTGTGTTGGCAGGGCCCATAAACATTAATGACTCGTACCTCCAAGCCCAAATCAGATGAGAAGAGGTTTGCTGCTATGTACCCAAGACCTCCCCAATAGTTACAGAGATTTGAGGTGTGGGTGTTGTATCCCAGGGCAAGTCCTCCGGAGCTTCCATTAGCATCTATTCCTATGAAACTCCAACTAGGGAGCATAGCCTCGAGGAGGTGAGTAATGGTGTCAGTAGGTCCTAGAGTTTCTTGGAGGAGGATGATATCAATGGGAGAGGTAAGAAACAGTGTGCGGAGGGCTAGTTTTTTTTGGGTCTAGCCAACCCTCTGCAATTGAAAGAGGCAATCTTCATGAGGGGGGTCAGATGAGGGGTTCAAAGCTCTAAGTGCCCCGCGAATGGTTGATTTCCTACCTAAGGCAATTTCGCCTCCGACTCGTATTTGAGCCTTTGAGAGGGAGGAGGGTCGACCTCGAGGAAGTTTGGGAGGAAAAGGGGTTAAAGAGAGATCAAGCCCAATACAATCCTGGGACATTATCTTCTGCTTGGCCTTGGATCGGGTCTGGTACCAAGGGGAAGGAGGACCAACTACAGGAATAGGAGTGATGTCGGGAGGGGGTGTTGGAATGGCTCCAGAGGAGGTGTCATTAGATGTGGGAGAGGGGACAATCAGAGGGGATTGTGAGGGAGGGTTTACGATTCCACTTAAAGAACAATAAACCGGAAATTCATTTAATCCATCAAAATCATGAATACTAGAGGGAGTAGGAGAGTTTGGTCACTTACCTGAAGAAACCATCGAACCAGCCGCTGCTCTTTCCTTGATGAGAGGAGGAAAGGGAGGTTGAAGCGGAGGCCTACCGCATTTCTTCAGGGTCCCTTGCGACAGAGAGACATGTCTGATTGAGGTGGATCACCTTGGATCCCGCCCGCCTTGTTGTGGGGCTGCTCCCCCTATTCCTGATCTGTGTTTGGGGGAATTGTCCTCCCAACTTCTCCCCTATCCTTGTTTTTGTTGAGAGGGTAGTCTTTGAAGAGATGCCCAACCTTATGGCATCTCCTGCATCTGAATGGAACCCCTTCATAGTTTAGATTCTGCCTTTGAGAGAAATTCCTCCATTGGATTGTGATATATTCCTAAAGCCCATCATTGGTGTCAATGTGTACCAATATTCTTGCATACTCCATTCTTCATGTCGAGAGGTAGGATTTGTCATACTCTAGATAGGTGTCCAGAGAGTTCCCAATACGCCTAAAGATGTCTTCTGACTAGAACTGAAGAGGCAGGCCGGGTAGTCTAACCCAGAGAGGGCTGGTGTCAAACTGTTCTCTTTCTGGGTTGAAGAGTGGTGTCCATCTCCGAAGGAGCACCGGGGCTTGTTCAATATGACAAACTGCTAAAAGTACCCAGTTGGTGTGCTTCGCCCTGGCAAAACGAAGCGCGAACCATCCTTTAACAAATTTCTGAACCACCGGTGGTTTGGCTAAATGATGGCCCCGAACCTCTGTGGCCCACTGCTTCAATCTGCTAGCGTTGTAGAAACGACCCCTGACTCTTCCAACTAGCACTCGCTCGGCCGTTTCCATCTCCTCACTCCACTGGAAATCCTCGCCCAAACTCAGGAATACCTCTAAAGCTTTTGGTCTCAGTGCCCTTTGCTTCTTCACTTTCTGGGTTCCTTCATCAGGTATGGAGTTTTGATGGGTTTCTTGGGAAGGGTTAGTCTTAGGTGCAGGGATGCCCAAGGGGGGGTCAGAGGGAAAAACCCCCGAGATGGGAGGGATTTCTGTGATATTGCCAGAAGGGGGGGCCGATGAGGCCAACACAGGAAACCTTAATTCAAAGGCGGTAGGATCGCCGATGGTCGTTGCAGAGAGGACGCGGGAGCCGACGAAGGAAGGGAAAGATGAGATACCCTCAAAGGAGATGCCCAGATTGGGTTCTAGGGTTTGATCCATGAAATTTAGGGTAGAAGGGGACAATGGTTGGGCTGTGAGGTCAGGGATGGAGGGGGAGGCCTCTGAGAGTGTAGCCACCGAGCACGAGGGCCCTGAGATCGAGGGAAGCGAGGCAACAGTGTCGGTGAATTCACAGCCGTAATGGAAGCTGCTTGTCGGGTTAACCTGGGGAGAAGTCCAGATGGAGGTACCCGCTAGTGGGTCTTTCGAGTAGTCTACTAGGTCCTCCATAACTGTCACTATATTTTTGCACCAGCTGCCTTTAGAATCCAAGGTCTCCTGTCGCTGTAGTGACCGGGTAACAAGCAGGGGCTTGTCGAGGAGGAGGGTAAGGGTAAAAAACAAAGCGGTAAGAATGGAGTAACCGTAACGACGTCAAACGGGAGCAGTGTGAGGGTAACAAGACTGGAGTACGGGAGGGCAAAGAGTGCAGCAGCATAGTCAGGCGGTCGTTGGTGTGGAGGAGTCTGCAGGTTTCGGTCGAAATGCTAACCCTATCCTGTTTATCGTTTCTCCTTCACCCATACAAGGTTATGTATAATATGTTGCATTTTAAATAAATTGAAAATTATTAAAATTTGATGTTTAATAAAATCTTATTTTTAAAATATTTGTGTAAGTGCATCTTTTTTTATATTTATATGGTTTTCACATGATATCCTATACATTAACTATCAGTGACATTTAAAATTTTATTTGATAAAAATTAATAATTTAAAATTTAAAAATTTACAAGACAATAAATTGATATATTTATTTATTGTTGTAATGTGTTATATGATATTTTGATGTATTGTAATGTGCATTGTTAAATGGTTGTGTGTATATATGATTGTACACATATAATATAGTACATAATATGGTGTATTTGAAATAAATTCAAAGTTATTAAAATATTATATCTAATAAAATATATGTTTTTAAAATACTTGTAGAATTGTGATATCATACATTTTTATTTTTATTATCTTTTAATGTAATTTATTTGTATATATTAAAATACAGAGTTATATATAACATGGTACATTTTAAATAAATTGAAAATTATTAAAATATAATGTTTAATAAAATCTTATTTTTAAAATATTTGGGCAAGTGCATCTTTTTCATATTCATATAGTTGTATATTTATTTTGATGTATTATAACATGCATAGTTATATATTTGTGTGTATATATGATTGTACACATACATAATAATACATAATATGGTGTATTTGAAATAAAATGAAATTTATTAAAATAATATTTAATAAAATATAAAATTTTAAATATTTGTAGAATTGAGATATCATAAATTTGTATTTTTATTATTTTTCTAATTTAATTTATTTGCATATATTAAAATAATGAGATTTATTTTTTTATTTAAATAAAAATGAATAATATATTTGTAAATAGATTTATTTTATTTATTTGTATGAATTACTTATATTTTAAAAATATAAGCTGATGCTATGATTCTAGCATGGGAAGGGCATTAAAGCCGGTGCACTTTATGCATTTTTTCAGGAAAGTTCAGACCGCTCACAGTAGTAGTACCAATAGAGAAGATCATGAAAGAGGCGATAAGAGCGGTACCCGAATCCATTTACGATCTCGAGTTTCCGGACACATCGCACTTCCGCCCGGGTCGAGGCTGCCACTCGGCCCTAATACGGATGAGAAAAGAGTGGAGAACCTCTCCCGGTGGTCGAGAGTTCGTTACCTCACCCTCGTTTCAAGTCATCTTGGAATTCGGCATAAGAAAGTGTTTCCACACCATCGAAATTTTTGGGAGTTGGATCTTGAAAAGTCTTTGAAACAAAAATATTGATCACCGCTACAGGTATCAAACTCGCGTCAATTTTGTGAGGGGAAAAAATACTCAACATTATATATTCCTCTGTTGGTTTTTGGCATGGGAAAGGCATCAAATAATGCATTGGATTTTCGTATTCTGTAGTTGAAAAGGAAGAAGCGAATTCCCATCTTGGGCACTTTTAAAGGAGGATTGTAAATCAGTTCAGGTTTCTAGCACGGAAAGGGTATCAGGAGAGTAGCGGATTTTTGGAAGTACTCTCAAAAGGGTGATGAGATTCTTATCTCGGATTTCTGTGCACTTTGAGAGTATTTTTTCGGTAGCGGGCACATCTTCTCAGTGATAAAGAGGGAAATGAAGAGGACACTTTCACGCGGCAGATCCTCTTCTGCATCTTTTCACGGTGTACATTCTCAGATGGCTCCCATCTTCGCGAAGATCGCTGCTGGCTTAGTTCCATCTGCCTCTGGGGGGCAAGCTCCTGCCCATATCATCACTGAAGCCCTAGCTCCCACTCTACAGGTGGTTCAGGCCTCACTCGATGAGGATTTGAAGTTTTTCGAAAGTGCCCTAATCTGTTGGTTCAATGGTTTTTGGCCGCGGCAGGCAGCTCTCCACAGTTGGATCTCAGAGGTATGGAAGCCTGTCATTTCTGATGAAATTAATATCTACCCCTGTGCTAGGGGTTTTTATATAGTAGATTTTGAAAACCTTGAAAGAAAAAAATGTATTCTAGATTCTGGTGCTTGGTTTTGGGAAAACTCAGGCCTATTCATGAAGCCATGGAACCCGTCATTCGATCCCTCAACAACAGTGATAACCTCAGCACCAGTTTGGGTGAGATTACCAAACCTACCCTTGCATCTTTGGAATTTCTCCTCGCTAAAAGCCATTGTAAATGCAATTGGGAAATTTTACTGCAGGTGCCCAGAAACAGAGGAATATGCCAAAACCACCTATGCATGCGTCTGTGTGGAAATGGACTTTAGCGTCGGATTCCCAACTGAAATAAACCTAACGAGTAAAGACTATGTGTGGAACCATAAACTCGATTATGAAAGTGTCATCTTCAGATGTCGATCCTGCTTTGAGACAGACCATCTAGCCAAAAATTGCCCAAAAGCCTCCCAAAAAATTTTTGCTAGAAAGAATTACCACAGATCTACATGGTGGGAAGGAGCACAAAAAGAATATTACACTGTCATCAAGGAAGAATACTCTCCAGAAAACTCTGAATCACAAGAAATCGGGCAAGAAAGAAACAACTCTCAAGACAAGCAGGGGGAAAGCCCCGCCCAACAACAAAAAAGTGAACTCGAAAACCCCTCAAGCATCAACAGTTATGATGATTCGAATACCGCACAAAATAAATCTTCATTTAATAGTAAAGAAGATCTCCTAGACCAAACTTCTTCTCCGACTATCTTCAAAAGGACAAACACAACAGATCCCGAAGTTAAGACACCAATGTCCCAAGAACCAGAAGAGATGAAGGAGATGCAAGATAAAGAAAGTTGGAAGACCGTAGAGAAAAAAAAATCTACAACACCAATCTCGCCAAGAAGACGAGAAGCCAGACAATTAAGAACTAAGAAAATTATAGGTCTGATAGACCAATTTGGTCTCAGTGGACGTTAACCATCACCATCATCATCATCAATGTATATAGTTTTTAACTTTGCATTCTAAGATTTGATTTTGAACACATTCACGCTCTTTTATACATATCACTCTTAATGTTATAAAGAGTCATGTAATGTAATGTATTGTGTTATATCTTTGTGTATATATATGTTTGTGCATAATATGGTGTATTTTATAAAAATTGAAATTTGAAGTTTAATAAAATATTATTTATAAAAATTGAAATATGATGTTCAATAAAATACTATTCTTTTATACATATCACCCTTAATGTTATAAAGCGTCATGTATTGTTATGTGTTGTGTATATATATGTTTGTGCATGATATGGCGTATTTTATAAAAATTGAAATTTGAAGTTTAATAAAATATTATTTATAAAAATTGAAATATGATGTTTAATAAAATATTATTCGTTAAAATATTTGTACAATTCCAATACATAAATTTGCATTTTTACTATTTTATTATTTTCATGTTATAAAGTTGGATTCATTAAAATATTTGTACATAAATTTGTATTTTTACTATTTTATTATCTTCATGTTATAACATTGGATTCATTAAAATATTATTTATAAAAATTGAAATATGATGATTAATAAAATATTATTCGTTAAAATATTTGTACAATTATGATACATAAATTTGTATTTTTACTCTTTTATTATCTTCATATTATAAAGTTTGATTCATGTATTGTAATGTGTTGTGTTATATGATTGTGCATAATATGGTGTTTTTTAAATAAATTGAAATATGATGATGAACAACATATTATTCTTTAAAATATTTGTACAATTATATAAATTCATGTTTTTACTATTTTTATTATTTTTAAAATTAAATTGTTTTGTATATATTAAAATAATGAGTTTTTTTTTGTATATTTAAATAGAAATAAATACTATATTTAATATATATTTTTATTTTATTTTATTTTATTTGTATGAATTACTTGAATAGTAAAATATATAAATGCATATGGTTTTTAACTTGAACATTTTAAAATTGATTTTTTAACGCATTCATTTTTGGTTCACATGATGTTCTTCGTACCAATCAATCTTCATATTATAAAATTTATTTTTTAGCATCATATTGCATCTGTTGTCTTTTTATTCAAACCATAAGTGAGTTTAAAAAAATGAACTTGTAAAAGTTCAAAAACTATATTATGATATGAGGATTTCAAAAGGGTTCTTTCTCATAACATTTAAGTATGGCCAAAGCTTTCTTGAAAGTTTATTGATTTAAAAAAAAATTAATAATTTTAATTCGAGTCTTGCAAACAATAAATTTATATAAAAGTGATATTTAAGTGATTTATAATAAAAATGAACTTATGGAGGCTTCATCAAAATCTATGGAGGCTTGGGCTAGAAAAACTGGAAAAATAAGATGAAAGGAAACTTGGGAGAACCTGAGTTAGAAAATTCACTAGGATGTGGCCTTCACCAAAATCCATGGAGGCTTGGGCTAATAAAAATTGGAACAATGAAATGAAACGAAACATGTGAGTCTACGTAGTTGGAAATGGCTTCTCTGCACTGCCCTTCTCTTTGAGCTCAAGGAAGACAAAAATGCTATTTTCATAAGTTACTCGTCTTTGGGAATAAGATGTATTTGAACAGGAGGTCCTGATTTAGACATGGTGGAAGACATCCCAAACATAGTTCCATTGTGGGTAAAGATTCCTTAGCTCCCTCTCTCTTGTTGGAATGATGATTGTCTCACAACCATCAACAATGGAGTAGGCAAATACATAGATAGAGAAAATACAAAGGGAAGCCAATTTGCATGTCCACAAAATTGTTTCAAGCTAGATTTGGAGAAGGGGATTCCAGTAGAGATTTTATCATGATGAGAGGATGGAAACATTGTCAAGCTTTGGATTATGAGCATCTTCTTCAAGTGTTGGGTTTGCCATGAATATGGATATTTCACCCGTGACTCCAAGAATGCCCAAGCAAATAGAAGTGAGACCCTTGTAGGTACCCAAGCAGAGCAATGAGAGACTTTGAGAAGGAAAATAAATAAGATGTCCTTGTTGAGGAAGGGGAAATCCTTGAACCCTTGAAGGAGGTCACTCTAGGAGAAGTTGCCTTCTCATTGACCATAAAATCATCCGTAGAAAATGATGGTCCTATCATTTGTCAATTGGCACAACTAGAGTCCCCTTCGAAAGGAGCAGGACCCATGAAAATAGTGACTATAAATATGGATTTGACAATTAGAGGACTTGATGAAGCGAGTAGTCAAGAGACTGAAAGCACTGTTAAGAAAAAGGGGGAGACATTCTAAAAAGGAGAATAGGGAAAAATAAGTTGAGCACAATAAAAAAATTGGGAAATAAACTGCAAATCTTTGATCTGTTAAAGTTCTTCAAAAATAAAGGCACAATAGAGATAATGAAAGGGGGTACCAAACATTACTTGCCTCCTATGAAATGATGAAATTTCTCTCATGGAACATAGGGGGTTTGGGAGGACCCTTTAAAGGCCTCTCTGTCAAGGATTTAATTAAGGTGGAGAAGCCTTCGATTCTTTTTCTCCAAAGGTCTGGGCTTTTTTGGAATAAAATTGGATTGCTATTATTTTTGAAAGGAATGATACCAAAGAAACGACCGAGTGAATGATTATGCTCCTAAATATGCAGAAAAGTTAAAATTTTGTGATAAGCTTAATATGTTAAAGAATGATCAATGGAATTAGAGCTCCATCATCAGAGGTGACTTCAATACTACTTTAGTTGCATTAGGAAAAAAGGGGTAGAAACATAGTGTGAGACCCGTTCAGAGACCTCAAAGCAGAATGGGATATGATAAACACCAAGACAAGGAAAGGGAATTTTACATGGTTGAACATAAGTGATTTTGGTCATATAGCAGCTCGTCTTGACCGGGATTCTCAAAAGTTTGGACCATTGACCAATCTCATTGGTAATGGAGGATCTGGGACCTATCCCTTTCTAGTTTAACCTTGGTTGGTTGAAAGAGGAGGGCGTTAAGGATATAATATCACATGCATGGTGCACTTCAGTGCGAGGGTCGAAGATATAGTTCATTAAAGAAGTGCTTAGATCTTGAGCAAAAGAAGTGTATGTTTGTGTATGTTATGCCATGCAAAAGAAAGAATGACTTGGTTAATGAACTAAAATAACGTATATCTGGCATGGAAAATAGTGAAGTGGAAGACTGGCATCTAGAGAGGGAGAAGCGTTTAAATAAGAAAATCTAATAGGAAAAACTAGAGGAGGAAGCTTTTTGGAGGCTCAAAGTCTAGAAGTATATAGCTAAAGGAAGGTGATCAAAACACATCTTTCTTCCACAAGTAGACAAAAGCAAGGGAAATATGAAATAGGGTGACGGAGATCACTCCATACGGTAAGACACTAATCACAACATTTCCAAAAATAAAAGTTGAAGCCGAGGGATGCTTCTAGTCTTTGTATTCAACAATTGGATATCTAAATCTTAGTAAGATTGAAGAATTTCTGTCCTCATTCCTTCTAGAGATTTCAAAAGAAGAAAACCAACACCTCATGCAGGAAGTTGCAAAAGAGGAGGTGATTGAAGCAATTTGGTCTATGGACCTTGATAAGGCTCCAGGGCTTGACGAATTCCCCATCATCTTCTGTTGATCCTTTTTGCTATTGATTAAAAAATATTTGATTAAAATGCTCAGTTGGACCAAGACCAAGGGTAAGGTTGGAGGGGGAATTAATTCAATATTTTTAGCCCTAATTCCCAGAGTCTAATGCTACAAACTTCAATAGATTTCGCCCAATCTCAATATGCAATGCCTCCTATAAGATATTAACAAAAATAATTGCAGGCTAGTTAAAGAAATTGATGCCTAGGTTGATGTCTAAAAATGAGGGCGACTTTCTTTAGCATAGACACATTTTGGATAATATTATTCTAGGACAGGAGGCAATCCACTCTAGCGAAGAAAGGGTAAACCATAATTTGTAATTAAACTGGACATGACAAATGCTTTGATTGGGTAAGTCATTCTTTCCTCTTTCTTATTATGGAGAAACTCAGTTTTTATAAAGAATTTATTCTTTGGATAAAGGTTTATATTGGATCCCCTTAGATCACTTCCTTGATAAATGGTAGGCCAACCCCCTTATTTAAAGCTTCTAGAGGTCTATACCAACATTGCCGACTCTCTCCTCTATTGTACATATTAGTGACATATAGATTAAGCATAAATCTAGAAAAAGCCAGAGTAAGTGGATTACTGTAGGGCCTCTCCATTGCTATAAATGTAAAAGATTTCAATCACTCCCAATTTACAAATGATATTATTATTTTGGGTGGCGCTTCAAAAATCATGGCAAGAAGATTCAAAGGGATCCTAATTGTTTATCTATAGTGTTCAGGGGGATTAGTGAATAGGAAGGGCCATCTTTATGGTTGGAATTGTTAAGGCAATGTTGTATAAGATTGCATCCACTTTGAATTTTTTAGTTCAGATTGGGTGGAAATCTTTCAAATATCTAGGAGTTCCAATCTCTTTATGTTTTCCTTTTAAATAATGTTGAGGTTGGTAGCTTGGGAAGTACTCCAAGCCCTAGGGTTCAAGTTTTGGAGAAATGGGCACCACAAAAGTGGTTTCTAGGCTTAGAACCCAAGGTGTAGGTTTTGTACCCAAAGGAGTTGGGCCAAAACCTTGTTTAATTTTGTTGGTTTGACTTTTAGAGATTGTAGAGAACCCTAAAAGGATCTAGGGGTTACAAAGAACACTAAAAACAAAGGTATACAAAGCAAGATATGAATTTATATGTGTTAAGGGTGGGTTCGCTACCAAAATTACAAGTTGACCATGTGATTAGAAGTGCCATTTCAAGGGTTGTTCGATGCACCCAAAAGAACATATAAATAGAAGGTTTGTAGGACTCAAAGGAGCACATCCAAGTGTTACAGATCCATTTGGGCACATCACTGCCATCATCCAGATCAGTGTTTTAGGGCTCATTAAGCCCTAATTTCAGTTGCTATATGCCCTAAACAAGTCAACCTTTTGAATGCCTCCTTCCCAGATAGTTTCATGGCCTGAAGGCATCCTGAAATGACCTCTAGAGGGACCAACATAGGTAGGCCCATGCAAGGGTGAACTGCAGAGCAATTAAGTCCATGCCAGGGTGCTCTGCAGAGCACTTAGGCCCTCTTTAACCTGCGCTGGGCGAGTTTGAGAGAAATTCACATAGGGTTTGGGGAATATTCTTATCTTCTAGAGCCTTCTAGAAGATTCCCACACTTATCATCTCCTATGAGATCAAAAATGGATAAGGAATGAGTTAATATACCTCCTATCCTCTCATCCCTTCCTCCATGGAACTAATTCTAAGTATGGAAGGCCATTCAATACCCTCATTGATGACAAAAACTCCTCCATCTTCCTATAAATTGAGCACTCATCTAAGTGATCAAGGGCTAGACTTTGATGAATTGTAAGGAGATTATATTAGTTTGAGAATTGAGACTATTGTAAGTGTCGTTATGCTGCCGGAATGTCATGCTTATGATGTGATGTGGATGGAAACAAAGCTGGAGGAGTGACTTCGAATCAGGATTCATGGTTGTAATTCTTCCATCTATTCAATAAAGTATTCACACCTTTTTCCATATGCTTATCTTGATATGTGATGCTTATATGTGTGAATGTATCTGATTCCATTTACTTATAATCAATAGATCTTTTTCTTTGATTGGTTCTTTGTCTTCTGTTGATGTTTACAGTTACTTCTCAAGCGTGTTAAGTACAAGAAGGAGCGACAAGACCGATACAAAGGAGGCAAGAGGAAAGCATAAGTACATGTAGGTCCTCTCATTCTCTTTATCTTATCTATTGTTTGTAGAAAAAGGTTAAAGTGCTTTAAACTGTTGTTCTAGATATGCCTACTTATCTAGGGAATGAGTATTTATCCCTAGATACCAAATTCTTCATAACATATTGGCGACCATACTCGGGAACGATCATCATTCCAAGTACCTTATTCACATCCTAGGACACTCTAGCAGACCTTACTTCCTTTCATTGATTGTATTTCAACCTTGTTAAAGTGAATTTTGGTCAAAAACTCTGTTTAGTTGCCTCTTGAAATGGCTTACTATCACTAGCGCAGGCTTGTGAGGGACACAGTGCACTGCAGAGCACCCTTGGCTTAGGGACAGTGCTCTGAAGTGCACTGTCTCCCATTCAGGGATGCGCTGATCCTCTTTGGGTCAGTTTTCCACCTTTGGATAGGGTTTTTACTAAATTTCTTCTGTTTGATTGCTTACTGAGTGATCAATGAGTGTCATGTATCTGAAATCAATATTGTATCTCCTTTGCCAGCTCTACTTTGACTTGATTGATTAATGTTTCTTAAATGATTTCTTGTCATTATCGATTGATCGTCAAAGTTAGATTATAGTCGATTAATCTTTGTTCGAAAGAAATTGTCGTAAAAGTATTCTTTTCCTTCGAAAGAGAACTGTCGTAAAGTCTTCGTTCTTGTAAGAAGATTGATTGATTGTATGTGCATTAGTTTCCTTTTTTGTTCATCATAACATTAAGGGAATTGAAAAGAAAAACTTGCATTGTACATTGAAAAAGTTTGTGTGTGCTCATAGGAATAGTTTAGGGAAATTGCATTAGATTGTGCTCTTTGCTCTTTGATTGAAAGAAATATGACTGCTTTATCCCTATTAGCTAAGATTTTCATTGTTAAATTGAATGGAAAGAATGCTTATCATATTAGTTGCATTCTAGGAATTTAAAATACATCACATGGTGAACCTTGAAAGGTAAATTCTTAATCAAGATCAACTTAAAATTAACCTCAATTTACCTAATAGAGCATTGTCACCTAATGAATAACATTTAGAGGTTCTAGGCTAGAGACGTGTTCCAGCATCGTAAAACATAGTAACTATCGCTAACTTGTCTGCAATACATCCCAAGTGTGATATCTCATTCCACGTATGTGAGTATATTGCAACTCGTCCACGTACCTTCGGGTATATAGGGCAATGTTACGGTACATAAAGTATATGGGAATGCTCTCACTGTGTGGTTTTGCATTAGACATTGCTAATACGGATTGGGCCTCCACGTACTTTTGAGTATATATGGGAGGACAACACTAGGTTTCTATCCATCCTTAGGTAACCGAGTCGGCCCCCTTGTACACTGTGATACACTGAACACAACATTCGAGGAGATTTCCTGCCTGTACTTCTTGGTTTTCTAGGAGGTATTTTGCAGTTCACAGTTGCTTGGTAAACCTTTTTCCTAGCTTACCCCTCTTTGTTTGTTTCTTTTTTGCAATAAAATCAATTAGAAATCGTGGAGGAAAATCAACCCTTACCTCGTCGTTCATTGAGAGTAGCGATTAAATGGCCTTTACCGCCCAAAGCTACACCTATTCGGTCAAAGCGGTCTCGTTTGACTAGATCCAGTACTTCACAAGCATCTGGTTCTTCATCTGAATTACGAGAAACACCTATATCGGTAAGTACTGTGACCCTAGTTACTCCTACGATTACTGGTACATCTGTTACTGAAGTGGAATCTCCACAATTACCTGAGGAAACTAGAATTGAATTTAGTGAAATGGTAACCCAAGTTGTTCAACAACAAGTTGATTCTCAATCCAAAGTTGTTCAATGAGAAATTACTTCTGAACCTGAATCTGTTCAACCAGAATTGGATCCTGAACCCATCAATGTTCAATCAGAAGTTACTTCTGAACCAGAAGTTGTTCATGAAGCCTAACCTAAACTTGTTCTTTTACTAGAACATTTGGATCTTGAGGTGGAACAATCAGAAGTTTTTACTTTACTAGAAGAAGATCGACCGGTAAATCTTCAGACATGTGTAACTGTTGAGACCTCCTCTTTACCTCAGCAACAACCGAAAATCTATCACGGACCAGACGGTGAAATTCTTCCACCTAATTTGATTTCAATAGAAGAGGAACTTGAGGTAGAATCACCTAGAAATCCATTCCATTTTGGAACTATGCTTTATCTATATCCTCATACTCCTCATTTCACTGCTCCTTTTGATCTTGATTATTTCAGACAGCTGTTGATTCGTTTTGAAACTTATTTGGAAATTTGACTATGGCAGAGTCAACATCCTAGACCGTACCATCTGTTATGGCTACGAAATAATATTCTGTCGCAACCTCTTCGATGTTTACTACCACACATGAGTCACACTTATATGGTGTTCCATCCATCCCATCGGCTTACCAATCTTTATCGGGAACCCACTCAGGTGTTGCTTCTAGTCCTTGGTCTTCACCAATGTCCTTAATTGAAATTCTATCTGGTTCCTCATTTACGAGTACCAAATAGCTGGACCCATCAAGTTCACATAAAGTTGGTTTATCTAGCTATTGCCCTATGTATCTGTTTAACACTGGAATACCCCCATATGGAGAAAAATATGCCTGTTCTCCTTATCCTCCATATTCTGGGGGGCAACCATATGTCGGTATGCCGTCGTCTTTAGGTCAACTTGGAATCACTGTCTGTCAGTGGCAGCCAACCATGCCCGTTCAACCTAGGCTTGTGTATCCATCACAACCTATTCAATCTGTCTCATCCATATCTACAACACTTGTTGTTACAACTGTGCCGTAGTCACAAGCACAGATTGTTGTATCACAACCTGTGCAAGTTGGCCCTGTTATCACTCAGGTTGTCCCTAAAGGTTAAGAAAGGGATACGGCCGAGGTAACCACAAGCCAACTTTGGACTGCAGGTTCTAGCCAACCTGCAATCAGAGAGGGCTCTCTCTTTTAGATTTAGCTTTGTTTGAAAGGATTTTAGGCTAGGTCTTGGGTCCAGAGGGTTTTTGTTTTGTTTTGGTGGGAAAATTGACACTTTCAGGTAGAGAGGTAGAGTATAGTCTGAATGTTTCAAACCATTGGGCGTGGAGTCGAGGAGGGGAACTGCTGGTGCGTTTCCTTAATAACAGTGAGGGAACATGGAGCAAGATAGCTGAGCTTGAAGCAATTTTCAGGTTTAAAGGATGAAATGAATGCTAAAGAAAGAGAGGCAGTTAAGAATCTCTCCAACAAATTAGCAGAGAAAGTAACAGGGCGCTACCTAGGGGCAGTTAAGAATCCCTAGATAATTGGCCAACACAGGTGAATTGGGGTAAACATGAGCCAGAAGGAATTCAATATTCATAACCAATTCATTCAGAGGAAAACATCAAGAAACAACAGAAATTGAGCATAGAGAGTATTTAAACTAATTCTAGGCTATTATTTTTTCCTGCTATTTAGATAATGGCAAACACATAAACATAGATAAGAGGCACTTATTTCTTTAGGCCGCAGCACAAGAATTCCATCTTCAGTCTCCAAAGCATTTATCAACAACAAACAGTTCGCTCTCCAAGCTTTCGGCAATCTTTGATTACAGAAAAATTCAGGTATACACAGCGAGTCTCTAGTGAAGAATTCTCAATTTACCAACCCTTAAAACTATACAGAGGGTGGTATATATAGGGCAAAACTTTCTATCTACTGCTTTTATTACATCTTGACCTAATCAGGCCATAAAAAATAATTTATTGACCTACTCCTATCTGAAATAAATGCATGAAAATTCTCAGGCTGCGCTGGGGGTGGCCGTAAAAAAATGAATAAATGATGTAGTCCTGGGTGTCTTGGTGCAATGTCTTTTGAAATAAATATGCATGGGTTTGTGCTTCCTTGCTGTCCTAGTGCTTTGAATGCCTTAATGGTGATTTGAAAGAAAGGATGGGTTGATGCTTATTGATTTGACTTTCTGGGGGCTTCATCAATGTTCAGGTGCTTCGAGCCCCTAAACAATCTTTGCTGATACTCTTTGGCGTCTTTTCTTCCATTGATACTCTTTGACAAAATCTGGACTGCTGATCTGATGTGCTGCGGGTCTAATCACCAGTAAATGGCTGCTGTTCGGCCTCTGTATCATCTGGAATTATCTTCTGCTCCTTTTGGTATGCTCTGTGAAGAAAACAGATCATTTTTGCGCCTTTTCGGGCTTCCTGGGGCCGCATGATGAGAAGATTCCCTAAAGATTCCTTGAAGATTCTCCATTTCGGCTTGAAAAATCCTGTGATGAGCGAATCGCTCATCAAAAACTGCCTCAGAATTGGATTCCGGGGCTCCAAAGTGCGACTTTTGCGCCCAAAAAGTGCTGATGATGTCAGCATGATGTGACATTGTACGGTGGGTGACGTCAGTAGGGCGACATGGCGGGATGATGCCAGCATGACATCATCACGTACGGACGATGATGTGGCAGGTACGGTGGCAGAGACACGTGGCAGTGACGTGGCAGGAGGCCACGCAGGCAGGTGACTCATCGGGTGACTGGGCAAAGGGGTGACGTAAGCAGTGACTATGCAGGGGGTGACGTGGGATATGACGTCATGGGTGGTAAGCGGTTTTGTGGCGCACCGCTTATGGACAAAGGCGGTTTCGGGGGAGGGGGCTCCGCCACAGCCCAACGCTTGACGCGTGGCGGGAGTACGGCGGGAATACCGCCCATCTCCCAGACGCTAAAGCTCGGGCGCTTTGGAGATGGGACGGCCCGCCCACCATTGATCTGCGGGGCGGGCGATCCAACGGTTGGCGGTCGGTGCGAGGTGATGGCGGGTTAGGGCGGGGAATATTCGCAGGAATATTCCCTTTTTAATATATGCGCGCGGTGGGTTATGACTTAGGGAAAGCGGGTTTGGGGTTTTTTAAAACGGGCGCGATCAATATTTACAGTTGGGACTTAGGGTAAGGGGTAAAATATGGGTTAAAAGTGCACGGGTTTAGGATTTTATGCACAAAACTTTGGTTTCGGGACAAAATAGGGAGTTTTTGAGGGTTTTAGGGCTAGGGAAGTAGTTACTAGCTGACCTGATGTCAGACTAGCTCCTTAATGACTCGGATGGGCTAAAGACAGCCCCAGATGGACTGTGATTTCCCGGACTTATAGGAAATATGACTATATTGCCAGGGAGGGGTATTTACATAGGGGAGTTTATATACATGATTTTAATAGGGGAAGGGGAAAATTGTTAGGGAGTTATATAATAAAGTTAATAGTTAATATGAAGGTGAAAAGATGGCGCTAAGGTATGAGACCTTAGGCTTTGTTGGGGAAAAGAAGGCTCACAGATGATGAGTGAACAGTCCTTGAGTGAAGCAGATCCTCACCAAGGCGAATGTCATGGAAATGATGAAACTGAGAGGCTCAAGCAGACCTTGACCCCTTGGGGGATGTTAGTAAGTGACTTGGGGGAAATGAGAAGAAGGGGAGGTTAGTGAATTCTAGCTTGAGTACCTCCTTTGAATGAAAAACTGCCTGATAACTATGATCTGAAAAGATAAGACATTGTGAGATACAAAATTGATCATCAATTATCATTCGGCCACCAAACAGCTACCTACCCAGCCTACTGTCCTAACATTTTTCTTCTGTTTGTTTTGGGTGCACTTAGACTTGCAGACCCATGTTTGCAATTTTTTTTTTTTTTCTATCTAAATCTACACTTATTTCTGCCAGGGCCGAGATTAAATAGTTGGGTCCCTTAGTTTCTCTACCTATCTACAAATCTGCCAAGCTTAGACTGTTTGGACAAATATCATTCTCTATATTCTACAACAGGAAATTGAAACCTAGGGAGACCAGGATTAGACTGTTTGGACATCCCTTTAAGAAATTCTTCAAAATTGGAACAACTCATCAAAATGGAATGCAGCAGTGGCATTTGGATCAGCACACTTCATGGCTTCTTCTTTGGTCTCTTCTGGAAATATGGAACACTGCAGCTTGCAAAGTATGACATATTTGGCATGTAAAAATGTCAATCATGAAAGATGATACCCTGTTGCAACAGGAGGCTAACAGTGGCTCCACTTGGGGATGGCTTTTCCTTGTGAAAAGTCAAGAACAGCAGGTCAGACTGCCTTGATCTTCTGTTGTTGCTGTGGACCGGAAAACTTCTTTGTTCTGGCTGTTATAAATATGAAACTTTGAACTATGAACAACTCCTCCTCAACAGAGCTTTCTGTGAGCTGTACAGCAGCGCCTGCTTTCTTCTGCGCGCTTGATCTTTATGTACAATGCCTGAGCAACTATGTTGATATAAACTAAAAGTTCTTGCTCTGTTTTGATGCTTTTGAGGTTGAAGAATTTGCATCGGCTACGTCCTTTCCAAATTTACTGCTATTCCTTAACAATCGGCCTTTTTTACAAAAATTTAAACTGAGTGCTAATATATACAACTAATATTGTACAAGGATATTTACAGAATTTGCATTGTTTCAACAACAAGGATCGTGATAATGTTTCAACATCCTTCCATTCACAGGGCCTTCTTCAACAGTGCTGTCCTCCTTAGATCTGAGAAAATAGGTGTTGTTTCCTTGAACAACAGAAATTACAAATGGACCTTTCCATAGAAATTCAAACTTGGCATGTTTGCCCTTGTCTTCTCTTCTTGAGTCCCACTTCAAAACTTTGTCACCAATACTGAAATCTTCAGCTTTAGCTCTCTTATCAAACATCTTTTTGAGCTTTTCTTGTAAGATTTGTGCTCTGTCATAGACTTGTTCTCTGGTTTGCTGAAGGTGAATTGTCTGATTAATTCTTCTTTGAATGTCATTTGGTTCAGCCTGAATTTCCTGTAACAGCTTGATAGTAGGAATGCCCAGGGATGAAGGAAATCTAGCCTCCATGCCATATACCAGCTCATAAGGGCTCATTCCAATTGATCTTTTGCTTGAAAGTCTGTCTGCCCATAGGGCGTTCACCAGCTTTTTGTGCCAGTTTTTCTTGTTTTCTTCTAGCATTTTCTTTATGATGTTGATGAGGCTCTTGTTAGATGATTCGGCCAATCCATTACCTTGAGGGTAATATGCTGTAGAGTGGCCCAGGGTGATATGAAACTTATGGCAGAAACTGATCATCTTTTTGGACTTAAAACCAGCGGCATTGTCAGTGATGATTTTCTCAGGACAGCCAAATCTGGAAAGGATGTTGCATTCAAGGAATTGGATAATGATGGTATCATTGGCTTGTCTACAGGGAATGGCTTCAACCCACTTGGTGAAATAATCGGTGGCTGTTAGGATCCATTTGTGCTGGCCTGAGGAAGAGGGATGAATTTCTCCAATGAAGTCAAGACCCCATTGTTGAAAAGGTTTTTCGGTGGAGATGGGTTTAAGGGGCAGGGGCAACAATTTTCTCTTGCCTTCAAAAATTTGGCACTTGTGACATGTCGTGGAAAACTTTTTTACATCTGCAAAAAGAGTGGGCCAGTAGAAACCAGCCCTTAGGATTTTGTCTGCTGTGGACTTCCAGTAGAGATGTCCTCCACAATCACCTGCATGGAATTCTTTCATGACATTGTTAGTTTCATTCATGGTTAAACAATTTAACAATACACCTTCATGATTTCTCCAAAATAATGCACCATCTATAACACAAAATCTCAAAGCCTTCATTTTTAAAAATCTTTTCTTTGTTCTGAACAATCCCGGGGGAGCACACAGGGTTAACAATACAAAGCAAATATCAGTGTACTAGGGGCATTGCAGAAATATTTCACTGATCTGTGGAGTCGCCAGCTCCGGTTCATTGTCCAGCTGGTTAATGTCTAAGGCCTGAAAGTTTGTTTCGGACATCAGCTTGGCTAAACCGTGTCCCTTTATCAGCTTGGTTGGTTTTATTTCAATGTCATATTCGAGGATACTTGCAATCCACTTACCTCTTTTGCCTTCTAATCCGTCTTGAGTCAATATATCTTTAACAACAGCGTGTGGGACATAGGCAGTCACGTGTGAATATAAAATGTACACTCTGAAATCCATGATGGCCTTAACAAGTGCGTAGGCCTACTTTTCCATTATTGGGTACTTCAGAGGGGCATCTCTTAAGGCTCATCTAAAAAAAGCAATTGGCTTTTCAGCTCCCTGCTCATCCTTTTGCAACAGGATAGCAGCGATCGTGTGATTAGATGCGAACGAAAATATGATAAAATCCTTGTCAAACTGTGGACTGGTTAGAACAGGAGTTTGGGTTAATGCAGTGTTGATACTCTCGAATGCCTGCCTGGCCTCAAGGGACCATCTTACCTTGACATCCTTCTTTAGCATGTTGCTTAACAGTCTTATTAATTCAGCTAAATTTGGAATAAATCTTCTCAAAAAGTTAATTTTCCCAAGGAATGCTTGTAGCTCTTTTATGTTTCTCAGATGTGGAATTTGGAGGATGGCCTGTATTCTTTCAGGATCAATTCTAATCCCATCCTTTGATATAATGTGGCCAAGTAATTTTCCTTCTTCCAGGCCAAATAAGGACTTCTTTGGATTCAAGGAAATGCCATATTTCCTGCATGTCATGAAAATTTTTCTGAGATGCTTGAGATGTTCTTCGTCAGATTTGGAAAATGGGGTTAAATCATCAAGGTACACAACTAGGAAGTCATGTAATTCTTTGGCGAATGCAATGTCCATTGCTCGTTGAAAGGTAGCACCAGCGTTTTTAAGTCCAAATGGCATCTTTACATATTTAAATGTTCCCCAGGGTGTGGTAAAGGCAGTTTTGTCTTGGTCGTCTGGGTGAAAAAGTATCTGGTTAAAACCTGAAAAACCATCTAGCAGGGAAATTCTAGATGCTCCCACTACTCTCTGCAATATGTGGTCCATTTTGGGCAGGGGATAGTGGTCTTTTAAGGAGACTTGATTTAAATTTCTGAGATCTACACAAAGTCTGATTTCACCTGTTTTTTTTCTTGTAGGCACTAGGTTGGACACCCACTCAGAGAATCTGATAGGGGCTATAATTCCTGCTTCCCACATCCTTTTTACTTCTTTTTCAATCGGGGGAAGCAGCACAGGGTTGATTTTTCTCAATTTCTGCTTGAAGGGCTTCTGATTGGGCTTCAATGGGATCGTGTGCTGAATCACTGATGTATCATAGGATTTCAAATCCTCATAGCTCCAAGCAAATACATCTTGAAATTCTTTGAATAAGTCAATGTACTTGGGCTTTTGATCAGGTGGCAAATTTTTGGACAGTTTGATCATTTTTGGGTTCTCTGGTGTCCCAATGTTGTGTTCTTCAATTTCCGTGTTTATTGGTTGCAGTTTTGGTTTTCTGGGAACGTCATTAGAGTCAAACATGTCTTCTAGCGGAGTTAGTCCAGCAGGCAAAAAATTATCTTTCAAGTCAATGACCTCTGCCTCTGTTCTGTCTACTTCTTCTGCCTGTGTTTGTTTCAGCTGTTCAATGTTTTCATTGTCAAAAATGGTTGGCTTCAGAATCTGTTTGGCTGTTGCAGCGGTTAGAACTTGCTGACTTTCATTTCTCTGTTGTTCAGAATCTGTCATGGCATCCATGTCAATGTGAATATTTGAAAATTCATGCTCGAGGGTAAGGAAATTATTAATCTGGGCATCATTCTCGAATACTTGCCAATCTCTGACATTATTTGGGACGGTGGGCCTATGTTTTATTTCGGCTGTGAAGTGATGATTCGGGTCAAAAGGGAGCTTGCATGTACTCGCGAAGGTGGCTAGGTTGTGTGCATGAATGTTGTGATTTCTGGAAATCTTGTCAAGCTTGAATTCAGTGAATGCCTGGAGTATGTTAGTAGCAGCAGTTCTATAGGCTCTCATTCTATTGTCATTGGTAACAAAATTACCTTTCATCTGTTGTATAACTAGATCAGAGTCACCTAAGATAAACACTTTTACAACACCTAGAGTTTTCAGCAGTTTAAGGCCTAAAAGCAGAGCCTCATACTCTGCCATGTTGTTCGTGCATTTGAAATTCAGTCTATAGGCACGTCCTTTTGCATGGTTATCATGTGTATTGTGAATCCAGACACCTGCCCCTGCTCCTAACTTGTTGACAGAACCATCAAACTCTAAGAACCATGTGATTTCTTGCCTGTTGACAATGCTAAGAGTGTCATCCGAATCAGGGTTGGGCAGATTAAAAATTTATGTTTGGGGAGGTTCTTGTAACATGCTGGTTGCATTTACTGTTTTGACAATTTCTCTATTGTGGGCAACCATTTCTTCATTGATGTGCACTTGTTGTTCTAGAGCCAAAGGCTCCTTATTAGTGGGCAGATTTGAATCATCATTGAATAAAATGAAAGAATCCATATCGGAATGAATTGAATAAATGGGAAAATTTTCAGGCTTGCTTTCACTACTTACTACATATTTCATCAGCGTTTCCCTGTACAGTCTCTTTGGTAGCCCAAAGACTGAAATGGTAGCGTAGGAAAGGTCTAATTGAAGGGATCCTTGGAGCTTTGCTCCCCATGATCTCGATAGGAGCATACCGTACTTTGGTGGAATGTCAGCCACCACTACATCCATGAGAGTGGTCTTGTTGGGATATTGGACTAAGGAGACACATAGATCTTTAATGAGGCCTAAACATTTCACTTGACTTGAGTCAAATGAGTATAAATCTTTGTAGGGTCTTGTGATGTCGAGATTCAGTTTTTCCATAACTGCTTTGGGCATAAGATTGTGCGATGCCCCTGAGTCAAACATAGCGTTGTGTAAAACTTTGTCATGTATATGCAGACTGACATAAAAGGGTGGGACAGATCCTTGTGTTGACTTTCCATCAACTTCTGGTCCAAACAATAGTTCAGGGGAATCATCCAAAACATTTACATCATCTTTGTTTTCTGGGAGTTGAAGTGACCTTTGAATTTGTTGCCTATATACATCGTGTTTAGCCAATTCTGAAAGAGGAATGGCTATCTTGAGTTTTCCAATCTCTGTTTCTAAACTGAAAGGCTTCTCCAATGGAGTCTTAGTATTGGCATTGACAGTTTTTTCCTTTTCATTTGAATTTTCAGCGACTTGCTCTTGTTTATCAGTGCTATGGGAAGTATTTGCTTGCGGTTTGGCAACTTCAGGAGTACTTTTTGGGACGCTGTTTGAATTTTCTTTTGAGAAAGGAGGTGGAAAAGGCTGATCTTTGGAACGCTGTATTTCTGTTATATCTTCTACAATCACTTGATGTGGGTTTGGGACAGTCATATCAGCTGGTTCTATTACAACAGCTTTGTTTTTAACCTTGTTGGGTTGTTTACTTTCCTTTTTCTTGCTAGGCTCAGAGATGTCAATGGTCTTAGTTCTGAGCTTATACTGTTTGTGTACTTCATACATAGCAGTATCATAACCTTGTTTAAAATCAAAAGATTCACCAGATTTAGTCTGAAATTGATTGCAGTCATGCTCATTTTGGTCTTCTTGTGTCAGGAAAGTTTGATGCTCACCCTTTAGATCCATTAAATTCATATGATCGTCTTCTATGGGTTGACTAGATGTAGATCCTTCTACATAGTTATCTTGAAAAGGGGGTCTTATATCATGGTCTTGGTTAGACCTACCAGCATTTGTGTTCTGCGTTTTTCTGAAATTTGGATTTCTTATGGGATTAGACTGCTGTCCTTCCCATGATGCCTTTCTCTCCACATTTTCTACCCTCTCTCCCAGTCTGCAAGCCATTGATGATAGCATCAAGCTTCTGGTCAAAGGCTGAGGGTTCTTCCTTAAAGGTGGTTCTCTTTTCCATTCGGGCTCTATTTCTTTTGGCAATTAAGTTGGCTTCTACCGTGACAACAACCTTTTGCGCGTCTTCAAGGGTTTCAGGAGCTCTTTCTTTCAACTGATATGCCATATCAGGGTCAAAACCATCAGGAAATTTGTACAAGGCAAGGTCGGGTGGAGGCCTTAAATTCTGTGGTATCGCATTATATACATTGTTGAATCTTGCACAGTATTCTAAAACGGTCTCTTGAGTACATCGTTTAATTGTATCATATTCAGCTAGTATGTGCAAGGGATCTTTCTTTTTCTCCCATCTGTTGGTAAAGGATAGGTAAAGCTCATAAGGAGTGGTTATGGAATTTGCAGCGAGTGATCTGAACCAAGTTCTCACATCACCTGTTAAACTTTGAACAAAAATTCTCATTCTCACGCTATCATCATCTATTTCGTAGTTCTCAAAATAGTCTTGCATCTTTTTGGCATGCTGAATAGCTGTGAAAGGACCAGTGGAATCAAAATACAAAATTTTCGATTGGTAATCTTGGGGTAAAGCCGCAGCGTTAGCAGGTAATTGTAGGGGTGCATATCTATTAGCCATATTGGCCGGTACAAGTGGAACAACGGGGATAACAGGGATAACAGGGATAACGGTAGTGGTAATGGAAGTATGTGCAGTGAATGAAGGTGTGGAAGGAGTGCTATGAGATGTGGATGACGAACAAGGGGAAGAAGGGGTAGACCGGAATAAAACCTTGACAGGAGTTGGAACAAAGCTAGAGTAAACTATTTCAGGACTCAAATTAGCAAAATTTTCCTGTCTTTGTTGCTTCCTAAGGATTTAGGGATTATGTTAGGGTTTTCAAAAACAGCTGGAGGATCTGGGTCTGGGTTTGACCTTGTATATCGTGAACTTTTCTTGGGAGCCAACTTCCGAACTTGTTTTTTTTTTTGGGTATATTTTTTGTATTCACAAGGGCCAGATAAGATTTTGGAATGGCTGTGTATATCTTAAAACTAGCATGAAGATTGACTGAAGCGGCTTTTATCTAAACCTGTTAATGTAAAACAAAAACAGTTTCAAAGGCTTCCTGGCTGACATTCAGGCTTCATCTGTAGTTTTAGGAAATATATAGCAATTATAAAATCGATTTCTACAGGGGATTTTTAACCTTCTTCGTGAAACTTTGTAAAATAAACTGAGGAAAGTCTCCAGTGGAGTCGCCATTATGTTATCACTCAGGTTGTCCCTGAAGGTTAAGAAAGGGATACGGCCGAGGTAACCACAAACCAACTTTGGACTGCAGGTTCTAGCCAACCTGCAATCAGAGAGGGCTCTCTCTTTTAGATTTAGCTTTGTTTGAAAGGATTTTAGGCTAGGTCTTGGGTCCAGAGGGTTTTTTGTTTTTTTTTGGTGGGAAAATTGACACTTTCAGGTAGAGAGGCAGAGTATAGTCTGAATGTTTCAAACCATTGGGCGTGGAGTCGAGGAGGGGAACTGCTGGTGCGTTTCCTTAATAATAGTGAGGGAACATGGAGCAAGATAGCTGAGCTTGAAGCAATTTTCAGGTTTAAAGGATGAAATGAATGCTAAAGAAAGAGAGGCAGTTAAGAATCTCTCCAACAAATTAGCAGAGAAAGTAACAGGGCGCTACCTAGGGGCAGTTAAGAATCCCTAGATAATTGGCCAACACAGGTGAATTGGGGTAAACATGAGCCAGAAGGAATTCAATATTCATAACCAATTTATTCAGAGGAAAACATCAAGAAACAATAGAAATTGAGCATAGAGAGTATTTAAACTAATTCTAGGCTATTCTTTTTTCCTGCTATTTAGATAATGGCAAACACATAAACAGAGATAAGAGGCACTTATTGCTTCAGGCCGCAGCACAAGAATTCCATCTTCAGTCTCCAAAGCATTTATCAACAACAGACAGTTCGCTCTCCAAGCTTTCGGCAATCTTTGATTACAGAAAAATTCAGGTATACACAGCGAGTCTCTAGTGAAGAATTCTCAATTTACCAACCCTTAAAACTATACAAAGGGTGGTATATATAGGGCAAAACTTTCTATCTACTGCTTTTATTACATCTTGACCTAATCAGGTCATAAAAAATAATTTATTGACCTACTCCTATCTGAAATAAATGCATGAAAATTCTCAGGCTGCGCTGGGGGCGGCCGTAAAAAAATGAATAAATGATGTAGTCCTGTGTGTCTTGGTGCAATGTCTTTTGAAATAAATATGCATGGGTTTCTGCTTCCTTGCTGTCCTGGTGCTTTGAATGCCTTAATGGTGATTTGAAAGCAAGGATGGGCTGATGCTTATTGATTTGACTTTCTGGGGGCTTCATCAATGTTTAGGTGCTTCGAGCCCCTAAACAAATATTTGCTGATACTCTTTGGCGTCTTTTCTTCCACTGATACTCTTTGACAAAATTTGGACTGCTGATCTGATGTGCTGCGGGTCTAATCACCAGTAAATGGCCATTGTTCGGCCTTTGTATCATCTAGAATTATCTTCTGCTCCTTTTGGTATGCTCTGTGAAGAAAACGGATCATTTTTGTGCCTTTTCGGGCTTCCTGGGGCCGCATGATGAGAAGATTCCCTAAAGATTCTCCATTTCGGCCTGAAAAATCCTGTGATGAGGCGCAAATCGCTCATCAAAAACTGCCTCAGAATTGGATTCCGGGGCTTCGAAATGCGACTTTCGCGCCTTTGCGCCCAAAAAGTGCTGATGACGTCAGCATGATGTGACATTGTACGACGGGTGACGTCAACATGACGTCAGTAGGGCGACGTGGCGGGATGATGTCAACATGACATCATCATGTACAGACGATGACGTGGTAGGTACGGTGGCAGAGACATGTGGCAGTGACGTGGCAGGAGGCCACGCAGGCAGGTGACTCATTGGGTGACTGGGCAAAGGGGTGACGTAAGCAGTGACTGTGCAGGGGGGTGACGTGGGATATGACGTCATGGGTGGTAAGCAATTTTTTGGCGCACCGCTTATGGACAAAGGTGGTTTCGGGGGAGGGGGCTCCGCCACAGCCCAACGCTTGACGCGTGGCGGGAGTACGGCGGGAATACCGCCCATCTCCCGGACGCTAAAGCTCGGGCGCTTTGGAGATGGGATGGCCCACCCACCGTTGATCTGCGGGGCGGGCGATCCAACGGTTGGCGGTCGGTGCAAGGTGATGGCGGGTTAGGGCGGGGAATATTTGCAGGAATATTCCTTTTTTAATATATGCGCGCGGTGGGTTATGACTTAGGGAAAGCGGGTTTGGGGTTTTTTTTTAAAACGCGCGCGATCAATATTTACAGTTGGGACTTAGGGTAAGGGGTAAAATATGGGTTAAAAGTGCGCGGGTTTAGGATTTTATGCACAAAACTTTGGTTTGGGGACAAAATAGGGAGTTTTTGAGGGTTTTAGGGCTAGGGAAGCGGTTACTAGCTGACCTGATGTCAGACTAGCTCCTTAATGTCTCGGATGGGCTAAAGACAGCCCGAGATGGACTGTGATTTCCCAGACTTATAGGAAATATGGCTATATTTCCAGGGAGGGGTATTTACATAGGGGAGTTTATATACATGATTTTAATAGGGGAAGGGGAAAATTGTTAGGGAGTTATATAATAAAGTTAATAGTTAATATGAAGGTGAAAAGAGGGCGCTAAGGTATGAGACCTTAGGCTTTGTTGGGGAAAAGAAGGCTCACAGATGATGAGTGAGCAGTCCTTGAGTGAAGCAGATCCTCACCAAGGCAAATTTTATGGAAATGATGAAACTGAGAGGCTCAAGCAGACCTTGACCCCTTGGGGGATGTTAGTAAGTGACTTGGGGGAAATGACAAGAAGGGGAGGTTAGTGAATTCTAGCTTGAGTACCTCCTTTGAATGCAAAACTTCCTGATAACTATGATCTGAAGAGATAAGACATTGTGAGATACAAAATTGATCATCAATTATCATTCGGCCACCAAACAGCTACCTACCCAGCCTACTGTCCTAACGTTTTTCTTCTTTTTGTTTTGGGTGCACTTAGACTTGCAGCCCATGTTTGCAATTTTTTTTTTTTTTTTCTATCTAAATCTACACTTATTTCTGCCAGGGCCCAGATTAAACAGTTGGGTCCCTTACTTTCTCTACCTATCTACAAATCTGCCAAGCTTAGACTGTTTGGACAAATATCATTCACTATATTCTACAACAAGAAATTGAAACCTAGGGAGACCAGGATTAGACTGTTTGGACATCCCTTTAAGAAATTCTTCAAAATTGGAACAACTCATCAAAATGGAATGCAACAGTGGCATTTGGATCAACACACTTCATGGCTTCTTCTTTGGTCTCTTTTGGAAATATGGAACACTGCAGCTTGCAAAGTATGACACATTTGGCATGTAAAAATGTCAATCATGAAAGATGATACCCTGTTGCAACAGGAGGCTAACAGGCCCTTCAACCTCAGACCCCCAAGTTTCAAGTATACAGATCCAACCTTCTCAGGCAGTTTTACAACAACCACTTGTGTCTGGAGTCCAACAACTTCAGGCTAGTTTACCATTTACTGGAATGACTCAGAGTTACACTGGTTTAGTGTATTCACAACCTGGTCAACCTTACATTGGTGGGAAACAACAACTGTTAAATCAAAAACCATTGTACCAAAAACAACAGTTGAATCAACAGCCTTGGCAGCCCCAATATCAACAACAACAATTCCAGCAATACCAACCTTGACATGGACTTGGCCAACAAGCTCATGCTGGATTTGGTTAGCAACAAGTTTATCTGGGCCTTGGTCAACAAGCCTATGCTGAGTTTGGACAACAACAACCTTACAATGGATTTGCTCAACAAACTTACTCATATCAAGGTTACCAACAAAAAATGCCTTATGTTGGTATGCAAAGGCCCATTGCCCAGGCAATTCCATCTTACCTTAGATATACTCAACCTAACCTCAATAGGCAGTTGCCTTTCGTTGCGACACTTGAGTTACCAGATCTAAATCGGCTCACTAATGACCCAATTATTTACGCACCTTAGTGGCCAGTGATTCCACATAAGTTACCTTCCGATATTTCGAAATTCAATGGAAATCCTGGAGAAGACCCGTCCAACCATGTCATGACTTTTCATTTATTGTGTTCATCAAAATCCTTGAATGATGATTCTGTTAGACTTCGTCTTTTCCATAGAAGACTTACTGGTCTAGCTGCAAAGTGGTACATTGAGTTACCACGAGCTTCTTTCGATAACTTCACTGCTTTAGCTACCACGTTTTTAACCCACTTCCAGTTACCCATACGATATGAGACTGGAACTGAACTATTAACCAAATTTAAACAAACCACTACTACTCATATCTCTGATCATATTCATGAGTGTCGTTGTCATCGTCAAATTGTTAAAACTTTCATTCCTGATCAGCTTCTGGCTAAGTGGTTTATAAAATCCTTTCTACCATCTATCATTGAGGATGTGGCGGAAGGTGGAGTTATCACAGAAGGGCAAATAATTGTTCGTGCCCAATATTTGGACTTGATTTATACACAGTCTGGCATGCTCTATGACAAGATTCCGAATGCACCCCGACTAACTTTCACTGTTCCTCCTCCACTATCGAGTAAGGGCTCTCATGCCGGCGATGGTGTGATTGGTTCTTCGAGCACACAAATAGCAGGTAGACCATCTGGTCAAACACTTACCATTACCAATCAAACTAAAAATGCACCTAATAACACTCTTACTTCTGAAATCAATGCCGTGTCATCTGACAAGGGCAAGAATGAAAAGCAACCAGGAGGTAAGAAAAAGGGGAAATACAAGAAGAAACAAAATATCTCCCCTCAAGAAAAATCACCTGATTCCTCTTCTTTGGCTAGCAAACCTCGTTATCCATGTTTGATTTGTAGCGATGAGCATTTTACGCGATATTGCTTGCACTGCTACGAAGTCTCAAAACTTCTGGAGACTTCTAATACATCTGTGATATTGACTGATCCTTTTCCAAAACCGGAGACAAATATGGTTGCTACCGACCAAGCTTCCACTTCCCAAGTGCTTATGCTATTCGCCTCTAAGCAGAAATATGATGTTTTGGTGTCAAGACGAAATAAAGATTATGAAAATCAACCGTCGTCATCAAATAACCAGGCTGATCGACCTAACCCTTTGACTACAACTTCGAATGATCCTATTCCACCACCTATTACACCAGAGTTAACAATAAAACTGCATAAGGGAGTTGTACACAAATTGACATTTAACCCTCGAGCTCGAAGTGCAAAAAAATATAATATAGTAGAAGATTTGGCTCAGTCACCTTTTGCTATGTCTACACTCGAGGTACTTCAGAACTGTCCCTCCCAAAAGTAGGCTTTGTTGTCAGCAATTGGTGGAATCAACCCAATTGATTCCAATCTTGTGGGTTTCAATCATGCGGGTTATACGCCACATTTACCATCACAATTAGCTTTTTGATTCAAGTAAATGCCTTGAATAAACTTGTTCATCGAACCATTATTGATGAGGGGGCATCTACTTGTATAATTTCTATGAGTTGTTGGAAAACACTTGGCTCACCGCCTTTGTCACGTTCACCAAAAACATTAAAAGCTTTTGATGGTCACACATATATGCCTTGTGGAATATTGAGTAATCTACAAATCGAACTAGGAGGAAAAATGGTAACGGTTGAAGTTGAGGTAGTTGATGGACCCCTTGACTACAACATTTTACTAGGAAGACCGTGGGTCTATGCCATGGCTGCTGTGGTTTCAACATACTTTCGTATGATTTCATTTCCTCATAGAGGTGGAATCACAGTTATCGAGCAAATCATATTCTTCGCCTCTAGTTCACAGGTTACTGGAAACATTCCATTGGTACACGAACCCCCATTATCTCTTCAAAACATTGGTGTAGGCTCCTTTAAAGACTCTTCCCTAATGGGCACTTTTTCACTACCACCACCATCTAATTTGGCGAAAGTGGCAAAAGTTGAGACTTGCAACATGATATCTTCCACTTCATCTGAATTAAGGAGGATTACCAATGGTTTTGAAGTTGAAATTAGTAATGAAATCATGCCGCTAAACCCTATTGAACTTGCAAAGCAATCAATCTTTCTAGCTTGCGCGACGAACCCAAATCCATTTTCGTCAATTGTATGGGTATATCGTTCATTAGAATTTGGTACTTCTTCCGATCCTTTTTCACGTATATTTTCTACTGATGAAGGAATCGTCCAATCAATGATGATGGAAGGAGAACCATGGGAGGATTATCATTATTTTTCCCATCTTCCAGATCGCATAGAAGATTATTCAAACAAACTTAATCAGCCTTCAGTTGTCGATTTCCTTTGGAGTTTTATTTTCATAGATACAGTAGATTCTGAGCGAAACCTGTCAAAAATTGAAGAGGCTATTTCTATCAATATTTCGACCAAACCTAACATTGTAGAAAACATTCATGTCGACAAATCTTGTTCTCCATCAGAACTTGATATTTACCGTGTTATTTTTCCTGAATTTCGAGATATATTTGCATGGTCATATGAGGAGATGCCAGAAATTGACTCTAGTATAGTTGAACATGAAATCAAAATGTATCCTGATGTCAAAGTAGTATGATAGTGCCTCCGACCCGTTCATCCAAAGAAGGCTGCTACAATTAAGGCAGAAGTTGAAAAAATTTTTGCATGTTGGTTTCATTTACCTTGTTCCCCTTGCTGACTGGGTTTCCAATATTGTTCCTGTCATGAAGAAACAAGGGACAATATGAGTGTGCATTGATTATAGGGATGTTAATCAGGCTTGTCCAAAAGACAATTATCCCATTCCCTTTATCGACCAGATTATTGATGAATGTGCCAGATGTGAAATATTCTCATTTATAGATGGCTTTTCCGGCTATAATCAGATCAATATCTGCCCAGAGGACCAATCTAAAACTGCTTTTATTTGTCCATGGGGCACATTCTCTTATCGAAAACTCCCTTTCGGTTTGAAGAACACACGGGAAACATTTCAGAGGGAAATGAATTATGCCTTCCATGACATCAAACATATTGTTCAACCTTTCCTTGACGATTTGCCTGCTCATTCACCAAAGAAGACTGATCACCCACAACATTGGAAAGCTCTATTTTTACAGTACCAACACTACAAAATATGACTCAATCCACATAAATGTGTGTTTTGTGTTGGTTCTGGTCATTTGCTTGGATTCGTAGTGTCTAAGGAGGGAATTCGACTCGATCCATTCAAGGTTCAGGCAGTTCTTGACTTGCCTCCACCTTCTAATCTACTATAGTTACAAAGACTCCAAGGGAAGGCTAACTTTCTGAGGAGGTTCATTCCCAATTATGATGAAATGGCTAAAGGATTTACTTGTTTATTGAAAAGGGAGATACCCTTCCATTGGGATCAGGTTTCCCAAGCTTCCTTTGATGCTCTTAAATATACCTTGATTAGAGCCTCATTAATGTATTCGCTGAATTATCAAAATGACTACTTCCTGTATCTCGCCGCTACAGATACAACCATTGGAATGGTTTTAGTCCAAGAGGAAGATGGGATTGAACATCTTATATATTATTTGAGCCGCAATCTCAATGATACAGAAAGTAAGTACTCTTATGTCGAGAAACTAGCTTTGGCAGCTGTTCAAGCTGTACAGATATTTTGCCACTATATCTTGCTCCGAAAAACCATTGTCATTTCGGATTGCAACCCTATGACATATATTTTGTCACGTCAATTGTTGGGGGGGGGATACTTAAATGGGTCATCATTTTGCAGGAGTTTGATCTAGAATTCATAAAGTCCAAATCAAAGAAATCTCTAGTTTTCGCCAAGCTACTTTGTGACCTTCCCTCAACTTCTATTGCTTCAACATCAGAACCATCAATTCTGGATGAGTCTTTGTTCCTAATTTCGTCATCCGACACGTGGTATGGAGATATATTGATTTATCTCCAGACCCAAACTTTCCGGCTAGATACCTCTAACTCGCAACAACAACGTATTCGATACCAAGCCAAAGATTATCTTATCGTTGGTGACACTCTTTACTGTCATGATATCGATACAATTTTACGAAGGTGCCTCACTCATGAGGAAGCTGAGAAAGTTTTGAATGATTGCCATTCAGGTGCTTGTGGTGGACACTTATCTAGTTATGCTACCACGCAGAGAATTATTCGAGCTGGTTACTTCTGGCCTAGTATATTTAAAGATTGCATAATTGCCGTCAGAAGCTATCATGCATGCCAGATCTATGACCGTAAAGCTAGATTACCACCTACAACATTGCATCCTATTGTCACCGTTGGACCATTTGCCAAATGGGGCATTGAATTCATGACATGTAACCCCACCTCGGCCGAGGGGCATGGGTACATTAAAGTCACTGTTGACTATTTTACCAAATGGGCCAAGGCGATGCCAACATTAAACAACAGTAACAAAACAACTTCTCTTTTATTTTTCAACCACGTGGTTACTCGGTTTGGTGTACCACAGGCTATAATTACAGATCATGGATTGCATTTTCACAATCAAATGATGGCTGAGTTGACTGCTAAGTTAGGACTTTCACAAGATAGTTCTACTTCGTATTACCCACAAGCTAATGGACAAGTTGAGGCCATCAACAAAGTCTTGAAGTGAATCCTTCAAAGAATGATAGGGGTTCATAAACGGACTGAAATTTAATCCTGTACTCTGCCTTGTGGGAATATCAAACCTCGGTGAGAAATGCAACTGGATTCACACCCTTTCAATTGGTGTATGGTCTGGAGGCAATCTTACCGATACAATGTGAAATTTCATCTCTCAAACTCGCGATTGACCTATTACCAGACACTTCTGAAGAAGAAGCATGTTTCTTGGAACTTATCCATCTGGATGAAACCTGTTGTGAAGCCACATTAGCTAACGAAGCACATAAGAAACGAATCAAGGCGTAATATGACATAAATTTCAAGCCTCGAGTTTTCTCAGAAAGAGACCTGGTCTTGCTTTACGATCAGGAAGCTGATAAACTTGGAGCAGGAAAATTTGAACCACTTTGGATGGGTCCTTATATTTTCAACATGTTTTGACAAAAGGTGCCTACGAGTTAGTGGACTATGATGGAATTCTATTCTCACAGCCCCGAAATGGGTTGTATCTCAAACGTTACTATGCTTAATTGAGTGTAGTAAAAATCACTGTATATACGCTTTAATTGCATGTGTGTGTGTTAGTGTGTATTTTAGAATTTTTATGTGGTTAAGTAATCCGCTTTGCATTTGTTGTAGATTTCGAAACCTTTGGAACCATTTGTTGGTTACACTGATGGTGTTAGTCGTTGTACGCAGAACCTATCTTCTCCAGCATGGGCCATTTTCGCTCGAAGTGTCGAGTTAGTGAGTTTTCAAGGGATTTGTATTGGTTGATAGACGAATAATACCACTGAGTATAGCACGTTGATCGAACTTCTCTCTGATGCCATTTCACTTGGCATCTACCGAATCATCATTAGGCTGGATTCAAAACTCATTGTACTATAACTAACAAACATTTATACTGTTCGAAATCAAAAAATTCTTCATATGTTTCTTAGAGTTCATCTTTTGGAAAGAAATTTTGAGTACATTCAATATCAACATATTTCCAGAAACATTACACATTAACTCACTCATTAGAAAACTATGTGTTAAACATACATTTGCGACACATGTAAAAGTAAATTTTCAATTCACATCATTAGGTGAATAAGATTGCACATAACCATATATATAAAAACTCTGAAAGTAAAAATAGATAGATGTTTTAAAGGTTTTTACAAAATTTGTGTCCAAGGCACGCTTCGTCATCTGACCTAAAAACTCAAAATGCATGCAAAAACATCCTAAGTATACTTAGTGATGCTCATGATAACAGGTCACAACCTGAGCTATCATGCGTAAGATCCGCATCTAACAGCCCGGAACACTAATAGTATGGTGCTGTAGCCTCATAGGTGACTCCTCGATCTGGACATTCGAAATACCAAGGGTTAATCCCTCCACATGATCCTGCAACTCTGCCAAGGTCTCGACCAAATCCAAATCTTGGAGAACTGCTCTCCCAATGTTTCTCTGCACTGGCCCGCCTGCTTCATGTTGGTGCCTCATAGGTCGAACAGTACCCACATCTGCATGCATGAGAACAATTTTAATTTAGTCTTGGAAACATTAAAAACACAAAAAATATGTAGAAACTTGAAAATAAAAAACACTTGGTCAAACAATTTACCTATAGCACCCCATTGAGCTTCCACTGGTAAAATAAAATTTGGATCTCCACAAAAATCCATCTTTGAGTATGGATGCTCCTCGACGATAATGTGTTGTCGATAGATCCAACTGAAGAATGCAGTGGAAAAAATGATTGCTGACTGACCCACATGTCTAGCCATCAATTCGACCCACCTCTGCATCCGTGGATCTCTAGGACCAGCTACACCCAGTGTTACATGCTGTTGTTGCATCAATGGAATTCTTTCTAAGGCCAAAGTGATTAAGATAGAACCATAGCTAAAATTCTTCATCTTACCACTTTTTACCTTTGTCAGTTGTTCTTTCAGTGAAGAAACCACAACCTCACACCAGTTGAACACTATTGGCTCAAGACACTCTGGTGTATACTTCATATATGATCTGTTTGCCGGATGAAGTGTCACACTACCAGCCAACTTTTCGATAGTGAAAAGGATAGTTCTTAAAGGCAAATCACTTACATCCCCGATGTTTGTTTTCCCATCCTTGCTAGGTTGTGTACCTGGCCGACAAAACTATTGAATGTAAACCCTCACCGATTCACCTCCATGGGCAAATCCTGAAAGTGAGATGGGGGCACCTCGCCTCGACAGCCTGGTAAGAAAGTAAACATCATCGATCATAATAGGGACCACTTTGTCCCCTATGTGAAAAGCCTGATTTGTCAGATCCCATGCATGAACTAGGAACTGCAATAGTTCTATTTGTTGCCTCATTCTGGACAACCTGAAGTATTTGAGAAACCCACAGTTTTTTAGGGCCTCAACTATACTCGGATTATTTAGGGAAATCATGTCTTTTTCTTCATGCTCTCTTTCTCACCAAGTAATAGACATTCTGATCTGATGAAATCCTGAAATCAAACCATAAGCTTAATTAAGATCCTTTCCATGCAAAAAACATGACAAATTTTGGAGCAAACAGGTGAAACAAGTTCGGGAAACTCACCCAGTGCAGCCCAGGCAAGGAGACAGTGTGCTACAAAGCAGGAAGCCTTCTATTTGGGTGCTCTTCAGCACAATTTTTGACATGCAAGCCTGCACTGATCCCAGGGCGAAAAAATCTAACCCCAGAGAACCCAAAAAACCCCAAAACTTGCATGAAACACTAAAAGAATGACATGAAAAGGAAGAGGAGGGGTAGATTTCCTACCTGGTCTAGATGACACGAGAAATGGTCCATGGAATCTCTCGCAATCAACTGCTAAAGTTTGAGGTAAAAAACTAGCCCAGAGCACAAATCTAAATGGTAAATATCAAATGGTAAAAATGACATGGTAAATACTTGTTTTATGTTTATTTCATGTTCATTAATCGAATAAAATTTAGTATTTACCTATTTTTACTCATGAAATAGGTATGTTTAATCCATTTGGTGGTGTTTTGAGCAGGTTTTACAGTTGACTTATAGAATTTGATGTGCTCGATTGTAAATTGCATCTTTGACCACAAAGCATACTTTTATCTCTTTTTCGAGCTCTGTTAAACATCGAAAAAGGAACCCCCTTGGAGTCCTCTTTAAGCTCTTTTCAGACTCTCTAAATATGAAAATATTGCCAAGCGCTTCTCCTTTTCAGCTCGTTAATGGATTGGGAATGAAATCTACTCAGTATAAGTTTAACCCTTTTTCAGACTGAGATAGATTATTTATGAAAAAGGAATACATTAACCAAACATGGTCAATAAGTTATCTCTCGTATTGTTTTATGCTTTTTCGGGCTTGAGAGGCAAATCTATGAAAAAGAACTTGTGGAGTTTTCTTTTCGTCCCTTTTCAAACTCTTTAAACATGAAAAGGACCGAGTTATCTTTGTCGTTAAACTCGTTAAAACATCAAATAGCGACAAACTTTTCGATCATGACAAGACCGAGTTTCACCTTCGCTAGACTTGTTAAAACATCACATAGTGATGGATTCACCCGAAGGGTGGAATTATACAACAATCATATGTTATCCTTCTCAAGCTTGATAAAAAATAAAGAGGTACTGATCAACAATGACTTGGGAAAATGGAAAAAGTGGTAAACCACTTTTGGTAGCAAGTCGCTCTTAAACATGACACTTTCACTTCATCATCGTGACTATTTGGGTTGGGTTATTAGCTTGATGGTTATCATACCATTGGTCTATCATACCATCCATCACTTTGTTTTGAGTCAATGCTACCAATTCATTTTAGTGTCGCCAACATGTTCAAGAGAATTCATTCAGTTAAAATTCATCCTTTGCAATACCATAAATCTTCATTTTCATGACTGCCATTCCTGAAACTTGTGTTTTCAGCCACATTCTGTCTCCAAAATCATTACACTTGTTTCATGTCGTTGATATGGGATACATCAAGGCCCTCCTACGACGAGTTGCTTCTTGTCGACATCAGCTCATTATCCAAGAAGTTGACTAAGAAACACCCTTTCAGTACCTTGAGGCTTGCATGCATCAATGGAAAGTTTCTTGCTTCTAGCGATAGGTTAACATCATTCACCTTCAACAGAAAGACTTTGTATGGTGTTCGACATCAAAACATCCATTCACACCATGCAGAATGTACTGCAGCACCTTAAGGATCATTATCATTATCTGTGATTTCTCTCGCATCTGTTAACAACTTACATCATTGGCTGGTAATCAGATGGTGTCTTCTCATGTTCGACACCAGATCACATATTCACATGGTTAGACTCGTACTTGAGCGAACATAGAAGACCCCGGATCTAGTTTCATCCATCCGGGCTGCAATTTCAGGAAATGTACCAAATCATCCGTACAATGTCTTTACATTGATGGTCATTTTGATCATGAGTCTATAATTGTAGATGACTATTTATGTACTTGTAATGAAAGTTTATATGCTAAGCATGGGTATGCCTTCCCTCAGGAATTCATGAGAAAAAAATAAAAATATCATGATATTATGTATTGTAATTGATGCAGGTCATTAACTACTTTGGAACCTCCTCATCACATCGTAAAGCATATCACTCGACATTAACATTTTTGACTTCATGCTTTAGGGGGCAACTATTACAGATCCATTTGGGTACATCACTGCCATCATCCAGATCAGTGTTTTAGGGCTCATCAAACCCTACATTTAGTTGCTACATGCCCTAAACAAGTCAATCTTTTGAATGCCTCCTTCCTAGACATTTTCATGGCCTAAAGACATCCTGAAATGACCTCTAGAGGGACCAACGCAGGTAGGCCCATGCAAGGGTGTGCTGCAGAGCAGTTAAGTCAATTCTAGGGTGCTCTGCAAATCACTTAGGCCCTCTTTAACCTGCATTGGGTGATTTTGAGTGAAATTCAAATAAGGTTTGGGGAATATTCTTATCTTCTGGAGCCTTCTAGAAGATTCCCACACTTATCATCTCCTATGAGCTCGAAAATGGATAAGGAATGAGTTAAGATACCTCCTATCCTCTCATCCCTTCCTCCATGGAACTAATTCTAAGTATGGAAGGCCATTCAATACCCTCATTGACAAAAAAACCTCCTCCATCTTCCTATAAATTGAGAACTCATCTAAGTGATAAAGGGCTGGACTTTGATGAATTGTAAGGAGATAATGTTAGTGTGAGAATTGAGAATATTGTAAGTGTTGTTATGTTGTCGGAATGTCATGCTTATGATGTGATGTGGATGGAACCAAAGCTGGAGGAGTGACTTCGAATCAAGCTTCATGGTTGTAATTCTTCCTTCTATTCAATAAAGTATTTACACCTTTTTCCATATGCTTATCTTGATATGTGATGCTTATATGTGTGAATGTATCTGATTCCATTTACTTGTAATCAATAGATATTTTGCTTTGATTGGTTCTTTATCTTCTGTTGATGTTTACAGGTACTTCTCAAGCATGTTAAGTACGGGAAGGAGCGACATGACTGATACAAAGGAGGCAAAAGGAAAGCGAAAGTACAAGTAGGTCCTCTCATTCTCTTTGTCTATATTATTTATAGAAAAAGGTTAAAGTGCTTTAAACTATTGTTCTAGATATGGCTACTTATCTAGGGAATTAGTATTTATCCGTAGATACCAAATTATTCATAACACCAAGAGAAACACATCACAAGTTTGATCTTTGATTTGGTTGCAGATAGAAGGATCCCTAGTGAAGGAGAAAAGGAGGATTGTTTTCCAAGTTTCCAAGACTGTTTGGAGGGCCGTGTTATATGGGTAGTAGGTCGAGGCTTTATAGAGGAGATTTGGGTTGTTTATGTTAGTTTCTTTTGGTGTCTTTATCTCTGTTTTGTATCACAGTAACTTTAGGGGAGTTTGTAGCTAGACAACCCATCTCTTGGGAGGGTTAGGAGGCTTAGAAACAAGCCTAAACTAGGGGCAACTTTAGGAAGGAGGAACAAAGATTTGAAGGGATAAAAGGAGGAAGGAAAATAGAGTTTGTAACAGGAGGTAGGGTTGACATGTGCCCTAATAAGTGCTTAGACTTGCAGAACAACCAAGGACAAGGAGGATAGAAAAAGTTTGCATAACAAGGTAAGTTACCCTCTTTATTGTGATATCTTGTTGCTAGAGGATAGAGTCCACATTGGATAGTTTATGGTTGGGCATCTTAAGGTTGTTGGAGGGAAATAAGTAGGTGCTCAAAGTAGCCTTATATTAGTTTCCAAGAAGGACATTGACAACTGTAAGGAGGGTGAAGTTTGGAGGCTCTAGTGTTGACACCTTGAAAGACAAAGGACAACTAAGAGAATCAACCCAATTTCATTGTTGGAGAAGGACATCTTGCAATGATAGGTGGAAACCCTCTGGCCTAAATTTTGTCTTCATTAGAGCAATGTACGAAGGCATTAGAGGGAAGAAGTCCCAAAGGAGTTGAGGATCGATAGTGGGTAGTTTAGATTTGTTCAGAAATGATGTTGTGAACAAATCAACAAGAGTCTCTATGTATTGATGCATTGAAGGAATAACGATCAACTAGAGAGAAGTTGGAGAAGCTGTGTTCAGTGACCTAAACGAGCATGACCATTGATAGAAGCGAGAGCTGTAGATTGGGAGAAAATGGACTAGCAGTTGTGTTCAGGGTACGATCAAGGTAGTTGCAATTGAGATCTACATCAGTAAGACGATCAATGTATCTTGTTCTTGTATTCTTTCATCAGTGGATGGATGAGGGTTATTATCCCTGGTACAAGAGCCCTAAACTGTTGTATTAAAGTTGTTAATATAATGAAGTTAGGTTATCGAAAATTGTAAAAAGTTTTCTATATTTTATGCACTAGTAGCTTTACTGCTGTATCTTGTTATATTATGCAAAGTAGTTTGTTGTGGTATTTGTATTGTTAGTGTTAGGTTCCTATACCAATAGGTTTCATTTTTCATGATTGACTATGGAAGTGCCAAATATGATCATCCTTTCGAGGTTGCAAAGGTTCCATATTTTGTATACAGATAAAGAAAATTAAAAAATGTAAAGAGGGTATGCCCTAAAAGAAAAATCAAAGGGCAAGAAGAATGAATTGCTCAACAAAAAGAAAAGAAAATGGACACCAAAGAAAGACCAGCAAAGTGGCCAGTCAAAATGCCACTATTATCTTAAATTGTGCAAAGCAAGTTCAAAAGTGCAAGCACTGTTTCATCACACTTAATGGATGGCCCAACAGTTCAATCTGGACCAGTCCATATTTAAATTGCCTGTTGTAGAATAGAGAATGAAGGTCTGTCCAAACAGTTCAAGCTTGGCAGATGAGTAGACAGGTAGAGAAACAAAGGAGCCCAACTGCTTAATCTGGGCCCTTGGAAGAGATAAGGGTAGATTTAGATAGGAGGGCAGTCAAAAGAAAAGAGGAACTTCAGGGTTTGCTAGTTCAAGTGCACCCAATCAAAAGGAAGAAAAAATGCTAGGTGTGTTAGGCTGGGTAGGTAGTTTGAGGTTGCAGAAACAAGGTTGTGATCTTTTTGCCTTGTCAAGAAGGACTCATCTCATCAATGACACAAGGACCATGGCAGTTGTTTGGCTGCAGAACAATGGAAGCATGACTAATTCCCCCATCATTCCCCCAGAAATATTTTACTAACATCCCCTCAAGGACCTTGGGATTTTCCCAATAGTCCTGTTTCACTTCATTCTAGGAGAAATGCTAAGTTGAACTCTGAGTTTACTTAGTGAAGAGAAGCCACATTTCTTGTGTAAAAACATCATTCCATACTCCCCTTATTTCCCTATGCCTAAGTTTTCACTCTATTAACTTGGAATTTACTCAAGTAGTTTCATTCCATATATCCATATTGACATCCTAACTTATTGTATAGCTCCTTTAATTATTTCCCCACCCCTATTTTACAAAAGCTATATAAAAAAGCCCAACAAATATAAATATCCCTACCCTTGGCAATTTTAGCCATACAATACAGTTTCAGGGAAACGTTAAGTCCATTTGGGACCTTAGTATTAACCCCTCCGCGTCCATAAACCTTGGGATTTATTTAACTTCAGGTTAAATAAATAACCATGCTAAACCCTCCCGCCCATACCATACCTTTAAACTTTGGTGCGCATGTAAATACTTTGGGGTTAGTTTAATATTTGGTTAAACTAATAACCATACCCGCCTGCGCAACCACAAAAACCCATAAACCCAAAGTTTTAAACCCCCGCGACATTATAAAATATTAAAAAATATGGGCGGGTCCCCGCGCCGTATCGTACCGGCACCTGCGCTTCCCGTCAACCGTTGGATCGCGCCCGCCAGATCCAACGGCCTGCATTGATATCGGAGCCGCCCCGCAGTACGAAAGTTACCTCCCGATGGAAAGCGGTTTTGCCGTCGTACATAGGGACGCGTGTCCTGTTCCTATTGCATCGGGCCCGCGCTGACAGAAACCGCTCCCGTACCAAAAGCGGTCCGATGGAAACCGTTTACCGCTTGTTCTCCCCGCCGCGCACGTCATCACCACGTCTGCATCTGTGTCAGCGCCTGCACTACTATACAGTCTGCCGTGTCCGCCCCGTCACCCATCCACATCAGCTGCCACGTTACCTTCCGTACCATGCTACAGGACAGGGTGACGTCATGCTGACGTCAGCACAAAAAGCGCCAAAAGTCCGAAAAACCCAAATTTGGTTAAAAAGTCATGAAAAGCGATGTTTTTTGTTTATTTCCTATTCGTCGCTTTGTGGAGGTTGTGCATGCGAACTACGTTCAATCCACCACCCAAGTAAAGTCAACCTGCGAACCGGATCCCTTCAGCTCACTCTGCAACTGTATTCTATATCCAGCGCCTGTAAAACATGTATTTATTCAATTGTCGCTCGTAAACCCTATTTTATGAAGTTTCTCTGTTAAAACGATCTCCGAAAGAATTAAATGTGATTGAAATATGCTTTAACCTCTAGACCTCCCCGTTTCAACTCACTACTCACCATTGCTTCCAAAGAAAACCTGTTTACTCTATAGCCCTCTGCAAATTACCCCTGAAACTTGAAATTGAGCTCATTTCCGCCTGTAAAACCATCAAGAAAGCACTTGCAGGCGAAGCGATCTTTTCACCATTTTCTCAGCTTCCTAGCTAAACTCTGAAGACTTGGTTTTTTCCTTTGAATCTTACCCAGAGAGGCCATTTCCATATAAACTCAATTTGCAGCATTCTTGTAAAAAAAACCCACTATCAGGACTCTATTTCCTGTTGAAATATAGACCAAATCCAACTATAATCACAGTAAATCATGGAGGCTCCAATGGCCCTGAATATTGCACCATTAAATGCACCTCATAAAGAGTTAGAGTGGCTACCTCTTGCTGACAGAGACTTTCAGATCGATGATATGGAGGGAATCAAGCCTCACCTTCAGGCTTTCTGTGAAATAAGGAATAACTTCAGAAACAAAGCTGACCTATTTGGAATATGGGAGTCTAATATGCCTATATACTACCTGCCCTCAGTGAATGTCTTCCCTGACTTCATCCATCAATGTTGTGCTAATTATGAGCCTTCTCAAAGGGCAGTGATGGACCCTTCCGGAAATGTCCTCTTTTACATTACCCCTCAGTCTATAAATGAGATGCTGCAATTCAAGCCAACTCAGCCTCTGGTCCCCCTTTCCATGAAACAATTGCTGGATCAAGCCTCAAAGTTGTCCTCTGCAGAAGTTGACCGAATTTCCAAGATGTTCATGCTTCCAGAATGCTACTCCAGATACACACTTCCCTATCTCCATACCTGGTTTGATGAGACTGGCAGACTGGTCATAGACATGATTTCTTATATCCTAGGGTTCAAGACAAGTGAAATTGTGGATGAAACAGTCTTGGCCCTAATGTCCATGTTTACTCCAGGACAACCCCCTGCTGTCAAGTATGACTATGCTACCTACATAGCCAACAAAATTCACGAGCAGTTCATGAATCTGGAGAGAGAAAGAGTGTTCAAATACACTTCATATATATATCATTTGCTGCTGTACAATCAGTCTGATAGTTTCCCGGTCTTCCTTTAAAAAATTGGATGATAGGGGGGAGCGAAGGTCTGTAATATTTTGGTCCTCAGTGTTCCATCATGTTAATTTCTCCCCATACACATACTGTGAGTTTATTGATCTTTTTATCTATCCAGCCACTTGCTTATTGTCAACAGATCCTCCTGCCAGGCTCACTGCTGAAATGCAGAGAATCCTACATCTCTCAAAGGGATACAACATTGGTGACTGGTACTACTACCAAAACCACACTGTAATAAGGATTTATGCCTGTGAATTAGCCCCCTACAGACTACCAAAATATGTCCCCATGAGACTCTTTGCCTGAGAGTACTATCGGCAATTCAACAGTGCAGATTTAACTCACTTCTACAGTGCTAGGAAAAAAGCACAGCTTAAAATAAGTCATCAATTGGGCCCCTTTATCTTTAATAAAAGGGAGGAAGCATGGAAGGATGCTGACACTATTCTGAGAGAGAAACTTAAGCTCAAACTAAGTTTCCATTGGTCACCATATGACCTTGAACATTTCATAAGATTTAGAGGAGTTAAAAACAAGCTCACAGGGTATGTGCACCACAGAATCCCTGAAATTGAACAATATGCCAATCAACAAGAATGGGTAGAGGGCACACTAGTGGAAGAGCTTACTGAAGAAGAGATAACCGAAAAAGCAATCAAAGACCTTGAAAAATCAGTTGACCTGGAATCTTTTGGACAGGGACACCTTGGAGCGGGCACATCATCTACTACAACTTCCCAATAGCCTGCCCAAGAAAGTGCTCCACCAGCAGACACATCTAAAGGCAAGGAAGTACAGAATTCCGAGCAACAAGAGACAATGGCAGACCGACCAGTTTCAATAGATGAAAAAAGTCAAGGGCAAGACCCTTCAACACAAGCAAAGGTGACTGAAATCCTTGTGTTACAGACTCCTCTTAATGAGGAAAGGGCCAAGAAAAGGGATAGGCAGGAAGAGACACCCACAGGGGCATCTACAGATCAGCAAGGAGAAAAGAGACAAAGATTAAATCCTTATTCAGAAGAAGAATTTCCAGAGGGGCCAGCTGGACAGCAAGTTCCCCCAAGTATGGAAACATCAGCTAGCTCCTTTCAGCTAGAGCAAGAGAGACAACACGTAGTGGAGGTTACATCCACCAGGAAACAGCGCAGACAGGGCTCTGACATCAAGAAGGCATTCACTAATATCAAGGCCAGAAATGAGCCAGTAATGTTCCAGATCTATAACCAATTGCTAAGAATGGCTCCCACTAATCAACAAAGGCTAATGGCAGGGAAAATGACCCTCAGTCATTTCAGACCTACAACGCAGCAACCACAATCAGCTGCTGACTATATCAGAACCAATCTGGAAGTTCTCTCCAAAGACATCCATCCAATGGACCAGATTGAATTACACAAACAAACCGGCGAAATGGTATATTCTACCTTGGCAGACAAAACATTATTGGCTCATAGATTGCAAAATTCATTGCACAGTACTTCTGCCCAACTAGAATTAGAGAAGGCCTCCTCAATGGCTTTGGATAATAGAATCAAATCCTTGGAGGAGATTATTATGGAGTAGGGACATGATCCCAAGGATCTTAAGGGCATTTAGGCCTTGATAAAAAAGAAAGAAGAAGACATAGCAGCCCTCAGAAGACAACTTAGGCTGCCAGCTACAATACATCCTCAAACTACAGAGGTAGCACAACAAAAAGAAGAGGAGGATGTAGTAAGCTTGCTCATGAGGATGCATAAAAGACTGATAGAAATAGAGAGTGCCTTGGAAAAATAATCCTCCAAGGAAAAAGCGCGAAATTCTCTAAAAATAGAGAGATCCCCAGTGAAGTGATGATACAAATGAATCCAACTAACTCCTATTTATACAGTAATTATGAGTTCGATTTAGCTAATGAGCCTACATTAGCCCCTAAAAATAAAATAATGTGCAAATGACCTAACTTTGGTGACAAGCCCACCAAACTAGCTCACAAATGAAAAGATAAGCCTCTCAAGAGGACAAATAATAATCTATGCATGTCGTAGGGCCCTCTAAGAGGCCTGATGAGGTCCATGGGTGCCATAATGAAGAATAGGACCCTCAAAAGCAGTGGACAAGGGGTTGGCCCCTTGTAATAACCTGTGGTGCTCCAAATGACTGTGGGGGCACACAAGTGTCCTCATGGGTCTCCAAACAAATTGAAGATGCCTGTAGGTCGCCCTCAAGGGCCAAGATGATAATGTAGGAGATGCCACATCATCATAGAAGTCCTGGATCATCTGCTAAGTGTATGGTGTAGATCTGGGGTTAACTGGGCATGATGGATCGGGTGCATCCTCCTTGTCCAATGCTTGAACCACGAACAATCTCTGAATGTCTATCTGTTGCTGTGGAGGCCCATGGCTCTCAACGCTCACCCTATATGTGCCAATGTAGCCCTATAGAGGATTAGGACCCCATATAGGGAGACCAAACCCCAAATGGAAACCATTTGCAATCCTGCATAAGATCTAATGCGTCCCCTAGGCTTCCAATACAACAAGTCATTAGAGAAATCGAGCAAATGAGCTTACCTAATCATGGACCATAGGTGGGGACTTCATAATGGCCTGCCCTTCCATAATGGGCTTCGGGATGTGCCAATGTCTCCTAAACTCCTAATGGGGTTAACCAAGTACCCTATTAGGTGGTTTCTGCTTCTAAAGGGGATAATATAGTCAAGGTACATCCGTCAAAAGGTGGTGGCATGTGGCAGATAGGTGAATGAGGTAGGGAATGAGAGGGGGCAACCCTGGGTCACATGCTGGAGCATAAGGGTAGCCAAAAAGAGGGAAGCCCACACTTGGGTTTATAAGGTGAAGGAGGGAGCAATTGTGGTACATGAGTTGCCCCGACCTTGATTTTTCCACCCTTCCTTATATGCCTTTTGCCTTTTTATGATTTTCTTTGATTAACTGCTCGAGGCTCAAGGGGTTAGAGTACGATGTACAAGATATAATAATGAATTCCATCCTTTAAGGTAGGGCGGTTCACTGCCCTCCAGGGGTTGGGACAATCATGGGTTCCTATATGATGAGGAAGGTTCATAGAACCTTTTGGAACCAGGGTGATGGCCATGATGATGGGGTAGAGCTTCGTGTAATGGCTTTTCCCCACATGCTAAATGTTTTTGTCTTGACCATCTTTTTCATTTTGTGGTACTTTTCCTGTTGAATGTGGCAATATATGCTTTTAACTTTCTTTTTAAAAGGTGTGGGCAAGGGGAAGGGGTGAGCTGACCCTATGTGGAACCGATGGAGGAATGTGGACCCAGGTGGGAGAAGTGATGGATGGCGTAATAATGAAAGGGGGTAATATAAGCGGATAAGGGAGCGAGACCACGTAACCAAAATCGGGATTTCCCATGAAATACCATCCTTGAAACCAAGTGGTCAATAAAAGAGATCCCACGAGACTAGAATCCAAGGTGAAGTCCTAAAAGGGGTCTAGGGGGACATAAGCACAGACCTAGCCCACTCTTTCTGCCGAATCCCCCCATGAATCCATACCTAGAAGTGTCGATGATAAGCAACCTACAAGACTCAATTTCAAAATGACAAGGCATACCTTTAGCTTCGGGAGGCCCACCTTCAAACATACGATCTTGGCAGATGGGCGAGGGACCACATGGACGACTCAGGTGGCAGAGAAATGGCATAGTGAGCTAGCTGATGGTTGCAAGGGGCTGCTGGTTGCCGACTGAGGACTATGTTGGAGAAATTTTTTCTCCTAGGGATATTCCCCACAAAATGGTGGGTAACAGGCTGTTCGTAGGTTATGGTTGGGTCAAAAAACTTGTTGTTGGCATCCATATGTTGTACTGTCGAGATATATTTGGAGGAAAAAATCAGGTTTTGCATCGACAATAGATGGGTTGAATTATTTAGTCAATGTTGAATTTTATTTGATGGAAGAGTAGGTAGATGATTGCGTGGTTGGTGATGTGTTATATGTCATGAAATCAACATTACTTCTCATTTTGTGGCACCTTCAACGTTTTGTTTTTGGAGTGCAATTGAGACTTTTGCATCAAGGACCTTAGAAAGAGTCACACATAATGTTGATCTTCAGTAACAAGATTAAGTAGGATAGCATTGTCTTCTTCTCGAATTAGGAGGGTATATAATCTTGAATTTCAACTTGCTTTATATTTTTTTCAATTGAAGGTTTTGTCGCTTGTGAAGTGAACCTTAAATGATTATAAGCAACATAGTTATGTCCCAAATGTCCTTGGTTTTGATGCAATCTGACAAAGGTATTTCATAAACATTGTTTTCTCAACTTTCTAACATTTTATTACATGTGGAAGCACTTAATATTTTTACCCATTGTTGTTAACCATAGATTTGATTATAATCTCTAGAATGATGATTTTTCCTTTTGGGCTCTACATAATTGGACATTGACATACCCTCCGTTTTTTGGAAGTTCTTGTGAAAACAAATCTTCTATTCTTCTATGCATTTCATCAAGACTTGATTCTCGAAGTGGAGACAAGCTTGTTAAAATTGTTATTTCCAATCATGAAGGGTTGAATTTGAATGGAATGCGGGACTTGTTACCCACCAAAAGTGGGTAACCCATAGGAGAAAAATTTAGTCCTTATTTGATAGCCAACTAGCCAACAACCCTATGATGGTCAAAAAATAACATTATGCCAGAGTTCTTTGCCTATTACATTGGTCACTACTCTCACCTATTTGGCATTCTTCTTGAAAGAAGGTGGGTCATCTATTGACAGATACTCTTAACTATTCTAGCAATCATGTGCTTTCATTTAATGTTATGGGCCAAATTTGGATGTTTGATCCATTTGGATTGTATCCTTGTTCCCACACTTCTCCTGGGAGGTTTGTCTTTGACTCTATCTAGTGGGACCTCCTCTGAGCCCTCATGGTTTAGGAAGCGCAATACTGAGGAGGCACTGATTGATATAGCGTGTCTAGAATAATCCATACCACTTTCCATCTCTGTCGATTGTCCATCGCCATTCTTTGGGTTGATAGTCATTTGTCATTGGGATTGTCATGCTATATCCACATCCTTGAAGTAGGGCATGGAAACTTGGCCCCAAAGGTTGAGGCAAATGAAAGAATGATAAAAGCATATGAAACCACAATGGAAATAAAATGTAAAATGAAAAAAATGGATGGGGAAAAAGCCTAGCATGATCTCTAGCCCCCTCATTAACCATTACTTAGTTCCTCAAGCATTCAATGCTTCATCTAAAATAAAGGAACTCTTGAGTGTCCCAACCTCGATGAGCAAGAAACTGATACATCTTACAGGGGTGTTGGAAAAACATAAAACAAGCTCGGGCTCCTAAGCAATGCACCAAACAAAGATGAATCATTCAAGTAAAAGGTGCACTAGAGGGGTGGAAAAAGTAGGTCGAGGAAAGGGGTAGCTCATGCCACCACAATTGCTCCCTCCTCATGTCATTACACTCTGGATATTGGATGTTGGACCCCCACTAGCTGGTCTCATGTGTGTGGCATCTTCCTGGAAGTATCTCCTACTCCATGACCACCATATCACAGACACCTATGGATTGATGGGTCAACTCTGAACATGTCACTCCCTTTGGAGGTTGGAAACACCTAATAAAGTTGCCTACCTAATCATCTCTAACATAAGTGAGGTAGCATGTTTATAGGTCTTGATCCTATTAGACATTTGAAGGGGAGTTTTGTGCAAAGTATTTCTGTGCCCCTAACATTAAATATGGTCACATCATTATGATGCTTTAATTGTTTTGTGTCCCTAATGAAGGTGATCTCACTTAATCCTGAGAGGTTTTGTTTCGGTGGTATCACACATGCAACATAGATCCCTTGAGGGATGGCTTGACTTTCTTCAGCACCTTCCAGGGGGTACTTTGCCTTGTTCTAAGAATAGGCATGAATTTGTGGCCCCAATGTTGCCCCTCCAGAGATGAGCATTGGGCCTTGAGCAACTTCTGCATGCTTCTGCACCTCTTCTACGAGGCTGGAATGTAGTAATGTTTTTGTCCTTTCTCAAAGCCATATAAAGAAGCTCTCGTGAGGAGGTGTTTAGTACACCAGAACAACAATTTTAATCTTGTTTTTCATTCCTCTAAAGTTAATAATTAAAAAAAAAAAGATACCTAATACCTATAAGTGGCATGGGTTTGTGCACATAAGGTTGGATTCTTTTTATATCTACCACGTACCTGAAATGTACTCATACCCTGTTGCACCTGACTTGTACCATGCAATGCCTTCATGTACCCCATTGTACTTGGGCCGGTTTGGAGATATACCCTGATTTTGGGTATTGCAAAGCTGATTTTATCATGAAAACAAAGTTTTTTAGTAATTAAAAAGCTCCAGTAAGGTTTTTTAGGGTGAACCCAGAAGGAAACCCTAAAACAACAAAATGCTGACCCCTTTTGTACTGTTTAGAGTGTGGGCCCAGCATGAAACCCTAAAACAACTAAGTGCTGACGCCCTTTTGTATCGTTAAACCCCAAATTCATGCTAGCTTTTGCATTTTCAGTTTGGTGATGTAAAATTGAAAGACACCAGCATAGGAGAATAGAGGAAATAGGGCATCATTCACTGTTTTTGCTGCAGGAATTTGTTGTCCAGGCTGGTGATTCACCATTAAGAATTCTTAATCATTATTGACATTCTTCTCTCTTCAAATTCTCAAATTTAGATTTCTTCAAGTTTCAAGTTTCAGATTATTTTGTTTGTTATTTCCACACCATATCTTGAAAGGGAAAGAATGTGTAATGATGAATGTCAGTTGATGAATGGTGCACTAGAATGATTTGAATCTAAAAATGTTTGAGTCATTGTTGATCTAATTAATTTCAGTTCTATTTTTTCTATATATTGTATCTATAAAATGATATATGTATCCTACCATCCCACATGTTCCCCTGCCCCCCTGTTTTGGAAAGTGTCATACCTGTACCCACATCAGTACCTGGTTAACTTCATCTATAACAAAAAACTTAAAAGGGGTTTCAAATATTCATAACGGGAAATTTGATGATGGTTTGTTTTGCGATTTATTGGACAAGGACAGTTTGTTGCTGACTTTTAGTTTTTATTTGCTGAATTTGAATATGAACTGGATCTTGGTGATTTAACATGCGCATATTATAGAATTTTAATGGCCTTCTGGATGTTATGCTAGTATAATCTAAGGAGGCTTGATTGTCACACAAAAAGGTTTTGGAAAAAATCCAAAATAAGTGCAATAAAATCATAATTGGATTGCTGCTGGATCAAGAACTTGGAAGTCAATTGAAAATACATCATTTGAAAATTCAATTCTGGAGAACACGGACACTAATTTCTAAATATGGAACTAGGCTGAAAATGGAGTTTCAGTATTCATTGTATGCCAGATAAGAGCTTGGAACTTAAAAATTATTTGAAAACACATCATTTGAAAATTCAGTGGAACTAAGCTGAAAATGGAGTTTCAGAATGCATTGTATGCCAGATAGAAGTCATATCAAAGGGCAGTGCACTAAAAACATGTACGACCTGAAAATTTAATGAAAGGGGTAGTGAAGAAGCACTGTGCAATGTGTAAGAGAAAATATTAATAATAAAAGACGTGGTGAAATCGGAAGTGAAGGCTGATAAGAAAGCTTTTGTTTTCACAAAGTGTGATGGCTAACCTTTAACTTGCTAGTTTTTCTGCATAAAGTTTGGAGGGTGCTCTTTCTTTGTATGATGTGATAGTTGACCAGTTGATCAATCTTATTAGGTTCAATGAATGGGAGGGAAGATGAACTGCTTACGTTTTAAGTGAGAACAAAATATGGAGAATAAGTGCTAGTGATGAGAAACTAATACTGTTTTAGTTTTGAAATTTTCACTGTCTAAGAAGGTGAATGAGACCATAAACAACATTTTGGAAGTGAACAAGAGTCATGAAAAACATTTTCTTCCTCCAATCAATAGTAAATACTAAATATGATGGTTGATCTTAAACATGTTATTTTTTGAAATATGAAGTTTTTCATATTATTCAGGAATTATATTGATGTGAGTGCTAACCAGTTGATCACCTTTTCAATGGTTAATGACATGTTCTTTTTAAATAAACTTTTACTTAAACCAATCTAAATATGCAATAATATGGGAGAATGTTTGTATTCAAGTACACAGTATACTAGAGTCTAGTATAGAGCCACCACACATAAAACAGATCAGATTTAGCCTAATGTGTCTGCTATAAAGCAAAAAACTTATGCATCACCTCTCTTGTCAGTTGCGGACTCAAGCATTAGCTTCATTGCACAGTGGGTTGCAGAAGAATCAGGGTATTCCAGTTGCTCAGGTTGTAAAGTGGTTAGGCATGGAGGTACGTTTCTTCTTGAAGTCTTATTTCTTTTTTCTTAGTTATGTGATGCAATTGGTTCATTTTACGCACTATATTTTCTTCTCATATCTGTTGTGTAACTGAGTTGAAGTTGCAATATGAAGATGCTTACATGGTGAAAGAAGGTCCATTCTTGAGTAGTGATATGGATTTTCCCACCAAGTGTTCCCAACTTGTACATCAGAAAAGGTCTGCAAAAGTAGTCTTCGACGTGTTTTCTTCTGGTCAGGTGCTAATTATGGATGGCACTTGGCAAGCTATGAAGGCTTTGGATGTTCCAGTTGATAAGTCTAATAGGGATACTCAGTCCAAAGAATCTACAGTTGCTTCCATTGTCCCCCCAGAAGAGGAAATGCCTGATTATGAAGAGGATGGGCAACTCAATGATGAAGATCAGGTCCAACACTGGCAGATTCTTCAAGAGTCTGGAAGTCATCAAATGGAAGAGGTAGAGGAAGCAGACAAGTTGCCAGTCTCATTGCCCATGCCAAATTTGGGCATAGAACATGTGACACCCAGATCTGTAGCAGGAAAGTCTAAACTACCTTTGTCGAATTCACTGCAAGAGCATCAGCCAAAGAAAAAACGTAGAAATGTGTTTGCTTCTGAACTAGAGTTGGAAGTTAACAGGAGTCTTATTCCGGTGGAAGAATGCTTAGTGAATCCAGTTGAAAGAAAGGATGTATCAAAACCGTTATGTGATAAAGCTGAAACACATGGTACTGAGAGAGTCAAAGAAGATGAGAGTGTCGTAATTGAATCTGAACTTGAAGAAGAGAAAGCAAGACTGGCTATGTGGATGGCAGAAGCTAATCGTGCTAAATTGAAGATTTTCCTGAGGTAGTTTCTTATCCGCAACTTGATTTTATTATAGGTAGTAAGGATTCTATTTGCTTGTTCCTGACATTTTTTGACATTTTAAACTAGGAAATGGAAGCGTCAGGCAGCGAAAAAGGCGCACAATATGCGTCGAATGAAGGCTGCTAAAGCTCTGAATTCTCTCTTTTTGGGCCCTCCTGTTAGATCCAACAAAGTGGTATTTAACAAATTCTGTTCCAATAGTCTTTTATGTGTATAGTGTTTGTCTTCCATTTCAGGAAATAACTGCCCATTGTCTGTAACAGAATGCATGCTCTGAAGAATTCATGGCAGGCATACCCACGTGTCCTCCACCGGCGTTAGAGATCAAGATTGATCAGATTATAAGAGAAAGACGTAAGAGACATGAAAGAATGTGGTCAAGACTGGATGTGCCTGAGTTAATCATGCCTATTCTAAAAGAAAAAAATCCTCATGCCAAGTGTCTATGTTGGAAGTTAGTGACATGTTCTCGAATGCGGGATAAATTAGGCCATTCTATGGAATCATGTAACTTTCACAACACCATGGTGGGGCGATGGTTGCGTGCTAAATTAATGAGCAATGGTGAAATAGACAGCAAAGAGTGCAAGTCAGATATGACTATTTTGAAGAAATGGATTGCCATGGATACTGAAGGTAGTGGCACTCATGATTTGTTAAGTTTGTCCATTTTGAGAGATGTGGCTTTTGATGCTGACAGTCTTGAAAGCAACGAGGCTAGCTTAGTAGGAGCAAGCGGCCTTCTGTTTCTATTGGCTGACAATGTTCGGTGGGATCTTGAACGAACAAGACTGCAGTCTCTTGTAAGGAGTGTTCAACCGGGTTCCCACTTACCTCTCCTTATCTTGAGCTCTGGAAATGTTGAAGGAATCACAATAGAGAACCTGTTAGAGCTTCATAAATTGGATAGGATGAGGATTAGTAGCTGGTCTGTTATTCTTGTTAGAGAGAATGAAAATGATGTCAAAGGGTTTTTTAGTGATGATTGCTTAAGAGAGGGGTTATTGTGGCTTGCCCATCATGCTCCTTTACAACCAAATGTTTATCCTTCAGACGTTTGAGATCTGGTTTTGGAGTCTCTGGACCCTCATTTGAACGCCCTCTTAAATGTGAAGCCATCAGGAGTGACACCGAGGGATTGTATTACTGTTTTCAATCAGGCATTGGAAAGAACTGAAAGTGACATTGTTTCTGCAGCTCAGAACAGTGTTCCTGGTTGGCCGCCACCTGAAATTAATGTGCTTGATAATATTGGGAAGGTGGATTTCTAAACTCATATTTGCCCAATTCTGGATGGAACGTGGTTTCTAACATTGATTCAATTGTTCATGCACTCAGAGTGTGCAAGCTTCCCTACTTTCCTTCATTAAACTGGGGTCCTGTTTCTTGTGGGGTCAAATTGCAAGAATATTCATCATTGAATTTACATCCTCAAATTAGTGCATTGGATGACGTCCAAGAACAGAAAACATATCTTGAGAAATCCTTGTGTCAATATTTGACTGAGATAAACTTGGCAAGAAAAGGTGATTTGATGATGTTGAAGGAGGCTGATCCAATGGTACAAAACAACACTTCTTATGAATGCATTGGTTCTAGATGTCTTATTATTCCAAAATGGGCTCCTATATTTCGGAAAATTTACAATTGGCGGTTAATGCTCTTAGAAGTTAGCTAGTGAACCTGCTCCTGTTGCATATGTTTCACGACCACGCACCATTGTTTCGGCAGGAAATGATGTAAAGAACCTTCTTTCATCTGCTCGTCAAGTCTTTATATCCAGTGCAAGTGCTACCAAAGTGGAACCTTCATTAAATGAAATGCTTGAAGCAAGTTCCAGGGCTCTATCAAGGGGTTTAAGGTTGGCACCTAATGGACAGACTCTGAAAAATCAATTCTTGCAGCATGCAAGGGAAGGCAATCAAGAATCAGTGGTATTGGATAAAATAACCAGAGAACTCAAGGATGCACCTGTGCAATCACCTCTGATGAGCAATTTTTTGGTAGAAAAAGGTGGCATGGAAGAAGTGAACTACCAAATTCCAGATCTTGATGAGGTGCAGCACACTATAGATTTTGGTCAGACAGAGGGAGCTTCAGCTTGATAAGGTAGCCACTGAATTCTCTGAAAAGGTAAATGAACAAATCAGGAAGACTGCATTGGCAGTAGAAGGGGCAACTACAATGGGTTGTCCAGCTGTATTGGATCCAACAGCTAGAAAGTTTGTTACAAAGAGTTCACCATATATTGAAAGAAGAGTTCTAGTTCCAGGAGAGATGAGAAGATCACATGAAAGAGTTTCTGACAGTTTACCATCAAATGACATTGACTGCAGGATGACCATCTGCTAACCAACTTGGGTGACCAACGATGGCATGGATAATTTGTCTAACTTATTAGAACAATGCCATGCAGTTCAAAGTTCCATAGATAAAAAGCTAGCAGTGTATTTCAGAAATGAAAAGAATTTTCAAACCTGAGAATTCAAGCTGAGCAACTGTGCTCTGTGTAAATTTTGTAACTGTATAAATCATAAACTATAAGCAAGGCCATTTTTTTGGAAAAGATTACATTGCTGAATTATTGTGTGGCTTTCGCAGCAGGTATACGTTGGGTCCCGAGGCAAAGGAACAGGTTTATATGTTCTTGACAGCTAGAGAGCATAAAATGCCACTTTGTTTTCTATTTTCCTCCTGTATGTTGTACCCGGACAGATGTAAATACATTATAGCTGTATCAATGTTCACTTTATGAGACATAGTAGAAATTCAATAAAATTACAATAAGGTAGAGCACCTCGACCTTCGTTTCTGGTTTCTGGCATTTTTATAAGAATCTTTTTCCTGAACATGCAATAGAGAATTGCTGATTCATATTTCTCTTTCTCGGGATGATTGGTTTTGGAATTATCCACCACGGCCTCAATTCTTTTCAGTGAAATAGAGCATCGTGAATTTCATTTCTGGTTTCTTGCATTTTGATAATCATCCTTCCCGGACACGCAATCAAAATTTGCTGATTCATATTTACCTTTCTTAATGATGGGTTTCTGAATATGTATTTTAGAATATTGAATTTGAGAAATGTTATATGTATTTTAGAATACTGAATTTGAGAAATGTTATATTTGAGCAATGTTATATGTATTTTATAATACTGAATTTGAGCAATGTTAATAAGAGATGGACACAAGTGATTATTGGATATTGCATAGTTTTTGATGAAGTTTCACATATTCTAACAATAGTATTGAAGACTTGGAATATAAACTGAGCATTAAATATTGCTTGTTTAAATATGGATCAAGGGTTAAATTATGTTTAAATCTTGGTGGGGAGAATATCAGCACGTCTGCCTAACAATTGCAGAGAATCTGTTGAAAAAAATAGACTCAGTTACTAAAATTTTATTTCCAAGTTTTGTTGGCTGAATTTTATATTATTTTCTTATATAAAACTCCATTGGTTTTTGATGACGGTCCATTTTGTCTCATTCACTTTTCGGTCGGATGGGGTAATTTCGAAGGCACGCTAAACTTGGTCTCACCACCCGAACCGGTTACATTTATTGTGATAGTGGGTTTGCATGGTGTGAGCTTAACTTGATCTTACCACCCGACCAGTTACATTTATTAAGATGGTGGCTTTGCTTGGTGTGAGCTTCCTGGGTCTTCATGTTATGGGTTTTTAAATCTTGCACGCTCCAAAGAGCTTACATCACTGGGCCAAGGGTATTTAAAGCTTTCAGGCTCCAAAAAATTAGCTTAATGATACACAATTTGTTCCCTTTTATAGCGAATAAGAATAAATAGTATTAAAAACAGTGATTTCTTTCCACAATCATCTTTTATAAAGATATAAAGAATTATAAAGATATAAATAATTACTAATGATGCACAATTTTTTCATCTTATTGTAATGATTTTATTATAATTTTTTCATCTTTACTTTTTATAAAAAGTCAATTTTTTCATTTTATTATAATTTTTTTATCTTATTATAATGATTTTTTATAAAGATTTTTTATAAAAGATAAATAAATAATATCAAGAACAATAATTTCTTACCACAATATAAAAGGTATAAATAATTAAAAATCTCAAGAACAATGATTTCTTATCACAATATAAAAAGTATAAATGATTAAGAATCTCAAGAACAATGATTTCTTATCACAATATAAAAAGTATAAATGATTAAGAATCTCAAGAACAATGATTTCTTACCACAAACATCCTTTATAAAGATATCCTTTATAAAGTTAGAAACAATTAATAATCTCAGGAACAATGATATCTGTGGGTTTACATATGTGTTTACAATGCTTAGAAAGCTTGAAAGAACAAAACCATTTACATTTATTAAGATAGTGGGTTTGCATGGTGTAGGTTTCATGGCTTCATATATTTAAAAGTTAATATGACTTTATATATTTACAAGTTCACATTCTCTAGTGAGCTTGGAGTTTACATTGAATAACCATTACTAGGCTCAAAGATTAGTCTAATGACACAAATTTTTCATCAATCATAATAATGACTATGTGATTAGCCCAATAAAAAAAAATTCCATCTTATCATAATCATTATTTATAAATGATCTCAAAATAATGATTATGTGAGCCTATATAATGTGTTTATGTGTTTGCTAAGCCTAAACAACCACACTGTATAATCACTTTACTTTAACAAGACTCGAAGATAAATGTAGGGACATATAAACTTAAAATGACTTGATATATAATGCATTCTTTTGTCAATTACATAACCCAAATTAACACTAAAACAATCACTCTTTTGTTAGGAGAAAAAGGAAAAAGTTTATCGTATTGTAGTGGAGGAGACTTGAATAACAAGTTTGCCTTGTTAGTTGTAGGTGACAGTGTCTTTTATGTTTAAATTATCTAAAGCTTGCATTGTATCTACTATGTTGTCACCAAAGGTTACACTATGTAGACATTTCATTTCCATCAATGGTTGGGGATTTATTAAGGAATTGACATTTTGACTTATTCTTTTTGACCTACCACAATCATTCTTTGTAAAGGATCTCAATATAACACAATCTTTGTGGGTCTACATGATATGTGTTTGCAAGCTTACACGAGCTAAAGAACCTATGTCACATAATCATTATAAGCAAATGAAATGAAAGATTAGTCTAAGATACAAAAATTTAAATATACGACACAAATTAGATACTTTGTTAGCTATATTACATTATTCAACATTGGCTTAACTGTTCGTTTGGGGAATAAGAATATGTGTGTTCTTGGAAGGATTAACATCTCCACTTGTTTATTACTAATGAGAGAGGGGCTTATCCTAAAGAAAACTTGATCTATGACCTTAAGGGGGCACATACACAGTGAGCTAATAACAAAAGATGTTATATATTGCTTATATCGTATAAAAAAATGTGAAATAATGGGTTTGCATTGGAAATTATAGACAATGGGTATATTCTATGCTAAAATCATCTAGGGCTTGCACTTGGTCTCAATTGCGTTGTCACCTAAGGGTACATCACCTAGAAAATTATTTTTCTTCCGTCAAAAGCAAGGTATCCACCATGCCACTAGGGGCAGGGATGAATCCATTTTGACCTACTTGTGAATAATGAAGTGGCAAGCTTACTAATAACTAGCTTCACGTGTTTTAGTCTTGAAAGCCCCCAAGGGATAGGTGGGGAGGGGGAGGGTGTTGTGCAAACCATCTCACCCAATCTGAATTTTTAGCATGTTACCCAAACCGTATCCTTTTTGAGCTCTTTGAATGCCTCTACTACATCCCCACACTTTCTCAGTTCATAAATTTTATTTATTTTTAGGGACCCTAAGCATGGTCAAACCATACTTAACTTTGATCATTGGTCAACCTTGGATTTTTTATTTTTTTATTTTTTTCCATTTGGCCCCTTGGATTATGTGTAGAATCTTGCCACTATTATGTAGTACAAAGGGCCGGTTACTTGTTACCTATGTATGGTTTAACAAAGGGTTGGAAAATGTGTGTTCTTGGAAGGATTAACATCTCCACTTGTTTATTAATAATGAGAGGGGCTTATCCCAAAGAAAACTTGATCTATGACCTTAAGGGGGCACATACACAACGACATAATAACAAAAGATGTTATATATTGCTATTTATAACGTATAAAAAATGTGAAATAATGGGTTTGCATTGGAAATTGTAGACAATGGGTATATTTTATGCTAAAATTATCTAGGGCTTGCACTTGGTCTCAATTGCATTGTCACCTAAGGGTACATCACCTAGAAATTTCTTTTTCTTCCGTCAAAAGCAAGGTATCCACCATGCCACTAGGGGCAGGGGTGAATCCATTTTGACCTAATTGGGAATAATGAAGTGGCAAGCTTACTAATAACTAGCTTGACATGTTTTAGCCTTGAAAGCCCCCTGGGGGGGGGGGGGGGAAGGGGGAAGGGGGTGTTGCACAAACCATCTCACCTATAGGCCGAAGTTGAACATACATATTTTATACGTGCTCATTGTAAAGGGATAATGGATACTCCATTTTGATAACTTTGTTATTGTCGTATGCATGTTTAATATGTAGGAAAATTTAAGAGCCTAGAAGGCAAATAAAGTGATTGTAACCTAATTGTTATAACAATTTAAATCACCCTCAACATATGGAAACATTAAAACCCTTATCAATTAAACACTTCTCAAATTCTAATTTTCATATGTGAACTTATGACTCCATCCCTTACACTTGTTGAAGCTATCATGAGACATTCATGCTACACTAAGGTTGGTGCATAAAGTATAACATCCAATCCTAACACAACGCACATTTTAGTTTGCACAAACATGTGTACATAGACATGCTTGCTACATGCACGTGTCTCGAGGAATTACTACTAGGTACATGATGCAATTAACCATATTGTGACCTTTAATTTTCTGAATTTTTAGCATGTGACCCAATCTGTATCCTTTTTGAACTCTTTGAATGCCTCTCCTACATCCCCACACTTGCTCAGTTGACAAAATTTCCTTATTTTTAGGGACTCTGAGCATGGTCAAACCATACCCAACTTTGATCATTGGTCAACCTTGGATTTTTTTCATTTGGCTCCTTGGATGCAATTGTAAAAGGAAAGAAAGCTAAAAACATGCACCAATTGTCAAAAGCAAAAAAAAAGGCAAGGGATGAATAATAACTAAAAGGCAAGTTAACTTGAGCCATACCCCCTCATGTGAAGCCATCACCCTAGTCCCATGCTATCAAGCCTATTAAAGTAAAAGGGACTTAAAGAAACATCTCAATCCCTATGAGCGATAAATTTCCCATATTAAAAGGGGATTGAAATGAAATGAATTCTTGCTAATCAAGGAAAATAAAAAAGGCTAAGTTAAGGGTGGAAAAATTAGTGTGACTCAAGTAATGTAAGCACTTTTTCCACAAAGGCAATTATGGATGATGGTATTGCATAGCCCATGTATAAGACTATGCCACCTCTCATAAACTACACCTTAGACCCTATCACTCATCGCTTACACCTATTGATTGAAGGGCCAACCTAGGAATCGTTCCTCCCCCTAGGGTTGGGAGAACATGATAGGGGCATGTGATGATCCTCCCATACCTAAATTTGGAAACTTGTATAGATATAACATATACTCTGTTTGACATATGGCTCTAACATTATATATGGTCCACTTTTTATGCTTCAACGTTAGGTCCCTATAATACTAGTGATTCCCCCATTACTATTGTCATTGTAGCTCTTATTGTTATTATTGTGCCCCTATCGTCCCCATATTGTTATTATTGTGCCCCATAGAAGCCAACTATTGTTATTGTTGTGCCCTTATATTATTATTGTTATGTCAGCTTTGATTATATTGTGACCCCTTAGACTTCTATATTTAGAAAGGAGGTTTTGTCATTTGTATCATCCAAGAATCATTCATTTGTGTAATGGAAAGGAGGTTTCCCCCTCGAAGAGGTTTTTTTTGTAAATCAGCTTGTTATATTAGAAAAGTACATAGATTACAAAAAGTATGCTCGTGCAGACACCGGGCTACCAAACTGCATAGCAAGACCCCACAATATTACCATAAGAGACCACCATACGACCCCCAGCACACCACGCAGGGTGGCAGACCAAAAAGTGGTTTGACTCAGACCATTTAACTAAACAAACACCTAACTGAAGCAGCAAACAAAGATCACTATCGACATACCAACTAAACCAGGTAGAGAGCACCAATGACCACCCAAATTACAAAAAACCAGCCAAGGCAGAAGCCAAGCCATTTACTTCTTGAGCACAATATGTTTCTTGGAAGCTTCCGGAGCTGATTCAGTCATCGAATTTCCTGCCTACGGAGGCGTGGGATGATTGCTCTGAAAGTTGCCCGCGTGATCGTCCCTTCTGTTCTCAGCCAGCTTAGCATCCTGCTCAATGGTTTGCCTTAGGAGCTTAATTAGAACCGTGAGCTTCTTTGTGATGGTTTCAACTTCTTGTTCCAGGGCACTTATCTTGAAATCCAAGCTCTCTAGGGTAGCCATATGTTCCTTAGACATCGCCTCAATATTATGCTGGATTTGACGCAGTTGGTCTGCATAGCTTCCCTGCATATTTAGGGATTTGGCTAACAGAGTTTTCATCCTCCAACTTTCAGCTTGCGTCCTTACAAATTGGGTGGCGCGTGTGGTTACAGAGCCTGGATCCTGGATCCAGTCCACCTCCTTGTCCAGTTCTTGCTCTTTCAGTTTCCTTTCCTCTTCAGTGACCTTAGCCTCTAGGTCTTCAATCTTCCGCTTGTCCTTCCGCTAAGTGCGGGTCTCATATGCCTCCCTGGATTTCTTTAGGTCCCTATTGGCAGAGGCATTCCGGCTTCCTTCCCCTGCCATGATCTCACTAACACACACAAGATAGCTCTGAGTTCTGCCGGTGAAAGAGACGGGTTCAAGCTTACAACACGATAAAATAATGCTTTTGCCCCTGCCTGTTGCTGTAACTATATAGATGTCGAAGGAGGAGTTACTGGGAGAAGACCGTTCCTTCCCCTTTAGCTTGCATGTATTGTCATCATTACTTCTATGCGGTGACAATTTGTTTTGGTTATGTCTCGAATTCTTTCCCTTGCTGTCACCTCTTCTCTCCTCCTTCGGATCATGCCAAGTGTCCCATTGCTTGACGGGGCGTCGGCGGTGCAAATCCTTAGTAATCATATATGGGAGGAGACTCCCTTCCTCGTGCTTGAGCATTGAATGCTCCTGATCTGCTTTTCCTTCCTTAATAGTGCCTGCCGTATGCACAAATCTCTTCATGGAATGACAAGGTTTTAGATTACCGACCCAACAACCTCATATTTCGTTGGCCAAATCCTGCCTTGAGAGCAAGGTACACTTCTCTTTTAATTCGAGGCATGCGACGTCCTGCCAACGGCTGTCCCACATGCTAGTTGGGTGCTCAATTCCATAATTCGCCAGATGGTCCGCAACCATATTGGCTTTACATCGCATAGCTTGAAAAATCAAGCCTTTCAGCTCCCCCAGATGTTCTACTATGTTTTCAGTCACCTTGGCAAGTCTCCAGTGTTTTGTTACCTTGCTTGCTTTTGTTCATGCATATAACTTTCTTGCCGCTGTTATTGCCAGTTGAGAATCTCCCTCAACCACCTCTGCGCCAACTTGAATCTTTCTGAGAATTCTGAGACCTTGCTCCATGGCAGCGAACTCCATCTCGTTGTTTGTTCCTTCTCCTAAGGCTCTGCTATAGATATGTTGAATCTCGCCTGCACTGTTCCTAATGATGCCCTCGATACCTGCCAGACCTGGATTGCCTCTTGACGCTCCATCGAAATTTAGCTTGAGAAAGCCTGCAGGAGGTCGTTTCCAGAAAGTTGACGTGGTGTTCGGCTCCTGTTGACAGTTCATTGTGACCATGCTTCTTCCATCATCCAGTTTGAAAGCTTTTAAAATACGTAAGTCTCTAACCCAAACTTGGTTATCTTTTTCTGCTTTGCATCTGACCAAAATTAATTGTCTCACATTTTGGGTTATTGTTTCTAGCGAATGATTTATGTCTCTGTGTTCGCTTAGAAAAATTCTTCTATTTCGTTCCTTCCAAATTGTCTAGTTAATAAATCCTGGCAGTGTTCTCCATATACTGTTGATTCTCGAATTGCTGGAATAAATGCTTCGCCAATTCATAATGGAATCCTGGATAGAGTCTCTGGTTCTGTCTGTTTGTTGCATTATGTTTTCCACCTAGTTCCATAGGTGACAAGCCCAAGCGCATGTGTTGAAGAGATGATTCATTGATTCTTCTTCCTTGTTGCACATGGGGCACCTAGATGGGCCGTGAAACCCTTTCTTGCGGAGATTCTCCCAGGTGAGTGTTTTCCTACACATCAGGAGCCAGAGGAAAGTTTTAATCTTAGGCCAAAACAAAGAATCCCAGACCTTGCTGCTCCATTGAACCTCCTCAATTTTCTCTGAGTTTTCGAGATTATCTCTGGCTTCTTTGAGCGTGAAGTTGCCACTTCCTTTCTTGCCCCATCTTAGTTGGTCTTTGTCCTCAACTTTCCTTATTTTCCTTTTGTTTAGAAGGTTAAGCCGGTCCCTGACATTGTTGTTCGCCTCAGTTGTGTTTTCTGTTTCGCTAATCATCCATTCTCTCCATTCCTGGTCCCTGCTACTGCGGTTCCAGTACTGATTTACTGTGGTTTTCCCCATCTCCTGACATTGTCTTTGTAGGTCTGCAAACTCGGGGTCTCCCAGCTTCGGGAATTTTTGCCAGGCATCCTCCCAGAATAAAGCTTTCTCCCCATTGCGAATTTCCCAGAAGCTATGTTCTTGAACAATTCCTCGATTTCTTCTGGAAAGGTTCCAAATTGGAGAACCATTTGGACTTTCTTGCATTCTGATTAAGTCTTGATTGCTGTACTCTGGAGCATACTTTTCCTTCTAGTGTTTTGCCCATGGAAGATTGGGTTCCTTCAGCCATCTCCACCAAAGCTTGGCACCACAAGCTCTGCTGATCGTAGACGGGTCCAACAAATTTAAACCTCCCAAGTTCTTAGATTTACACAACTTATTCCAAGCCACTAGTGCCCATTTTTTCTTCTCTGCATTTCCAGTCCATACAAAGGATCTTTGAATTACTCTCATATGCTGTAATACTCCTTTTGGAGCAGGGATAATGGAGAGCAGGTATTGAGGAATGGCTTGCAAAACTGCTTTTGTTAGGACAAGCCTCCCTGCAAAATTGAGAGCTCTGTGGGTCCAGTGTTGAAATCTCTTCTCCATATTAGTGAAAATCTTCTCCCAATGCTTTTTTTGCCAGGGTTTATCTGTAAGTGAAGCACCTAGGTACTTTGAGGGGAGATTTCCCCTGCGGAAGCCTAAAATTCTAGACATATTTTTTTGAACAGCTAAATGCTATTGAAGAAAAATATGGTAGATTTAGAAAGATTAATTTCCATACCTGAGGCTTCACTGAACAGATTGAGAATCTTCTTAAAACCCAGGGCTTCTCTAACAGTAGGCGACCCGTGCAACATTGTATCATCAACAAACTGCTTGTGAGTTGTCGCTGGAATTGACGGTAAATGTTGTAATCCTTTGATCTTTCCTTCTTCTTTAGCTCTGCAAATGAGTCTGCTCAGACCTTCCATCAAGATGACAAAGAGGAAAGGAGGCAGTGGATCTCCTTGTTTGATACCTCGGGAGGGGGAGAAGGGATTGGCAGGGGAGCCGTTAACAAGGATAGAAAACTTAGTGGATTTGATCAGTGCCAAGATCCATTTAATCCATTGATTGTCAAAACCAAAAGATTTCAAGATGGCTTCAAGGTAGTTCCAGTTGACCTTATCATAAGCCTTAGATAAGTCTAATTGCATCATCAGCCCTGCTGTTTTCCTGGTGTGAATAGTATGAATCATCTCCTAGGCCAGTAGTATATTGTCCATAATCTGTCTTCCCTCAACATACCCAGATTTCTCTTCAGAGATTAGGCCAGGAAGAATGGGTTTTAATATGTTGGCAATAACTTTAGAAATGATTTTATAAATTACATTACATAGAGCGATAGGCCTAAATTTCGCTGGGGTGTTGGCTTCTGCTTCTTTGGGAATCAGGGCGAGGAAGGTAGAATTTAGCGATTTGAGAATCGATCTAGAACGCCGAGAGTCTTCCACCACTTCCCAGACATCAGTTTTATCAACTTCCCAGCATGCTTTATAAAAGTTGATGGTGAAGCCATCAGGCCCAGGTGCCTTGTCATTCGGCATGCTCTTAACAGCTTCTTCCACTTCCTCCAATGAGATTTCCCTAGTTAGAGCCAGGTTTTGCTCATTGGTGATTGTTTTAGGAATGGACTTGGTAAGATCATCAATTGCTTTTGTTCGGTCTACTTCAAGCTCCTGAGCTATATTATTGAAATGTTTTGTGAGCAGGGTAGCCACTTCTTGATGATTCTGAAGAGTATCTCCTCTTTCGTTGTTGAGACTGAGGATTGTTGAGATTGCAACAAGATGATGGAGCTTAGTGAAAAGAGTCGCCTTCACTAAGTGGGCCCGCAGGCTATTTTTGGCGCAAGTCTATTTTTAGACTATGTCTATTTTTAGAGATATGGATCATGTCTATGTTTATGGATGATTGATCAAGTTGGGAAAAATAGATGGACTTCTATTTTTGGTGAAAGTGTGAGTGATCAAGTCTATTTTTAGACTGGTTGTCAAAAATAGAAAAGTCAAATATTATTATCTCACAATAATATTTGGACTATAAACTTAATCTTATTCTCTTGGAGCACTTCAGTTTGAGCTACGGAAGTGGCACATGCAGCTGTCAGAAGGAAATTCGTTTTTCTTATGAGTCAGTTGAGTTGTTGCATGCATGACTTTAGTTAGAACTCAAGTGAGTTGAGTTTAGTGGACTGGAGGTACAGTTGATGGAGTTGTGTTCAGTTTAACTTAGTTAAACTGGTTGTAGTTAGTCTAACTGCAGATAGACTAATGATGAGTTGTTAAACTAATTATTAACTCATAATACAACTAAAGAATACATCAGTTAACTCAGTTGCATGTCAGTGCATGTTCAGTTCAACAGGGACAGGTGGTAGAGAATCAGATTGCTATCAGTTGTGACTATAGTTGTGCACCAGATCTTGCACAATCAAGGGATTGAGTATGCCAATGAGTTTGCTCACGTATTTGGCCCGCATGTTAGCCTTTTCTCACGTCCACAAAGAGTGAGTGACTATTTTGCAGGTGAAAATCGAGTTTGGGAAGCAATTCTCATCAGTTCTTGAGCAGGTATTGATCAGTGGAGGCAGGCAAGCAGTGGAAGAGATTTGGAGATCAGATCTGAGCTGTATTGTGTGTAACAAAGGTGGAGATACTTGTGAGAAGTATTATGCTGTGTAATGTTACATGACTCAATCATTAATATACAGATAGTGTGGGGTTTTTAGCGAGATGCTTTCCCCGTGATACATACTGTGTTAATGTGTGAATGCTCTTGATGTTTTATTGTTATTGATGCTGCTATATTCTTGATCAACGTAGAGGAGCTTATGTATTGTGTATGTTTTCCGCATTAGTACATGATCAGGATAATCTCCATTGAATATGTGTTAAATTATTCAAAACATTTCTACATGGTATCGGAGCTAGATAATTGTAGAAAAAGTTTCTACATGGTATCGGAGCAGCTTGATTTGTAGAAGAGATTTTTACAGGATATCAAGCGAGGGTTGATCAGAAGCAGTTGAGTTGGTTGCTGGTGGAATTCGAATTTGCAGCAGTGTTTTCTTGGTGACAACGCAGCAATGTCTTTCAACGGATTGCGATTGGAGTATGCTCTTGAGGGCAGCTCAAACTATATTGCATGGAAGGACAGGATGGAGGCAGTATTGGATGATAACGGGCTGAAGGAATTCATAGATATGGATATCCCAAAGCCTACTGATGCTACTCAAGCTGATGCTTGGCAAAAGAAAATTGCAAAATGTCGAAGAATTCTGTTGGAGGGCGTGAAGGATCACATTGTGTCCAGCCTCCATGGAAAGGCTACTCCATATTTGATGTGGAAATCATTAACAGAATTATTCCAAAGCAAGAGCGATCAGAGGAAGTTGGCGCTCAAAGATAAACTCAGAAACATCAAATGCGAGAAGGGAGACAGTATTCCCAAGTATCTCACGAAGTTCACTCAGTGTCGAGATGAGTTGGGAAGTGTGGGGGTTACTGTCGATGATGAGGACTTGGTGAGCTTGGCTCTCCTTGGTCTTTCGAAGAGTTGGCATTCCTATCAGGACTCTGTCAATGGTCGGGAGAAGTTGCCAGGATGGGAAAGACTATGGTCAGATCTTGTGCAGGAGGAGATCAGACGGAGTACCAGGGACGGATCTTCGTCAAAGGGAGCTGATGAAGAGAATTGTTCTTTGGCTACCAAAGCGAAGAAAGGGAAGAGCAAGAAAGCTTCTTAGTCTGGTGCGAAAGGCAAGAAGCAGGATATGTCCAAAGTGAAGTGTTTTCACTGTCACCAGCATGGACACTATGCCACAAATTGTCCGCAGAAGAAGAAGAACAAGCAAGCTGCTGGATCTGCAGGGGGAGAGGCTTTAGCTTCTCAGTTTGAGCTTGATTTTTCATTGATCGCATGCTTGGTTTCAAGTGTGATGGGATCAGTGTGGTTCTTGGACAGTGGTGAGTTTTTTCACATGACGGGAGATAGAGATTTGTTCTCTGATCTGGAGGACAAAGATCTTGGAGTGCACATCGAGATGGGCGATGATGGTAGATACAGTGCGACCGGTATCGGTACCATTTCCTTTGAGAGGGAGTCTGGTAAACCCTTTGTATTGAAGGAAGTCATGCATGTTCCAGGATTGAAGAAGAATCTCATCTCAGTGGCGATGTTAGAAGACAAGGGGTATGATGTTGTTTTCAGCGAGGGAAAGGCCTTCCTGCGCAGCAAGACAACTGGTGAGACCCGGAAGATAGGGGTTCGAGTGAGGAACCTTTATCAGTTGCATGTAGATGGATGCGCAGCAATGGCAGGCAAGGCAGAAGGATTGGTGAGCCGGGATGATGGCGAGTTGTGGCACAGGAGATTGGGTCACCTTCACCATGGAGCCTTGAAGATACTGCAGCAGATCACTACAGGGCTTCCTAAAGGCACACTTGCGCAGTCAGATCAGTGCAAGGGGTGTACTTTGGGGAAGTTTGTGAAAGCCACCTTTCACGAGAAGGATAGTCGCGCCACGACGATCCTTGAGAGAATTTACACAGACGTGTGTGGACCTTTCTCAGTTGCTTCGACAACAAAACACAGGTATTATGTGATTTTTGTTGATGATTTCTCTCGTAAGTGCTGGATCTTCTTCATGCAGAAGAAGAGCGAGACATATTCAAAGTTCTGTGAATTCAAAGCACTGGTCGAGAAGGAGTCGGGGAAGAAGGTGAAGGCTCTTAGGAGCGATAATGGTGGTGAATACATCTCGGACGAGTTCAAGGATTTCTGCAAGGCAGAAGGGATTCGTAGAGAGCTCATAGCTCCCCATAACCCACAACAGAACGGGGTAGCTGAGCGGAAGAATAGAACGATTGTGGGTGCTGCACGGGCAATGTTGCATGATCAGGGCCTACCCCTTCACTTGTGGACGGAAGCATGCAATACAGCAGTTTATGTGCATAACCGTTGTCCTCATAGGATACTTGGCATGAGTACACCCGAGGAGGCTTATTCTGGTAAGAAGCCTGATCTTTCTCATTTGAGGATTTTTGGTGCTAACGTTTACATGCATGTGACGAAGGATGCCAGAAAGAAGTTGGAGCCGACTGCAGAGGTTGGGATATTTGTGGGGTACACTGATACGCCCCACAACTATCGTGTGTATTTTCCAGACAGTGGTAAAACTGTTGTGCGACGGGATATAAAATTTCAGGAGGAGAAAGCCATGAAGTGTTCGCTTGAGAGGGAGCTACACTTGCATGCAGATGAGGAGCTATTAGTTCCTAAGGATGAGCTTCAGGACGTGGATCAGCCACAGGACGAGGTTCATGGAGTGGAAGAGACCACTCATGCAGCGCCAACCATCAGAGGGCGAAAGCGCTTGACAGAAGCTGAGCGACTGGCTCAAGATGCAGAGAAAATTGTAGGACCACCTATAGCCCAACGCAGGCAGAGACAGTCACCTAATCGGTACACTGGATACATGGCTCTTATGAGCAAGTGTGTTGTGACTGAGCCATCCTCTTTCGAGGAAGCTGTGGAGGATCCCGCATGGGTAGACGCCATGGTGGAAGAGTATGATTCTATTGTCAGAAACAGTGCATGGGAGATTGTTCCTAGACCGGAAGGGAAATCAGTGGTGGGTTCGAGATGGATCTACAAAGTTAAGCAGGCAGCTGACGGGAGTGTGGAGAAGTACAAGGCAAGATTTGTTGCCCGAGGCTTTTCACAGATTGAGGGGATCGATTATGAGGAGACCTTTGCACCTGTCGCAAGGTATTCTTCCATACGGACGATTCTTGCTCTCTCAGCGCAGATGGGATGGCACATTCATCAGATGGATGTGAAGACTGCGTTCCTCAATGGAGTCATTGAGGAGGAGGTGTACATTGAGCAACCCGAAGGCTTTGAAGTCTTCAGCAGCGAGTCGCATGTGTGCAGGCTCAAGAGAGCACTGTATGGGTTGAAGCAAGCACCACGTGCTTGGTACACACGGATAGACAGCTATTTCACAGGACTTGGATTCTCCAAGAGCGAGGCGGATCCGAAACTATACCAGATTGTGGTGGAGGGTAAGTTGCTTATCATTGTACTGTATGTTGATGATTTGATTCTAACGGGTGATGAGCTGTTGATACTGTCATGCAAGAAGGATCTTGCTACAGAGTTTGAGATGAAGGACTTGGGCCTCCTTCACTATTTCCTAGGATTGGAAATATGGCAGCGCAGTGGTGGACTGTTTGTTTCTCAGGGCAAGTATGCTCGGGAGATACTGGAGAAGTTCAACATGCATGGCTGCAAGCCTGTTGATACTCCTCTTCCTGGAGGTTGGAGGAAGGAGGATGCCACTTCGGGAGAAGAAGTGGATGCCACTGTTTATCAACAGTTGGTGGGGTCGCTGATGTATTTGGTCAATACACGACCTGATATATGCTATGCAGTTAACCAGCTTTCACAAGCTATGGTTAAGCCTACCAAGCTCTTCTGGAAGGCGGGCAAGCATGTATTGAGCCACTTGAGAGGCACATCGGGATATGGATCTTGGTACAGGCAGGAGGATGCAGATTGGGCAGGGAGCCCAACGGACAGAAAGAGCACATCAGGAGGGGTCTTCAGTATCGGATCGACAGTAGTTTCTTGGTACAGCAGGAAGCAGATATCTGTGTGGATGAGGATGATCGTGGTCGGGTTTTTTGGGTCCAAGCACATCAGGTACCATCATATCAGAGATTGTGTGCAGCGGAGGATCATGTTACTTTCGTACATTCCAACGGAGGATCAAGATGCTGATATTCTGACGAAGGCTCTCACCAGGAGAAAATTCGAGTACCACCGAGGCAGGATAGGGGTTTCTGATAATCCATATCTTGTCGAGAGGGAGTGTTGAGATTGCAACAAGATGATGGAGCTTAGTGAAAAGAGTCGCCTTCACTAAGTGGGCCCGCAGGCTATTTTTGGCGCAAGTCTATTTTTAGAGATATGGATCATGTCTATGTTTATGGATGATTGATCAAGTTGGGAAAAATAGATGGACTTCTATTTTTGGTGAAAGTGTGAGTGATCACAGTGTGAGTGATCAAGTCTATTTTTAGACTGGTTGTCAAAAATAGAAAAGTCAAATATTATTATCTCACAATAATATTTGGACTATAAACTTAATCTTATTCTCTTGGAGCACTTCAGTTTGAGCTACGGAAGTGGCACATGCAGCTGTCAGAAGGAAATTCGTTTTTCTTATGAGTCAGTTGAGTTGTTGCATGCATGACTTCAGTTAGAACTCAAGTGAGTTGAGTTTAGTGGACTGGAGGTACAGTTGATGGAGTTGTGTTCAGTTTAACTTAGTTAAACTGGTTGTAGTTAGTCTAACTGCAGATAGACTAATGATGAGTTATTAAACTAATTATTAACTCATAATACAACTAAAGAATACATCAGTTAACTCAGTTGCATGTCAGTGCATGTTCAGTTCAACAGGGACAGGTGGTAGAGAATCAGATTGCTATCAGTTGTGACTATAGTTGTGCACCAGATCTTGCACAATCAAGGGATTGAGTATGCCAATGAGTTTGCTCACGTATTTGGCCCGCATTTTAGCCTTTTCTCACGTCCACAAAGAGTGAGTGACTATTTTGCAGGTGAAAATCGAGTTTGGGAAGCAATTCTCATCAGTTCTTGAGCAGGTATTGAGCAGTGGAGGCAGGCAAGCAGTGGAAGAGATTTGGAGATCAGATCTGAGCTGTATTGTGTGTAACAGAGGTGGAGATACTTGTGAGAAGTATTATGCTGTGTAATGTTACATGACTCAATCATTAATATACAGATAGTGTGGGGTTTTTAGCGAGATGCTTTCCCCGTGATACATACTGTGTTAATGTGTGAATGCTCTTGATGTTTTATTGTTATTGATGCTGCTATATTCTTGATCAACGTAGAGGAGCTTATGTATTGTGTATGTTTTCCGCATTAGTACATGATCAGGATAATCTCCATTGAATATGTGTTAAATTATTCAAAATTTCTACAAGGATTTTGTTGGCCCCTCTATAATCCAGAGCAGACCTATGAAAGAACTTGGTGTTCTGTTCCCCTTCCTTGAGCCATTCTACCCGGGACTTTTGTTTCCATAATGTTTCTTCCTGTTGACAGCGAAGCTGCCATTGTTGCATTAGGATTTTTTTCTTGGTCTGCTGAGTCTTGGTCACTGTCCCCATTTGTCCAACCTTTGTGAATTTGTTCTAATTTCTCCTCAATTATGGCTTTCTCCTTGAATATGTTCCCAAAAACTGTAACATTCCACTCTTTGATTCTGTTTTTGATATATCTTAATCTGCTTTGTAGTTTGTACATTTTGGTTCTTCTTAAGTCCGTTGGTTCTTGCCACCACTTCTCCACAAGTTGAATAAAATTCGGGTGATTAAGCCAAAATTTCTCGAATCTAAATGGCTTGTTTCTAGGAGTCCCCTGGATAGTAGCCACAAGAGAGATGGGCCAATGATCTGACCGCCCAGTTGGAAGAATATCTGATTCCACTATTACTCCCTCCAACAGTATGCTTTCAGAAACAAGAAACCTGTCAAGTCGAGAGGCTATCTGTTTCTCACCTCCTCTCCTATTATTCCAGGTGAAGGCTCCACTTTTTGGTAGGATGTCCACTAGTTTGGCTGAACCAATGAAATTAGTGAAAACTTCCGAGTCCTTGTTGAGTTTCCTAATCCCTCCTTTCTTTTCCAAAAGTGAAGTTATCATATTGAAATCTCCACCCATGATTGTCTTCGTACTGGCATATCTGAGCTTTAAATTTGTAAGAGAATGTAGGAATATGAATTTTTCTTCTAGTTTTTGAGGTCCATAAACGTTGGTGCATAGAAATGTCTCAGAATTGCCAATCAATTGAGTTTCTATAGCTATAAAGGATCTGGTCGCTTCTGCTGAGAGAATGTTGATCACCCGGGTGTCCCATAGGGTAACTAGACCTCCCTCCCAGCCATGACTGACAGTTTCCATATATTTTATATGTTTACCAAGCCTTTCGCTGATAGTCTCCATGGTGTTGCTTGCACATTTGGTTTCTTATACAAACATGATATCCGGTTTCTATTTTTGGATCTTCCTTTTCAGGAGCCTTTGTTTCGCTTGGCTATTGATCCCTCTAGCGTTCCACAAGATGATCTTCATTTAAAACTAAAAAGATTATTGGTAAGGAGGGAAAGCTTCTAGAGCTTTCATCTTACTAGAGTTTATCATTAATATTCCCAGGTCCTGCAGTGTCTCACTGTTTGTTCTGCGACCTCTTCTTTTCCTTTGTTTCGAGCTGGTTGATGAATAAAGTAGGCTTTTTGTGTGGATTCCCAATCCTTTCGCTATACCCAATTTCTTATTCTGCCTATCCAGCTCTGCCTTCTGCCTTACAATAAATATTTTATTGATTTTTCTAATCTCCTCTTCCGGGACGTTTTCCATTCCTTGCGTTTTCCAATTTTCTACCTTTACTGGTAGGTTAACACCTTCCTGTTCCAAAACCTCATTCAGTTCCATTTCCTCACTTCCAACATCACTAATCATCATTTCTGCATCTTCATTTGGCCCTTCTGTTATTCCCTGCATATGAACTTCTGCGCTGTTAAGATGATCCTCCACTCTTTTGGTTGTATGATCTGTTGTTTCTTTATTTCCTTCATCAGTATTTGGTTCCTTATTTTGCTCTTCTGATTCTCTTTCCGTATCTAATATTTCAAAGGCATTATTAGTGTTCCCTTGTGCTGTTCCTGTTCTGTTTGGTCTTTTTCTGTTTGCTCTTTGTCTTGCTTTGGGTCTTATGAAGGTGTCCCTGTTCTTTTCTACCTGCTCTCCTCTAGGTTCTTTCTCTTTCTTGTTTAATGGACATTCTCTTATTAAATGTCCATGTTCATGACATTTTCTACAGCGAAAAGGGATCTGCTCATAGTCAATAGCTTGGAAATAGTCCTCATCCCTGTATTCCAACCATAGTCCCTCATGTAAAGCTCCTGAAACATCCAGCTCCACACATATTCTAGCACAGGAAGTGTACCTTCTCTGCAGCGTGGCTTCCGAAGCTTTTATGAATGTTCCTAGATGATCTCTTATCTGCTTTAGAGCTGCATAACCCCAATAGTCTATTGGAAGGGAGAAAAGGCGTATCCAGACTGGGACCTGTGTAAAGGTTTTTCTCTCTGGCACAAAGTTGGGTTTCCAAGGTCTCATATAGAGACCTGACGAAGCAAAGAAGAAAGGTCCCCCATCAAATATTCTATCCTTATCTTCTAGATTCGAAAAAACAACAGTAAAAAAACCTTTAGCTCCTAGGTGTAATCTAACATCACCTTTGGGTTTCCATTGCTGTTTGATCCATTGACATAGTGCTCTTTCTGTTGGCCAGAGTCCCATGAACTTGCAAATCACTGCGTGTTCAGCCATATGTTCTCTGTAGGCTTGAATTTCCGGATCTGTAATCACCACCCTCAGGGCTTCTGCTTTTTTGGGCTTGCATGTTCCCCACACTGTTTTATCATTGCTGGTGTTTGGTTCATTCCTTTCCTCCTCTCCTTCTTTTGTCTTCCTTCTCTCCCTCCTTTTCCTTCTCTATTTGTTTAGTATCATGGACAATATGTTCCTGCCCTGCTTTTCCTTCCTTCCTGCTGTTTGCCTTTTCGGTGCTCTCTTTTCCTTTCATTTTTGAGTTGCTGGTTTCCTCCTTGTTCTCCTTTTGTTTCCTCTCCTTGCTTGTGCCATCTTCTTTCTGTTGCTTTCCATACCCTATTATCTTCACACCTTCCTGCGCTTCTTGTTTCTGCATGACTATTTGTCTGAAAGTTGGGGTCCCTATGGATCCCTCGTTTACCATCTGTCGGGTCAATCCCTGTCCCCTCCTATGAAGTTCCGCTATTCTGATCATGTGCGCCTCCAGTTCCGCCCCTGGTTCAGTAAGCTCTGAAAACTGAAACCCTAAGCCTCCCCCTCGAAGAGGTTGATTCTGAAGTCGTTGATCTATATTTTCTATCTTTTTGTGAGCTGGTTTTTTAACATTTGGTATCAGAGCTTTGGATTCTAGGGTTCCGCTGCTCCAAACAGGTCATCGTGGAATTTTAGCTATAAATTTTTCTCTATGAAGTCTCAGAAGCTAAAAAAAACCCATTTGAGCTAAAATCATTCCGAACCTTGGCTCTAAATTTCACATCTTCTCTTGCTATATTTGCGAAGATATGATCTGAGAAAGTTAGGGTTTTTGCAGACTCTTGAATTACATTCCAAACAGGTGACCTTGGGAAAATCATCATAACTTTCTCTCTGAGCATCAGATTGAAATTTCGTAAGAAGTTACAGAAAGAGGACGGACTGTAGTTTTCTATGTATCTTTTTCAGATCCGAAGGTCAAAACAATGACACGTGGCACGTCGTACAAGTTCGCTATAATGAAAAATTATATAATCAGGTTATCTTGGGAGATTGGACATAACTCTTTCTTGGAGAATCCAATTTTGATCAGATTGGTGGCATTGGAAAGAGGACTCAGAGGGCTACCATAGGAATCAATTTAAAACCTTGGAGATTCGCAATTACAGAGATACAACAGATTCAATATCGAGCTTCTACAAAGAGAAGAAAAATGTGTAGTCTTTTTAAAATTTTGCATAAGTTTGGGTTGAATAATTAGTTTGAGTTTCAAAGGGCATAGTGAAGCATAATTATCATTAATTGATGCCTCGAAGAAAGAAAATGGTAACACCTACTAAGAAACTAGAAATCTCTAGCATGACCCCTGAAGAAGAGGAAGAAATACAACATGATATATCAAAATTATGAGATCAAGTGCAACAAATTTCATTCTCAGAAAATGTAACAGAAGCTAAGATTGATGGTTTAAAGAAAGGCGTGGAAGCTAAGATGAATGGCGTGGAAGTTAAGATGGATGGCATGGAAGCTAAGATGAATGACATGGATGCTAAGATGGATGGTATAGAAGAAAAACTGAAAGGCGACATGGAAGATTTGAAGATAGATTTGACTAAGTTGCTACAAGAAATGCTTACTAATGGTGAAAGGGTAGTAAAGGAAACTCATGATGAGAACAAAAGAAATGTTAATCATGATTTCATAGACTCTAACGTTGGATTGAAGACCCACCATGTTCCAAAGATCGATATGAGGAAGTTTGATGGCAAGGATCCCATAACATGGATACTACAGATGGAGCAATATTTCAATCTCCATAATGTGCAAAACACACAAAAGGTACGCATTGCAACTTTATATTTGGAACCAAATCAGTTTGTATGGTATCGATGGCTTTTCTCTCGTAAACAAATTGTCACTTGGGAAATTTTTACGGAAGAAATGATAGCACATTATGAGGATACAAAAAGAAACACTTTTTTTAGCCAATTGATAAATCTCAAACAAAAGGGTTCAATGATGGAGAACATTGAGGACTTCCAAAAATTGAATATAAGGGTAAAACATATTCCATAGGAGCAGAGGATCGATGTGTTCATAGGGACTTTAAAGAATAACATCCAACATGAGGTTCACCTTTGGGAACATGACTCATTGGAGAAGGAATTCAGGTTGGAAAGAAAAATGGAAAGCAAAATTATGGCAACAAGGAAGCCTACCACTCACAACTATAAGGATGGAAGTGTTGTTTCCCCTAGCTTTCCACAACCTACAAGGTTTACACCCCAACAATTGGAAGAAAAAAGAGCAAAACGGCTTTGTTATAGTTGTGATAGCAAATACACTAAAGGTCATAAGTGAGCTGAGAAGAAATTATTTTACATAGATTGTGAAGAGGAGGAAGAAAATGAACAAGAAATGTCAAAAGAAGAGGATATACACCAGGAACAAACCCTAGAGAAAGAAGAAATGAATCCGACCATATCTTGTAATGCATTGGATAGAATTACCACTCAAACTATCCAGATAGAAGGAAATATCAAGAAGAAAAAAGTAATAGTGTTGATTGATTCAGGAAGTACCCATAATTTTATTCATTGTAAGATAGCCAAGGAATTGAATTGCTTTCTATATCCAACACCAGAGTGTCAAGTGATGGTTTCAAGTGGAGGAGCCATAAATTGCTCTGGAAAGTGCCATAATATCAAGATATCCATGGGAGAATATGTATTGAATAGCCCAATACTTTCCATTCCAATGGGTGGTGCTGATGTTGTACTAGGAGTCCAATGGCTACAATCCTTGGGTACAATAGCTTTTAATTTTCAAGAATTTTTCATGAAATTTTCTTCGGAAGGAAATGAATTTGAATTAAGAGGTATTGCAGGGAAACCATGAAATATAATCAACTCTAATGGAATGACAAAGCTTCTAAAGAGAGAACAACGAGGCGTAATTTCACAATTATGTTCACTAGAGGTTCCCACATCGAAATCATCTATTTCTCCAGATCTCCAAAAAGTCGTGGACAATCATTCCAATGTATTTGAGACTCCCAAAGGTCTCCCACCTATTCGTGATCATGATCATGCGATCCATTTGATTCCAGGAAGTGTTCCTCCAAACATCAGGCCTTATAGATATCCCTATGCCAAAAAGAGTGAAATTGAACGTATGGTTGCAGAAATGCTAGAGGCTAGTATAATTAAACCTAGTCAAAGTTCTTTCTCTGCTCCAGTAGTGTTGGTGCACAAGAAGGATGGATCATGGCACATGTGTCCAAATTATAGGGAGCTCAACAAGCTCACTATTAAAGATAAATTTCCCATTCCTGTCATTGATGAACTATTGGATGAATTGCATGGATCAATTTACTTCACCAAGTTGGATCTTCGTTCAGGATATCATCAAATCAGAATGGAGACTGAAGACATTATGAAAGCAACGTTTAGAACTCATGAGGGTCATTATGAATTTTTGGTCATGCCTTTTGGCCTTACCAATGCACCTTCTACATTTCAAGGTTTGATGAACTCCATTTTCAAATATTTCCTTAGAAAATTTGTGTTAGTATTTTTTGATGATATGCTGATTTATAGCAAGTCTTGGAAGGATCATGTTCAACATGTTGACAGGGTGCTCAAACTATTGGAGGAGAAACAATTATATGCAAAAAGCTCCAAATGTTTCTTTGGAGTAAAAGAGGAGGAATATTTGGGTCATATTGTATCTCATGAAGGTGTTAAGGTAGACCCTGGGAAAATTAAAGCCATTAAGGAATGGAAATTCCACACATCCATAAAGCATCTGCGAGGATTTCTCGGGTTGACAGGGTATTATCGCAAGTTTGTTAAGAATTATGGGAGAATAGCAACACCTCTAACAAAATTATTGAAGAAAGATGCAATTTTATGGACTCCAGAAGCAACGAAAGCATTTGAACATCTTAAAGAGGCAATGTGCCAAGCACCGGTCTTAGCTACGTCGGACTTCACAAAAACCTTTATTGTGGAATGTGATCCCTCAGGAAATAGAATTGGTGTTATTTTAATGCAAGAAGAAAGACCCATTGCTTTCGAAAGTCATCCAATCAAAGGAAATTATTTACACAAAGCTATTTATAAGAAGGAAATGTTGGCAATACTACAAGCACTTAAGAAATGGTGACCCTGCTTAATGGGAAGACACTTCAAGGTAAAAACAGATCATGATAGCCTTAAATACTTTTTAGAACAAAGATTATCTTCAAAAGAGCAGCAAAAATGGGTCACAAAGATGTTGGGCTAGGACTTTGAAATCATCTACAAAAAAAGGAAGAAAAATGGTGTGCCAGATGCACTCTCAAGAAAGGATGAGGATGTGGAAGCATTGATTTGTGCCATTTCTATTATCCAACTAGATTGGATAAATGAAGCAAGGGATGAATGGAAGAATGATGAAGAAATGTGGGCACTCATTCAAAAGATACAACAAGATCCCAGTACATCTGATACATTTCACTGGAAACATGATTCGTTATGGTACAAATATCACTTATACCTATGTCAGAATTCCAAACTCAAACAAAAGATTCTTATGGAATTGCACGCCTCTCCCTTAGGAGGGAACTTGGGATTTTTAAAAACTTACCACAGGGTTAAGAAGGATTTTTTTTGGGATGGCCTTAAATCTGATATTCAAAAGTTTGTGGCGAAATGTCTGGTTTGCCAACAAAATAAAGTTGAAACAATTAAGACCCCAATTATATTACAACCTTTATCCATTCCAAATCAACGTTGGGAGGAGGTTTCAATGGATATTATCACAAGTCTACCCAATTCCAAAGGAAAGTGATGAAAATGCAACAAGATGATGGAGCTTAGTGAAAAGAAGTTGCCGTCACTAAGTGGGCCCGCAGGCTATTTTTGTCGCAAAGTCTATTTTTAGACTATGTCTATTTTTAGACATATGGATCATGGTCTATGAGTTGCAGGATGCTATTTATGGATGATTGGTCATGTTGGTAAAAAATAGATGGACTTCTATTTTTAGACATATGGGCGGAGTCTATTTTTAGACTGCCAGTCTAAAAATAGAATAGTCGAATATTATTAGCTCTTAATAATATTTGGACTATAAACATTATCTTATCCTCTTGCAGCACTTCAGTTCGAGCTACGAATGTGGCACATGCAACTGCCAGAAGGAGATATGCTTTTCCTATGGGTTAGTTGAGCTATTGCATGATGGACTTCAATTAGAACTCAAGTGATTGAGTTTGGTGGAGTTGATTGAGGAGTTGATGGAGTTGTGTTCAGTTTGACTTAGTTGAACTAGTTGTATTTAGTCTAACTGCCAAATACACTAGTGATGAGTGATGTGAATTAATTATTAATTAATTCACTAATTATTAACTCATAAATCGACTAAAGAATACATCAGTTAACTCAGTGCATGGACAGTTCAGTGGAGACAAGTGTCAGAGGTGGATGAAAGGGTGAGACTACCATCAATTGTGACTATAGCTGTGCATGAGATTTGCACAATCATTGATTGAGATTTCCAATGAGGATTGCGTAGTACAAGCCAAGGGAATTCAAACTTGGATAAGATCTATTCTCAACTTGGATTGCGCAGTAGAGGCAGGCAAACAATGGAGGAGATTTGAACCCGTGACTTGTTCAAATCTGAGCTAGTTTGTGTGTAGCAGGTGGAGATAGTATTGAGTACTTGTGAGGAGTATTGTACTATGTATTGTTACATGTTCTCTATCATTATAATATACAGATAGTTGGGGGTTTTCAACTGTATGCTTTCCCCATTACATACTGTGTTGATATGTGTGATTGATGTTCCAATGTGCGCATGCGATTGTTTTTAATTTCGCAAATTGATGATCAATGGTAGAGGAGGTTATGTATTATGCATGCATTCCGAAAATAGTGTATAATCAGGATAATCTCTGTGAATAAGTGTTATATTATTCAAATTTCTACATGGTATCAGAGCGAAGTTGATCATCAGATCTATTATTCAGAAAGTGATTACATTTTATTTCTTCAGGCAGAGTCTGTAATCGGGCCAGGTAGCCTCTGGATTCATCCTTCTTTTGGAAGGTGAGATATCCGGTAAATGCCCATACAGTCAATCTCTGTACGAGAAATACTTTGTTCTCACGAATTTTAGATCAGAAGCGATTGAGTTTTGAGCTGGTGGAATTCGAATTTGCAGCAATGTTTTCTTGGTGTCGAAGTTGAAATGTCTTTCAACGGATTGCGATTGGAGTATGCCCTTGAAGGCAGCTCGAATTATATTGCATGGAAAAATAGGATGGAGGCGGTGTTAGATGACAATGGGTTGAAGGAGTTCATAGATGCTGAGGTCCCAAAGCCCACTGATGCTGCTCACGTTGAGGCTTGGCAAAAGAAGACAACAAAGTGTTAAAGGATTCTTTTGGAGGGCGTGAAGGATCACATTGTATCCAGCCTGCATGGAAAGGCTTCTCCATAATTGATGTGGAAAGCGTTGACAGATTTATTCCAAAGCAAGAGCGACCAGAGGAAGTTGGCGCTCAAGGATAAACTCAGAAACATTAAGTGTGAGAAAGGAGACAGTATGCCCAAGTATCTCACGAAGTTCACCCAATGCCGGGATGAGCTAGGTAGTGTGGGGGTGACTGTCGATGATGAGGACTTGGTGAGCTTGGCTCTCCTTGGTCTTCCGAAGAGTTGGCATTCCTATTAGGACTTTGTCAATGGTCGGGAGAAATTGCTAGGATGGGAGAGACTTTGGTCTGATCTTGTGCAAGAGGAGATCAGGCAGAATACTAGGGACGGATCTTCATCAAAGGCATCTGATGAATAAAATTGCGCTTTGGCTGCCAAAGCAAAGAAGGGGAAGAACAAGAAAGCTTCTCATTCCGGTGCGAAAGGCAAGAAGCAGGACAGGTCCAAGGTGAAGTGCTTTCACTGTCACCAGCACAGACATTATGCCACAAATTGTCTGCAGAAGAAGAAAAATAAGCAAGATGTTGGATCTGCAGCAGGAGAGGCCTTAGCCTCGCAGTTTGAGCTGGATTTTTCGCGGATCGCATGCTTGGTATTAAGTGTGATGGGATCGGTATGGTTCTTGGACAATGGTGCATCTTTTCCATGGCAGGAGATCGAGGTTTGTTTTCTAATCTGGATGTGAAAGATCTTGGAGTGCACATTGAGATGGGCGATGATGGTAGATACAGTGTGACCGATATCGGTACCATTTCCTTTGAGAGGGAGTCTGGTAAACCCTTCGTATTGAAGGAAGTGATGCATGTTCCATGATTGAAGAAGAATCTTATCTTTGTGGCGATGTTAGAAGACAAGGGATATGATGTTGTCTTCAGCGAGGGAAAGGCTTTCCTGTGCAGTAAGACAACTGGAGAAACCCGGAAGATAGGGGTTCGAGTCAAGAACCTTTATCAATTGCATGTAGATGGCTGCGCAGTAATGGCATGCAAGGCAGAAGGATTGGTGAGCCGGGACGATGGCGAGCTGTGGCACCAGAGATTGGGCCACCTTCACCATGGAGCCTTGAAGATACTGCATCAGATTTCTACTGGGCTTCCTAAAGGCACTCTTGCACAGTCAGATTAGTGCAAGGGGTGTACTTTGGGAAAATTTGTGAAAGCCACCTTTCACGAGAAGGATAGTCACGCCACAACGATCCTTGAGATAATTCACACAGACGTGTGTGGACCTTTCTCAGTAGCTTCGACAACTAAGCACAAGTATTATGTGATCTTTGTTGATGATTTCTCTCAAAAGTGCTGGATCTTCTTCATGCAAAAGAAGAGCGAGACATACTCAAAGTTCTGTGAGTTCAAAGCACTGGTCAAGAAGGAATCGGGGAAGAAGGTGAAGGCTCTTAGGAGCGACAATGGTGGTGAATTCATCTCTGGCGAGTTCAAGGACTTCTGCAGCGCAAAACGGATTCGAAGAGAGCTCATAGCTCCCCATAACCCATAGCAGAATGGGGTTGCTGAGCGGAAGAACAGAACGATCATGGGTGCTGCACGGGCGATGTTGCATGATCAGGGCCCACCCCTTCACTTGTGGGTTAATGATTATTTTAGATGCATTGAATAAGTAAAAATTACATTTTATGTACAACTTCCAACCATTAATTAGGGTTGAAATTTAGGGTTTAAGTGTTTCTATATAGATTTTTAAGCATATAAATTTGTTCTAGTTTATTCTCTTTTTTACACATAATTTTAATCCTTGTTTTACATTTTATTATCATAGTTTTAGGGGCTAAATTTACCGCTGTTATAAACTACTATATTGCTGCAAATTTTGGTTTAAAGAGCTTGTTTACGACAAGAAAGATTTTATAAACTATTTCTTGATTGTGTGTTTGAGAATATATTTGAAACTCTATTGGTTGACCTAATCCTTTATATTGAGCCATAGGAACCTTTGAACTAAAATACGGAAATTTCTCTCTAATTCACTCTAAACCCTAATTTCCTCTTCTTATCCTTAGGTGGAAATCATTATTCTCTAATTCTTTTTATGTTTTCAAAATAAATAACACCATAATTTCATTTGTTTGGAGAAATGATAAAGTTACATTTTGTGTATGCACACCTTGAGTGCATTTATTGGGAATTTGAGTAAAAAAAAAACATATGGAAACTAGTTCCATTTTGAGACCAAATTTACAACAAAGCATATATCAAACAATTTCATAACATAAATGGAGACAAACTTTGATATCCCTCCTATTGGAAAGTGTTGTTTATAGGATTATGTATTATGAAAGAAAATTGCTCAAACAAAAACTACATATTTTTTTATGTTCTTATTGCCTTTGCAGAAAAACCCATATATGGCCTGTGATAGAAGGAAAAGGAAAATATATCATTTTTTTGTTCCATTTCTCTCAAGGGTTTTCCTCCATAATTGTCTCCTAGGGAGACAATTTGTTTCCCTATTTCGTTCCTATAGATGTGAGAACATGAAAAAAGTTAAATGAGTATTTAATTTGGATGGAGTCCCTAAATACAAGGATTAGAGTGCAACATTAAGATTGCAGCCTAATAGTTAGCTCCCGTGCCGAAGTCCTTTTTGACATGAAAATGAAATTCTAAGAGAAAAAGAACAAATCTTCTGTTTTATTAAAAAAATGCCCATGGCTTGGAATGATTCCACCATTACTTTTAACTTTGCAATCTTTTGTTGCAGCTCTCTTGAAAATTTTGTTCTTTAAAATTCTGTAAGCATATTATTATCCCGTCGCTAGCAGTATAACGTATTTGATATATGGTTGACTTTCAATTCATCTCAGTTTGACTAGAAAATTAAACAACTCTTTCCAAAGTTAACATTAGAAACTAGTTTAATTTATTTTTAAAATAATTTATTTTTTTCTTTTTCTTCTTTTTGATTGGTTGAATCAATTTGGGTCTTATTGTGTAGTGATGCTAGTGTACCAGCAATTTTCAATTCATAAATGTTGGTACGAAAATCCTACATTGATGTTAAGGCTTACAAAACAAATTCACTCATTGTTGGTGCTACGACGGTAGCATGAGACTCTAGTTTGGACAAGAGATGTGCATTACAACAATGAAAAAACAAGCGATGAAAAAGTGACTATGGTTGGGAATAAAAGCTCCCAACTGCATTTATTATCAATCGATGGTAATATTTCTTTATGCATGTGAAAGATCGCATAACAAATTTTCCCAAAACTCAACTCGACAAACATTTAAGACTCAGTCAGAATTAAATTGAAACCTATGAAAAAGTGACTATGGTTGGGAATAAAAGCTCCCAACTGCATTTACTCTCAATCGACGACAATATTTCTTTACGCATGTGAAAGATCACATGAAATTTTTTCCCAAAACTCAACTCGACAAACATTTAAGACTCAATCAGAATTACATTGAAACTTATCTTATCAATCCCTATTGGAAGCTAACTCCCACGCTTCTTGCATGGATCTGACAAAGCTCAGCCCTGTTGGAATTCATGAATCATCCATTTCCATTGGATCCTATTGCGCACATTGTGGAGATTCCTTGTCCTGCACACTACTGTAATCGAGGAACCTTGCTAGCATTATAGTTCAGACTAAATAATTCTCCATCTATGAAATTCTTCCTCTTCTTGAATATTAGAGTTAACACGTGGATTTCCAGGCAAACAACTAACCATAAGATCTATTATAAAATTGACCATGGTGATGTCATACCCAATTGTACTACGTTTATGCCATTCTTTTATGATGTAGAGCAATTATATTTTATAAATAATCACTTAAGTGAAGAAGTGAATAATCACTTAAACATTTTTTTTTGTTTATTTCATTATTTATGATTTTTTTTTAGTTTATATTAAATATTAAATATAAAAATTAACTTTATTCATTAATATAAAAAATTAAGTATATATAATAAGTTGTCATGTGTTATTTTGATTAAGGAATTAACTCAAATTGATTATAGATTAATTATCAATTTAAAAATACTAAATTATATTATCGCATACATGTTTTAAATAAGAGAATTATATTTAGACATCAATGTAGGTGACATGGGGAGTTTGAGTGAATGTCTGATCATTCTTTTATTTATGTTGTGATTAATATTTGTTTATAATTTTTTTTTGACATTATAAAGTAATATATTATAAATTTGGAATTATTTGTTAATATATTCATTTATGTACTTATGATAAAGCATATAAAATATCTATACTATGGAGCTTTGGAACTGTCTTGTCCCATTATATTGTTATTGTTTTTTACATTAATTTAACTACATTTAAACTAAGTCTTTGTTCAAATCTGGAAGTTTATTCATACCTTTCAAAATTCAATAATTAAACTAAGTGAAAGGAATGCTAGCTATAAGCATTATTATAATAAATTAGAAGACAAAAAAGTCAAAAGTAAGTGGGTGTGGTATTTTTTAATTCATTGTTATTATTTATTCTTATTGTAAACGTACCAATGTCATATCAAATATTAAAACAATTGTTTGAAAATCCATTTAGAATTGATTGTTTATAGGAATTATATTTAATATAATTTATAGCATAGTAAAAATTTTCATTGTACTTTGTTAATAGGAAAGAAACTTTCATATTAATGTACAATGTTATATTACAAAAAATAAAATATAATATAAATGTATTTTTTTAGTGATATTTAAATATCTAAAAGGGATTTAAGCTTAACTTATTTAATATTTATTTCGGTAAAGTGTGTTTGTTAGGGTGTACTATTTGCATTTGTAACATGTAATATTCTAGATATAAAGAGATCAGTGATTTAATGATTCATGTTTTTCTTGATATTGATAGTTATATTGATCTATGGCTTAACATTCAATTTTTCCATGATCTCTATGCAAAAATTTTAAAGGTTAAGAATAAATATTAAATAATTTATTTTCATTTTGTTGGTTTTAAGGATTTTTATTTTGTATAACTGAAATCGCCTATAATTATAAATATGATTATAAATTATTAGTATACTTATTAACTATAAGATTCACTATACGATATATAGTTATAGCCATTATATTTAAATTATAATGGTATAATATTAACGTTGCATAATATAATATTCTTAAGAATATACTATCATTATTATTCTTACTTATCGACTATATAGTAGTCCTAACATTAACCTTAATTATATTCACCAAATAAACAATTAAACTAATAACCCTACTATAGTGATATTCTTATTAATAGTTATTATCTTATTATAACTTTAACACATAAGTATGGTAATAACATTATACCTCATAATATGTGAGTTATTATCCTATAATTAATTACCTATACTAATATTAGGACTATAGGTAAATTATAATAGTTAAGGTCATTGTTAAGATAAACTAATTAAGTACTTACATTAACCCCCTAAATTACAATTAAGTACTAAATCTTATATAATAAGTATAATACACTAATAATATAAAATTATAAATTAGCTAATATACAATAGGTATCATATAAGTTAAAAATTTAATAGGTAATAATATTACTAGCTAATACAATAGTTCCCTAATTATAGTATATTAATAAGATCATATAGGGATAATTATATATATATATATCTATATATATATATATATATATATATATATATATATATATCGTTAATATTAGTATATATAATTATGTGTCATAGAAAGCTTGTACTACATAAGTAATGAGTAATCTTATAAAACAAGACAACAACAACAACAACAATAAAAACATTTAATGCAAAAGACATCAAATAATTTCACACGAGAATTAATCACCTCGCCACACCACGAATATTGCTTTATCTATATCTATGCTATAGTCCACTACACAACAAATTCTCTAACAAGATGGGTGATCCAAGTGGATATTGGTGGCCACCGCCAAGTCCACTTGGACCCCCGCCATTGTTTCTTTTAGCTTTTCAGTTTCCTTAATTGTAGCACAGTTTACTATTTTTAGCAATTTTTCGGGTCTTGAACTTCCAGAGCTGTTTTGAGGCCCTAAACGATGTTTTTTGGGAAAACTGGGAGCAACATGGGTCCATGGATTGATGCTGCTCTTCTCAAAGTTGTAGTTCTCAGATAGATCTTTCTAACAAGGTATTGTGCACATCAAATGGAGATTGTATGCCAAAGTTACGACCCCGGGAAGTTGATGTACCAATTTACCCAAACGGGGCCCACAGTTTGGCGTTTCATCTTCTAAGGATAGGTTTTTGGATGTTTAGGGTTTTCCATTGTTTCTCAACAATAAATAGGCATTCGAGCTTCATTGTAACACAGTTCAGAGGCATGTAGCCGCCACATCTCTTCTTAGAGATAAGCTACCATTGCCTTAGCTGGTTTATTTCCATTTCTATTCAATGTAAGCATATTTCGGTATTTTACATTAATGAAATGAAGTATTATTTCCGCTGCATCTCTGTGTTTATGGTTATCTCTGTAATTTGTTGTGTTCTTGTTTAAATCTAGATCAGTGGTATCAGAGCGACCTGCTTTTTCTCTGTTTTTCTTTGCATGTCCCCAACGAGGTCGGGATATAAGGAGTTAGGGCTTGAACTGGGCGAACCTTTGCAAGACTAGCCTCGCAAATCCCGACGGCCCCCCATGGCGGATGAAAAAAAAGATGAGGGGCTAGGAGATCCTATCAAAATCTTGCTCGAAGAATCCCTCGAGCGACAAAGGAATGCAATGATGGACAACTTTGCCCAGATCCTTCAGCGGCTACCTAGGGGCGACGCATCGGCTTCCAACAGCTACTCTGGAAATGCCACATTGTTTAAGGTACAAGTTAATTTTGAAATCCCCATATTCAAGGATCAGATAGACGCAGATGCCGTCGATAAATGGTTAAATTTACTAGAGGGTTATTTTTCTATTCATGATTTTTCCAGTCGGGAAAAGATTATTTTCGCTCTTCTCAAAGCAACCCCCCACGTCAAGGACTGGTGGGAAACCTACTGGAGCAGAAGGATGAAAGTACATGCTCACTATTTTCAGCCGCACCCACTTGGAATTCATTCCGGGATTCCATCAAGGAGCAGTACTACCCAGTTGGAAGCTATGAGGATCAATACATAAAGTGGACCACGCTGCGGCAGGGAAGGGACCAAGACATGACGGAGTTTACCAATATTTTCCATACCCTTCGCACAATGTTGGGTATCAAGGATTCAGAGTAGCATTTGGTACTCAAATACCACAGTTGCCTGCACAAGTACATCCAGGAAGAAATAAAATTCTTGAACATATCCTCGCTTGGCACGGCATACCGATATGCCGTCAAGGTCAAGCAAAAGTTTAAATAGAAGAAACGATACTTTGGATCTATGAATCCGAAGCAAGGGAAAGGTACCCCCAAACCACAGAACAAAGGACAAAGCCAAGGTGGGGCGGCCCAAGACAACCCGTTAAAGCTGCAAGCAAAGAATAGTGCCATGAAGCCGAAAAAGGACACGGGAAAGTGGTGTGAGTTCCATAAGAGCTCCACTCACAACACAAGTGAGTGTCGGGCCAAGAAATCACTGGTGGCTGATCTAAAGGTTTCAGAATCAGATGCATGTTCTGACTCTGAGTCAAAACCCGACAAGGTGTTGTGGGGAAAAATGCCTATGCAGGACGATCCTATCCACCTAAGGTGTGACAGTGCCTTAGCAACAAACAAATACAGCTATTCTGGTTTCTTCCTTTATGAAATGTGAAAGAGGGGAGATCGATAGACTTACCGTTGTCTTCCGTTTGTCCCTCGATCTAGATCCTCTTCTCTTTGGGTGTTCACAGCTACTTGCCTCCTCGTTTGCTCAAGAGAACAACTACTTGATTCCCACGAGATCACAAGAGAACAGCTACCTGTGACAAGAGAACAGCTACTTGCGACAAGAGAAGAACACAACACAAAGGCAAATATTCATATTCATAAATGATTCAGGATTAGAAGTAAATCAAATACACTAATGCAATCATACAAATACACCAGTATATAGGAGAAAACCAAGATAGCTTTATTGATTGATAACAAGGTTCAGGAAGAGATACAACCCAGAGGGCTCCAATCCAGCATCTCCTTCCCAGCAGAATGGAATTCCTTCTTCAGCTCCCTTCAAAGCATTAAGCACCCAACGTTTCCAGTCCCAAACCAACAACAATTCTTTGTAATAACAAAATTCCAGCCTCCAGATCTCATGGAGGAGAGATCTATATATAGTTATTTTGGAGAGAGGATGAGTCAGCTTGAGATCTGACTAGTGTCCTCTCCCTCTCTCAGTTCTTGAGTCCACTTGGAGGTTCTTGCTTCCACTTGGAGATTTGGAACCTCTTACTCATCACCAGTCGAATTCCCTGAGGCAAGTGTCATTTTGGAAGCTTCCTGAGCATTGACACATTGAGGAATGAGCCTGCCACTTGTCCAAACTCACTCAACGCAGGTAGCCTTTGTTGGAGTTGACATTCAACGCAGGTAGATAGTGGAGCAGTTGACATTCAACGCAGATGCTCAGTGGAGCAGTTGACATGATCCTGAATTGACTTGTTTTTGAGTGGTTTCAGGTGGAGAACTTCTGTGAATTGCTGTGGTTAGTTAGCCTTGTTCCTCTAGGGGTAGGAACAACATGTTTAGGGACTTTGGATCCCTTAGATTATGGACATTTCATGCTCAATGCTGTAAGGCACAAAAATGTCTATAACACAAGGGGAATGACAAAGGGAAGTAGCTTATCGATGTCGAGCCCAATGCCACCGTTGCCACCATGAAGGTCCTGAAGGAGGAACTCGAAGATCCAGAGGAGGAGGAGCATTTCTTCCACTCCCAGATGTGGGTAAAGGGCTCCCTGCTATAGTTCATTGTTCATAGCGGGAGCCAAAAGAACCTCATTTCAGTAGAGGTTGTGAAGCAGTTGGGCTTACCGACCACAACACATCCACAACTGTACACCATTAGGTGGCTTCACCAAGGACGAGATCTTTACGTGAGCCAACAATGTTGCCTTCCATACAACATCAAGCCCTTCACAGATGAGGTATTGTGTGACATTTCTCCCCTTGAAGTTTGTGATGTATTATTAGGAAAACCATACTTGTGGAAGCGACATGTTGTATATAAATCAAGGTCCCGTGCTGTTATTGTTACTTTGGGAAATAAGTTGTACAAGATACCGGAGGTAGTACCTCCTACTTCCATCTCTTTGGTTACTGCAAAACAATGCGGTAAGCTCATTTCCAAAACCGGAAATTTTTTTTTCTTGATGATATGCCCTCAAGAAAAGAAGAAGACGGTGGCCACGACCTCCAGACAGGGTCCCTCCGCACAACAACTACAAATGGACAAGGTCGTGGAGGAGTACGAGGACATCTTCACCTGCCCCGCAGGGGTTCCTCTTCACTATCAGGTTAAGCACTCCATCGATCGGATCCCAGGTGCACCGCTTCCTAATGGACCAATCTATCAGTGCTCCATTTTGGAGAATGATGAAATAAAGAGGAAAATTCAGGAGCTGTTGCAGAAAGATCACATCCGTCCGAGTTCATCGCCCTGTGGGAGCTCGATCGTGTTGGTACAGAAGAAGGATGGGACTTGGAGACTTTGTATTGACTATCGGGCGCTGAACAAGATCACTGTACGTAATAGGTACCTAATCCCACGGATCGATGACCTCCTGGACCAATTGAAGGTGGTAAAAAATTTCAGCAAGATTGGTTTGAAGTCAGGATATCACTAGGTACCAATCGAACCCTCCGATGTGTGGAAGACTACCTTCAAAGCAAAGAAGGGCCTTTTCAAATGGTTGGTTATGCCTTTCGGATTGACGAATGCTCCTACAACCTTCATGAGGCTAATGGATGACATCTTGCGGCCATTCACCAACTCATTTGTGGTGGTATACTTGGATGACATCTTGATCTTCAGAAAGAGTTGGGAAGAGCATCTCCACAACATCTGACAGGTTCTCCAAACACCGCGGCAACACAAGTTATGTGCCAATTTGGAGAAATGAACTTTTGGAATTGTTAGCCCTGAGGTGCATCACTGACATTTTGAAGGCTAAAGGAAGAACATGGATTGCTTTGCTATCATAAAGGGGACCCACACGGGCCATTACCCCACTTTTCTCAATATTCCACTTACATTTCATTCTGCTCACTTCCTAACCCAACCCTCACATCCCGACTGTTACAGGGAAAAGTGTCTACACAGAACTGCTTACCCCACTAAGGTGTGGTAGCTACCTTAGAAACAAACAAAGTAAAGCTACTTTCATTTTTCCTTTATGAAATATAGATGAGAGAAGAACAAAGAAGACCAACCTCTGTCTTGCGCTAATCTCCTAGTTCGGTTCCTCTCTCTCTTGATAGGCTTTCGCTACTTGCTCCTTTGTACGCCCAACTTCACAGAGTACCTGTAGGATCACAGTAGCATGACACTATACAAGAACATGGATCTATAATCATAAACAATCTAGGATCAGATGTAAATTGACCATACAAATGCATAAAACGTAAATGACACAAGAGTATGGAGGAAAACTTGAATAGCTTTTATTGATGAACAAGAAAGAGCCAAGGGAGTTACAACCAGTTGTTCTGACCCAGCATCGTCCTCTCAGGAAGTAAGCCCTTCTTCACCTCATACAAAGCTTAGATCACCCAACACTTATGATGTTGTCTCAAGAAACCAACAACAATTCCTTACAATATGCAAAATTCCAGCCTCCAGATCTCTGGGATGAGGGATCCATATATAGATATCTGTAAGGGAGATGAGTCAGCTTGTGATTTGATTAGTGTCTTCCCTCTGATAATTCTTACTTCCACTTGGAGATTGATGATCTCTTACTCATCCTTGGTTGAATTCAGAGAGGCAAGTGTCACAGGAGAAGTTTCTGGAAGATTCCATGCCTGTCCACCTCGCGGAATGACACTGCCATTTGTCACTTCTCGCCCATCGCACCCCATAGAAGGGCTTTTTGAAATGCAACGCACCCACACAGTGTATTTAGGTGAGATGCAACGCACTTTGCCTATGGAGCAGCTGAAATGATCTTGTTTTGACCAGTTCTGAGCAATTGTTCATGGAGAACTTCTGGGAGAAGCTGTAATTAGTTGACCTTGTTCCTTTAGGGGTTAGAACAACACTTTTAGGGACTTAGGAGCCCTTGGTTTATGGAAATTTTATGCTTGGGGTTGCAGTGCCCAAAAATGTCTATAACAGTTGCCCCCTAAAGCATGAGGTCATTAATCTTTTGATGTCAGGTGAAATGCTTTATTATGAGGATCCGAAGTTCTTTCAAGCTGAGAGGAGACTTGTAATAAGATACAATACAATACATTATCTTCATAATATTTTCATGATCTAGATGAGGCGGGCATTCCCATACTCAACTTTATAAATTCATTTTCATGTACATAGGACAGACAATCGTCTGAGCGTAGACTAATGATTCTAGTAGAGTCATCATCCCTTTGATTGGATGATTATCTGTGCAACAATAATGTACATTTGATGTCTTTATTTCCCTGAATATATATCTCAGCCCAGATGGATGAAACTAGATCCGGGGTCTTCAATCTCGTTCGATCTTCACTCGAAGTACAAGTCTATCCATGTGAGAGATGTTCTGGAGTCGAACATGGAAAGACATCGTCTGATTACCAGCCAATGATGTAAGCTATTAACAGGCGCGAGAGGAATCACCGATAATGATAATGACCCTCAAGGTACTGCAATACAATTCACATGGTGTGAATAAAGGACTTGGCGTCGAACACCACGCAAAATATTTCAGTCGAAGGCCATTGATGTAAACCTGTCGCCGGAAGTGATAAACTTGCCATTGAGGCATGCAAGCTTCAAAGTACTGAACATGGTGTTCCTAGATCAACTTCTTGGATAATGAGCTGATGTCGACAAGAAGCGATCTGTCACAGGAGGGCCTTAATGAATCCCACATCAATGACACGGAACAGAGCAAATTATTTTAATGGAGGTGAAAACGATCTGATGACATAAGGTTCAGGGTGGCGGTTATGAAAGAATGGAGTATAAATGTATTGTAGTGGGTGAGACACAGGTGAATTCTCTGAATGACTTCTCTTGAACATATCAGCGACACTGACGTGATGGATTGGTAGCATTAACCCCAAATGTGGATGGCGTGATGGGACCATGGTTATGTGACCGGTGAATGAAACAACCCAACCCGACTTGGATGCAGAGTGAAAGTGTCATGTTCAAGAGCGACTTGCTACCAACAAAGTTTCTTCAAGTTTTCTTCCCAATTTTTCCCCAGTCATTGCTGACCAGTACCTCTTTATTTTTTTCAAGCTTGAGGAGGATAACATATGCTTGTTCTATAATTTGCCCTTCGGGCAAACCCATCGTTATGTTTTAACGAGCCTAGTGATAGTGAAACTCGTTCTTGTCTGCTATGGACAAGTTTGTCGCTATTAATTTTTAACGAGTTTAACGAAAAAGATAACTCGGTCCTTTTCAATTTTAGAGAGTTTGAAAAGGGACGTAAAGGAAACTCCAAAATTTCTTTTTCATCATCTAATCCCTTAAGTCCGAAAAAGTATAAAACAATACAGAAGGGATGAATTTTCGATACTTTTAACGAGCCGAACAAAACAAGCGCTTGATCTTTTTGTGTAATAATCCCTCAGGTCCAAAAAGATTAAAATCTAAAGGAGGGATAGCACTTCCGGTCCCTTTAACGAGCTGGAGAGGCCAATGGCTCAACAATCTTTTCATATTTTATGAGTCAGTTGAAAAGAGCTTAAAGGAGACTCGTCTTTTGAGGAACGAGTGATGAACTTGGGTAGCAGATGATTCCAGGTAAGGTTTGGAATTTTCCAATCACGGCAGTGTTACAAGGATGGCTAGTGGGATCACTCTTCGCAGGTGTTCCTCAAAAAGGGGTAAACAATCAAATGGAGGTGAATGATCGGCCAATACGGAGTGGAGGTGATGATGAGAACATGACCAAGGCTTTAAAGGTTGAAGTACTACATTCACGATGGTTATGTACCGGAAAATAGTTCATTTTTTAATGAGCTTAAATGCGGGGAGAAACATTTGCTCATGACTTATGTTTATTTTTTAGCGAGCTTGAACTATGTGCTAAAACTGCTCGAGGCGGGTTTATTTTTTAACGAGCTTGAACCCTGCGGTAACACTGCTCATGATAAGTTTGCATGCCCCCAGCATAATAACGCAAATCGAGGTGCATGCCCCCCAAGCTTCATTGCATTCATCTCGGTGGTTGGAATGAAGGTTTACCTTCGAGATCTTCGAAAGACTCGACTTTGATTTTACGAGATCGTAATCAAAGACTCGATTTGGAAAGGGAGTCGTTTCATTTTTTAATGAGGTTGACACAGTAAAAGAACTATCCTCATGACTCCTTCTTTCATTTTTTAACGAGGTTGACATGAGATAAGAACCATCCTCGAAATCCACCGTATTTACAGTATTTGATAGAAAATCAAAAACTGATGGATGATTAAGGTTATTGGAATAATCTGCGTTGTAATCCGGGAGATGGGAATGATGGTGGTGATCTTCCCATGGTGCCTCTCCTAACATCATTGACTGAATGATTCCTTTGTCTGTAGGATGTACATGCGACCAAGGATCTGAAGAGGTACCATATTCCTTAGACCTATCTATCCAAATACTCGATGAGCATTGATTTGGGTTTGCCCCCGAGGCCAAGAAAATTGATTGCTACAATATTTCTAAAATGGCGATGATCCATGCTGACAAAATGTTTAGGAATCTTCCGAATCCATTAGATATAGAATATTTCATATTGCAGGTTTCCACCGTGGCCACTTCCGCCAGATTACTCAGAGGCGGCAGGGAAAAAGTACCCATTAAGGCAGGGTCTTTTAGGAGACCTACTCCGATATTTTGAAGCGAATGATTACTTCCATGGATCATTGGAATGCTTCCCGTAACTTGTGAACTGTTGGGGAGAAATGTTTGTTGGTCGACGATTGTAATTCTTCCTTTAAAGGGAAATGAAATCTTCCTGAAGTAGGTCGACACAACTGCGGCCATGGCATATATCCAGGGCCTTCCCAGTAGGATGTTGTAATCGAGGTTTCCGTCAATTACTTCAACATCAATTTCTACTGTTTTTCCCCCTAGTTCAACTTGCAAGTTACTTAAAATCCTGTATGGAGTGTATGATCGTCCATCAAATTCTTTTAACATTGTTGATGATCGCGACAAGGGTGGTGAGCCTAAATATTTCCAGCAACTTGTCGACATAATACATGTAGATGCCCCCTCATCAATAATTGTTTGATGAACAGTTTTGTTGAGGGCTTTCACTTGAATAAGGAAAGCTACTTGAGCTGGTAACTGAGGGTCATATCCTTTGTGATCAAAGGCCACAAGATTGGAATCCATTGGGTCAATCCCACCTATTGCTGATAATAAAGCTTGCTTTTGGGAGGGGCAATTTTGCAGTACCTCAAGTGTCGACATAGCGGACGGCGATTGAGCCAGGTCCTCTACTATATTATAATTCTGTGCTATATTTGCACAAGGATTAAATGTCGATTTGTGTACTACTCCCTTTGGTGACTTTATCATTGGTTCAGGAATGATGGGTGGCACAACTTCGGTCAAAGTTGTTGTCGAACTACTAGGTTGTTCATTAGCCTTGTTATTCGACAGTTGTGGATTCCTGTAATCTTTATTCCTTATCAAAGCATCATTTTGCTGCTTTGAGATAGACAACATAAGCACTTGGGACCGCGAAACACTTCCACTGTCAACCAGATTTGTTCTTGGATTCGGAAACGGATCAGTTAATACTGCTGTGGTCTTTGTATTCTTGAAGAATTTTTTAAGCTCAGCTTTATACGGACAATCTGATTTCCAATGATCCTCATCAAATATGAAGCATGGATGATTTGGTTTCTTATTCCCAGAAGGGTTCGCAAAAGATTTTTCAGGTGATGATTCTTCCTGTTTCTTCTTCTTCCCTTTGCCTTTCTTCTTGCCCCCTGGTTGCTTGGTTTCTTTGCCTTTATCTGTCGATACGACATTTACTTCCGAGGCAAGAATTTCCTCTTTTGCATTTTGACCAGAAATCTTACGAGCCTTTTTAGATGTAGCCTTTGTCGATTTTGTGTTTGTTGCACCAATCACGCCATCGTCGGCATGAGAGTCATTGTTTGATTTAGGAGGAGGAGGGACTGAGAATTCCGGTCTAGGAGCGTCAGGTATTTTATCGTAGAGCGTGCCAGACTGAGTGTAAATCAAGTCCAAATATTGTGCACGAGCGATAAACTGCTCTTCAGTGACGACTCCCCCTTTTGCCACATCTTCCGTGATGGAAGGCAATAATGACTTAATAAACCATTCAGCTAAAAGCTGATCGGGAACATACGTTTTTACCATTTTACGACGACGACGCCACTCATGTATATGATTAGATATGTGAGTGGCCGTTGTTTGTTTGAAATTGGTAAGAAGTTTCGTTCCCGTTTCGTACCTTATCGGTAACTGAAAATGGGTTAAAAAGGTTGTGGCTAGGGTACTGAAGTTGTCAAATGAAGCTCTAGGCAATTCGATATACCATTTTGCTGCCGGACCAGTTAACGTCCTCTGAAAAAGGCGAAGCCTAATTGAATCATCGTTTAGGGTGTTTGATGAACACCACAGATGAAAGGTCATCACATGATTCGACGGATCTTCATCCGAATTTCCATTAAATTTAGGAATATCTGATGGAAGTTTATGCGGAATTGCTGGCCACCAAGGGGCGTAAGTGATTGGATCGTTTGTTAACCGATTTAAATCAGGTAACTCTAAAGTCGCCATGAAGGGTAACTGTTGATTCAGGTTAGGTGAAGCATACCCAGGATAAGATGGGATTGCCTGAGCAGTTGGTCTTTGCATACCAGCATAATGCATTTGATGCTGGTAACTATGGTAAGGTTGGTGGGCATGACCATTGTAGAATGGTTGATTTTGACCGTTTTGAATATACGGTTGCCCACTATTCGCAAAGATTTGTTACTCAGAACCTTGGTATACTTGTTGGAACTGCGGTTGTTGGTATTGCACTAGCCATGGTTGTGAAGCCATGTGCTATTGCCCGATACTAACTGTTTGACCAAGATGAGGGGTAATTGTACCCATTTGAACCTGTGTCATTCCACCAGTCGGCGATTGTGGTTGAGTTGGAGGGTCAAGGGGCTTTTGCATTACAACCTGAGAAACCTGAGGTTGGCATACAACAGGCAGCGCTTGAACTTGCGACACCGTCACAATAGCTGGAGTAGTTGGTATACTTGACATAGGTAAGCATTGTTGCATCGAATATACAACTCTTGATTGTTGAGGTAGTATCGATACCCAACCACTTGACGTAATTCCAGCATAACCCGAATTTTGTTGTGAACTCCCGTATGGCTGTCCTCCCAGAGGGGACAATGAAAGGGTATACTGCCCTCCATACGACGGTAATTCGGTACTTAAGGGAATGGTTTTCCCTTGAGGGCCAGACTGCCCAAATTGACCTCCAAATGGATCAATTTGTTGAGAATCAACATAAGAGTTTCCGGATATTATTCCGGATGAACAAACAGGAACAGACCATACCGTCAAAATAGCCCCTGAGTGGGCTCCTTCTAGCGATTGAGAGCTAGTTGGGACAGATGGTATACCGGCGAACATTGTCGGAGTGATGGCAAGAAGTTCTGCCGTCATTGTGTCAGATGACACAGTCCTAGATGTTGACGATTGTTCAGACATTTCTAGTCTATCCAAAAGATTACCTAGCGATTCTACAGGAGCTTCCGCTGGCGGTAGACTAATTTCTGATGAAGAAGGATACAGAGTGATCCCGACTCCAAATTTCGATGGAGTACTAGATGGAGGATCTTCCACAATATCTTCTATAGCAATCAGACCAGGTGGAAGGGGTAGACCGTCAGGTCCGTAGAATATTTCTGGTGCCGAAGAAGGTATAGAATCTGCAGCGACCGATGTTTGGGGAACAACACTCTCCGAACCAGTTGTAGATGGAACTGGTTCAGTGATACAAGTGTTTACCCTCAGACTAGGATCAATACTACTTTCCTTCGGTGGCTGCTGAACTTCTTCTGTAAAGGTAGGGATACCAGAAATGCTTGGAGTAACCGGAGTCTCTGATGTTGTTGGAACACTTGTTCTAACTTTACCAGGAGATTTGGAACCGGTTAAACGAGTTCGCTTTGTCCGTAATAGCTTCGATTCCGAAGACAAAGACGGTTGACTCGTAAACCTCCGCGAACGACGGGGTTTCAATTGACTTTCTTCCACGATTGCGGATTACTCGATCAACTAAAAATCAAGGGGAAGTATGTTTCTGAATTAGATGAATTTTAGACGCTTTGACACAACTTGTTTTTTGAATTTTTAAGAGTCGAGAAAAAACAAAAGATGACTCTAGTCGAATTCGATTTTTAATGAGCCTGAAGTGACAAGTGCTCAGATGGACCTTTTCCGTTAAGGAGTCTGAAAAGGAGCGAAAGGGACTGCTATGGAAATCTAAGTAGAGGGATTACCAAACCAATCGCAAAACTGCAGAATACTTTTTACGATACGACAATCAATCTTCCCGAATGCTGTGTTCAGTGCATTGCGATCGATAGGGCGGCAGACACGGCTTCCTATGGATAAAGGATTAAGCCTATTGTGGTCTCCCAAAATATACTCGATGGTACATGGGAGCACAAGTCCATACTGGCACTTATCGTCTCAAAGTGGAGGAATCACCCAACCATCAGTGAGAACAATAGTTACCAGGCTTTACGACGCCGGAATACGTCTCTAGCCTAGACTTCTGGATGTTGTGGGTTAGGTTCCAAAGCGTTGTTAGATTCATTAAATTTATTTTATAGTTGATATTGCTTAAGAAATTTGCCTTTCAGGTTCACCGCGAGATGTAGATGTATCATTCCTAAAATGCAACCTAAGATGATAAACAGTCTTTTATCTTCTTTGTGCAATGAAAATCCTAGCTACTAAGGAAAGAGAGACAACATTCTTTCACAAAGAGCAAAGAGCACACTCTAAATGCACTGTCCTAAATCAAACCAATCAAGCAGTCTAAATGCAAATGCACATGCATGTATTTGTTTTCGGCTTTCTTAGTATGTGAATGGTAAAAAGAAAGCTAATGCACAAATCTGAATTACTTTTCAAGCGACAATTACTAACAAGTTTCTTTTCGAAATCAGAAATGGAGACAATCACAACACTTTATGATTCGGAAATGAATACTTGCTTTCGACACTAGAAAAACTACAAATTCAGAACAAACACAATAGTAACAGGGTAATCGACTATCAATAGCAACCAAACTCTTTCCTATGACTAAAAACGACACTTGCGACACTTTAAAATCAAAGGACGACAGTACAATTATGTTACTTTTTGCAAAGGAGAACTGAAAATGACTCAACAAATACACAAAAACATTTACAGTTCTTTTGCACAACGGAGGTGGAATAACAGCAAGGAAAAGGGGTTTCAAACAGAGATTTACTGATTACAGGCAGCAAAATTCATGAATAGAACTTAAAAGAATGAATCACAGAAACAAACTGAACAATGCCTAGTCTGATCAGCGCACCTGTAACACAGGGAATTTGAAATGCAGCGCACCTACTACACTCGGGAAGTGTGCTGAATTTCAGATTCACAGAACAGTACCTACGCTGGGCTAGAGACGAGACTTTGCTTAGGTTCCGGGTCACAGTTTGCAGTTCAGTTCATGGGTTTTGGCCGAGCAAATGGTAATCAGTAATGCAACAATCAGGGGTAAATATAAGGAGGTTCTAAGAGCTACCACGAGGGCAATCAGAGAGTTTGTGAATCAGTTGTTTAAGTCATAAACAAATCCCGAAGATTGACTGAAGTGACATTTATCTACTTTTCATTTGCATAGAAAATGCAGTTTGAAAGCTACGTGGCTCAACTTCAATCTTTGTCTGTAAGTTTATAAAATAAACAACAAGGAAGATAAACAAACAAACTAATTCGTCCCCAGCGGAGTCGCCATTTTGTTACAGGGAAAAGTGTCTACACAGAACTGCTTATCCCACTAAGGTGTGGTAGCTACCTTAGAAACAAACAAAGTAAAGCTACTTTCATTTTTCCTTTATGAAATATAAAGGAGATTAGCGCAAGACAGAGGTTGGTCTTCTTTGTTCTTATCTCATCTATATTTCATAAAGGAAAAACAAAAGTAGCTTTACTTTGTTTGTTTCTAAGGTAGCTACCACACCTTAGTGGGATAAGTAGTTCTGTATAGACACTTTTCCCTGTAACACCGACGAAACCCTCTTTTGCCTTAGCCTTAAGCGAATTAACCCAAAACCCCAAAAAACCCTTACTTTTCCGCCCATATGCGCCGTTCGCACATTTCTCGAGGGTGTCTCATACCTCTGTGTCCCTCCATCATTGATCTTCCCCCGCTGATCCGATGGCCCACGTTTCCCCCTATCAACGAAACATGCTCGACCGTCCCTCGCCATTAGATCACCCCCACCAGATCTGACGGCTATCGCCCATATCGCACAAGCAACAAGTGAGAGTAATACCCACCCGATAAAGGTGGTTTTTCTCTCTTCTCCGTTGCTACGTGTCATCCACTAAATGGAATCGGGCAAACTCCACCATTTACCACTTACCGCCTGATGCCCTTCCGATAGAAACAATAACCGCCCAAACAAAACCACCCCAGTACATTATCATCTGCACACCTCCACCACCTGATAGCTGTCCGATGCTCACCCGAGATCTAATGGCCCGGACATGTTCTGCTCTCACCACGACCTCAGGCCTCCTATTTCTGATCTCCATCGTGCATTCCCCTCGATCCAACGACCCTCGTTCATGATCGCTCACGCTTGTCCTCTTCCACTCTATCATTTCTCCATCTGCTCGATTTGAGACGTCCTCCCACCCATGCACCTTGTACTCCACTTCCTATCAGTTACCTAGGGAAGAAGGTGGTCGACTTTGTCAGTATTGTGACAGTCAGATCGCTGAACTGAATTAACAGAAAGCATGGTCGAAGGAAGGACACAACACGATCTCTGCAAATAGAATTAAACAGTCATGGAGACTCACTGACACAATCAAGTCGACCACCTAACAAGGAAGTGTTGTACCAAGATTAATTACTGCTTTCATGATGGAGGGGAAATTGTGTCCTTGAATGCAACCAAGCAGTTAATGACAAGAGGGGATAGATTAAGATACCTCCAGCCCTAAAAAGCTAGAGAGCATTGTAAAGAGCTATAAATAGCTGAAAGAAAGATGTAATCAAGGTGTAACTTTTGGAGACTATAGATATTCTGTTCTTTGTAGCATCTCATCTTCATTCTTAGTAATTCAAGCTTCTTTTGTTGTTACATGTTCAATTTCCATTTCCCTCCTGTTCTAAACTTGCACCTGGATAAATTTATTCATGTTTTCTCCTATATCTAATTCTAGATAATTGTCATCTTATCTCTGCATTGGTAAATTGGATTTGCTATTGAATAGGTCATCCATGTTTCTTCTGTATCTAACGCTAGATAACTGTCATCTTATATTTGCGTGGATAGATTAGATTTGCAATCTTCATTTACTGGTTGCAGCCAACCATCATATGTCATGTATGTATCTGCTGGTGTGGTTAGGATTATCCATTCATTCACTTAATCTGCAAACTATTGAGCATTAGTGGTCTAAAGCCTTGTAGCTGAGGGTGTTCATGCATGTGTGGAGTGAAAACAGAGTTGAAGTGGTTGTCTGGCTTGAACCAAACCATCATCCATTCTAATAGTTCCTAGAACAATATTGAAGATTATATGTTACCAGGAATCTTCGAGCTACAATCTAGGATAGTTTCTTGGAGCGATAACATAATTGGCGTTGTTGCCGGGGAGAGGAGATTGAAGCTCAACTTCCCTGAGAGACGACACAGATCCAGCTTTGATGATAGACAAAGTCTGGAGAGATTTTTGGTTGTAATCATCTATCTGGCGACTCTACTGGAGGCCGAATCTCTTGGCGACTCCACATCATAGTTCTAGCCCAGTTTGTGAGGCATACCCGGAGAAATCCTTAGAAGTCACCAGATGACCTTGAAAAGATCATCAAAGAAAGAAAGGTATCACAGAAAGGAGCATCAAGATCAGGTAAATCTAAACAATCCTCTATATCTCTACAAGAAAGGCTTGTAACAGAACAAGTACATGCTGAGAATATAGCCTCTGACACTAGCAGTGAAGAAAAACTTTCAGAGATTCATAAAGCTCTTTATTCTTTGGGTTCTTCTTTTACTTTAAGCCCAAAGGAAACCTCACCCCCTACCCATCATATTCCTTTAGTCCTGTCAGTCACTCCTCAATTCCCTACCTTTCAGACTGCCAGTGCTCTTGTATCCACCACAGCCATGGTGGGTCCACAATCACTCACCAAAATGGAGAGAATCATAGTTGCTAGGTATGGACCTCTAGTGCTGCCCACTCCTTTGAATGCCATGCCTACTAGAGAATATCAGAAATATGTGCCTAAGTTCACTGGGATTGAAGGGGTTACTGCTGAAGAACATCTTGAGTCATTTTATAGCTATGCCGATAATCTAGACATTAGTGAAGATGATGTGTGGATGAGAGTATTTGTCCAAAGCCTAGATGGAGAGGCCAGAAAATGGTTCAGAGAATTTACCCCTAGATCTATAACAGATATTGAGGCCTTAAATGATATATTCCTAAAGCATTGGGGGGATAAGAAAGACCTGCTCTACTACCATACTAAGTTTGGGAACCTGAAAAGGGAAAATGGGGAGTCACTTTCTGATTTCAATAAAAGGTTTAATCACATGTACAACAAGATACCAGTTGAAGTGAAACCCACCCCTACCTCTACTAAACTTACTTATGCCAATGCCTTCGATTCTTATTTCTGTCTACTGTTGAGGGAGAGAAGATGTGCTTCTTTAGGCGAAATGCAGGATGCAGCCTTGGAGGTCGAATCCAACATCATGACTGTAAAGAAACTCAAGGGACATGTTGACCAGAGGAGACAAAGGGGTGAATCTTCCTCATCTTCAGACCCCAAGATAGATAAGATGACCAAGATGATAGAGTCACTAGCCTCTGAAGTCTCCAAATTAAAGGTTGGGCAACACTCAGGGAAAGGAAGAGTTCCTAATACCTTTGTTCCTAGGAATTCGAATCCATATAGAAAAGCCAATGAGCAGTTGCAGATTAATATAAGGAGAAAAGATGCTAATGAAGGCCAAAGGGTGAAGATCCCATTTTAGAATGTAGTCATGGAAGAGGAGCAGTTTGAAGAAGATGATGAGATCCATTGTATGGAAGACAAAGGCAGTGCGTCTTTTTTGAGCTTGGTTGCCTATGAACAGTCGTTATTCAATGACCAGACCAGCCAAGAATGGGATGTTGGGGCTGTCCTGCAAACTGAAGATCAACAAAGATATAATCTGAGGTCGAAGATGAACAATGCCAAGGAAACCCCTGTTCAAAGAGCTGCTGTCCCTGTAATGCAGCAAACTAACAAGCAAAAATGACTAGCAGCTGATCCGATCAATCTCAAAGCTCCAACTCAAGAGGTAAGAGGCCCTGACAAGTCCCCTTCTCCTTTCAGTCTTGAATCAGAAATCTAGAAGCTGAAAATATCTATACCACTGATGGAACTAGTGAAGAATGAAGCCTTTAAGAGACCCATCCTTGAGGCCCTTGAGCTTAAGGCCACACATGCATCAAACGACTATGTGAAATTACAAGATGAAAAACTTGTAGTTGTTCTCAACCCAATGACTGAACCTTCTGATGACAATTCCCCATCATTCTATGTCTCCTTGAATATTCATGAAAAAATCCTCCACAATTTTCTGCTGGACACAGGTGACAGCCATAATCTAATGCCTAAGGCTGTCATGGATGATTTGGGCCTTGACATCACTAGGCCTTATCATGAATTATTTTCTTTTGATTCTAAGAAGGTGAAATGCTTGGGGCTAATCAAAGATCTAGGCATCACCCTATCTCAGCTGCCTATGAAGAGTATGATGATGGATATTGTGGTAGCAGATTTTCCCCCTAAGTTTGACATGCTTCTTTCTAGGGGATGGATGAAAAGATTGGGTGGAATGTTACAAAATGATCTGTCCTATGCTACTGTCCCAGTCTTTGGAGGTGAGAGTAGGAGATTATATGGGGAAGCTCAGTTAGCTTATATCATCAGTGATGAGAAGAATCCCACTAATCACCCCATCTATGCTGTTGACACTGATTTTAGAGCCTGCATACTCCAAATTGAAGAATCCCAGTTGGCCTCCATGCAGCTCAGGAAACCTGTTTGTCAGGTCACAGAGGAAGAAGGCCCACAAATTTGGGACATGTTCTTTGATGGATATTTCTCTAGGGAAGCTGCAGGAGTGGTTGTAGTTCTGATATCTCCCACACAAGAATGCATACATTTATCTTTCAAGCTGACTTTTCAAGTCACAAATAATATAGCAGAATACGAGGCCTTGATCTTAGCATTGAACGATTCTAAAGAAATGGGCATCAAACATCTGAAGGTGTTTGGGGATGCAGACCGTATTATTCAACAGGTGAATAAGAAATTCCAGGCAAGGCATCCCAGGCTGAAAGCATACAGAGATGAGGTATGGAAGCTCAAGGATTTTTTCAATAGCTTTAATATTTCATATATCACTAGGTCTAAGAACCATCTTGCTGATTCCCTTGTTGTGTCTGCTAGTATGTTTGTTCCTCCTTTACCCCATAGATTGACTTATGAAGTCCAAGTAAAATACAGACTGTCATTGCCTGATAATGTCAAGTATTGGAAAGTCTTTGAAGATGATAATGAAGTCAATATGTTTCTACAAGTCATTGATGAATTCTCTGAAATGAGAATTGATCAAGAGAATGAAGCCATGGAGGAATGCCATCAGTCCCAGCTAAGAAACAAAATTGGTCAAGACAGCATTGTCCAACTGCCTAGTAATCATATACCCAAAGGGTTGGTGCCTCTAGAGAAGCTGTTTGATCATAATGATGTACCCTATAAGCCTGCCCAGAAAGAGAATGAGTCTGTAGTCCATAGACATAATATAGGGAGCCCAGATCACCCAAAGCACATAAACATGTTCGCCCACTTGTCTACTACCCAAAGCTCTAAATATTGCACCCTGATGAAGCAATTTGCTAATGTCTTTGCCTGGGAATATAGTTACCTTAAGACCTATTACAAAAACATCATCCAACATAAGATTCCACTGGAGAAAGACACTATCCCTTTTAAACAAAATTTGAGACCTATCAACCCTCTATTACTACCTTTGATTGAAAAGGAAATTCAGAAATTGTTGGCTGCCAAAATCATAGTTCCTATAAGGTATTCAAAATGGATAGCTAACTTGGTGGTAGTAAGGAAGAAAAATGGAGAAATCAAGCTTTGTGTTGACTTCATAAATCTGAACAAGTGCTCCAAGAAAGACAACTACCCCCTGCCCAAGATGGAACATTTGCTGCAAAAAGTTTCAGGGGCTAGAGTCGTGTCTTTCTTAGACGGTTTCTCAGGTTACAACTAGGTTGATGTGCACCCAGAGGATCAAGAGAAGACTACCTTCACTACTCCTTGGGGCACTTTCATGTACTCCAAGATGCCTTTTGGACTGATGAATGATGAGGCTACTTTTCATAGGGCCATGGACATAGCCTTTATGGGAGAAAAGGACAAGTTAGTCCTTATTTACCTTGATGACATAACAATCTTTTCCAACAGTCACAAGGAGCATTTGTAGCATTTGAAGGAGGTGTTTCTGAAGTGCAGAAGGTTTGGAATCTTAGTAAATCCCAAGAAGTCACAGTTTGCTCTAGAAGAAGACAAACTTTTAGGACATATTGTTTCTGCTGCAGGTGTCAAGATTGATCCAGAAAGGGTTCAAGGAATACAGACATTGTCTATCCCAAGGTCAAAAAAGGACATTCAATCTTTTCTGGGTAAGATTAACTTTGTGAGAAGGTTTATTCCAAATTTTGCAGAACTAGTAAAGCACATCACCTCCATGCTAAAGAAAGGGTCAGAGATAAAATGGACAGAGGCTGCGAGAAGATCTTTCCAAGCCATTAAAAGAGATATCATGGAGGATCCCACCTTAGTTAACCCAAACTACACCAAGGAGTTTTATATTTTCTCTTTCGCTTCTTATGATACACTTGCAGCAGTCTTGTTGCAGAAAAATGGTGAAGGTGTAGAACACCCAGTGGCCATCTTTAGCAAAACTTTGAGGGATGCTAAATTAAGGTATGGCCTTATTGAAAAACAGGCATATGCTCTTATAAAGTCTTTAAAGGCATTCTGAATTTACATCCTGCACTCCAAAGTGGTTGCCTATGTACGTTCGGCTTCAGTAAAGTATGTCCTAACACAGCTAGATGTTGACGGAAGAAGGGACAAATGGATTGCAAAACTCATAGAGTTCAGCATAGAGGTAAAGCCCACCAAGCTTGTCAAAGTCCAGGGCTTGGCTCAGCTTATGGCTGAGGAAAATTGTAGTTTGCTGGACATAAATTGCATAGGTGCAGAATTAGGAGTTGGAAAGGCAGAGGAGGCAACATAAGAACAAGCGTAGAATTAGTCATTGGCTGAGAATTTGGCTACTTGTGAATGGTATTCTAGTATAGCTCATTTCTTGTTGAAGGTAGAAGTCCCTCTGGGGCTTAGCTTAAGTCAGGCCAGGACCATTAAGCTCAGATCAACCAAGTTCTATATTAATGACAACCCACTTTATTGGAGGGACCCATCTAGAATCCTCTTGAGGTGTCTAGACAAACAACAATCTGTCAAAGTCATGCACCAATTTCATTCCAGCGTCTATGCAGGGCATCATTATTGGAAAAAAACAACCCACAAGATCCTAAGGGCTGGGTATTATTGGCCTACTCTATTCTCTGATGTATTTTCATTTGTAAAGTCTTGTGACGAATGCCAGAGGTTTACAGGAAGACAACAGTTGAAATTTTTGTCCCTGAAGCCAATACACACCAATGGTACCTTCTAGTAGTGGGGTTTAGATTTCATAGGGGAGATTAATCCACATTCCAGTGGTCAACATCGGTGGATATTAGTAGCCACTGACTATTTTACCAAATGGATTGAAGCCATACCCACTAAGAAGGTTGACCACCAGGTTGTCATGAAGTTCTTAAATGAGAATATTTTTACCAGATTTGGCTGCCCGACCAAGATAGTTACTGATAATGCAACAGCTTTCAGAGCAAGGGAATTGGTGGACTTGTGTGAATCAATGGGCATAAAATTAGTGAATTCTACCTCATATTATCCTCAAGGCAATGGCTTGGCAGAATCATCCAATAAAAGCTTGGTAAGGATAATAAAAAAACTGCTAGAATAGAACAAACGACACTGGGATTCCAAGTTGAAGTTTTCCCTGTGGGCTGACAGAGTTGCTACTAAGAAATCCATTCAAGATGGTGTATGGTACTAAGGCTGTTTTTTCTAATCCAATTGACCCTCCCTGTGGCCAAATTCTTGCAAGAGGAGCAGGATGAGGAAAATGACATGGCTATAAGGATGAGTGACTTGGTTGATGATCACTAGATCAGGGATCAACTGATTGAGAATTCAGTAGCTCATTAAAAGAAGATCAAGGAGGCCTTTGATAGAAGGGAAAAGGTAGACAGATTTTAGGTTGGTGACTTGGTTCTCAAATGGGATGCATTGAAGGAAAAAAAAGGCAACCATGGTAAATTTGATGCCTTATGGGCAGGACATTTTGTCATCGCTCGAGTTCAGGGGAACACCACTTTCACTTTGCAAAATTTAGAGGGGGAAGATGTTTTTGATGGCCTAGTCAATGGGCAGTTTTTGAAACTTTGTTTCATTTAAGGCTTTAAAGCCTGGTAGTGTAAATATGTTTTTCAGTTTTATTTATGCAAAATAGCCTCCACGCCCAATGGAACACTAGGAGGAAGCTTTGATTTTTGGTCTTGCTGGAAAGGCAGTGGTCTAGAGTTCTTGAAACCTCACAGGGAGGCTTTCATCCCCAGAAGGAGCCAGTGTTAGCCCTGAGGTGTAGCGCTGACATTTTGAAGGCTAAAGGAAGAACATGGGATGCTTTGCTATCCTAAAGGGGCCCCACACAGGCCATTACCCCACTTTTCTCAATCTTCCACTTACATTTCATTCCGCTCACTTCTTAACCCAACCCTCACATCCTGAAAAAACCCTCTTTTGCCTTAGCCTTAAGCGAATTAACCCAAAACCTCGAAAAAACCTTACTTTTCTGCCCATATGTGCCCTTCGCACATTTACCGAGGACATCTCGTACCTCCGTATCCCTCCGCTATTAATCTTCCCCCGCCGATCCAATGGCCCACATTTCCCCCAATCAATGAAACATGCCCAACCATCCCCTGCCATTAGATCACCCCCACCAGATTTGACGGCTATCACCCATATCATGCGAGCAACAAGCGAGAGGAATACCTGCCCGATAAAGGCGATTTTTCTCTCTCCTTCGCTGCTACGTGTCATCCACTATATGGAATCAAGCAGACTCTGCCATTTACCACTTACCGCCCGATGCCCTTTCGATAGAAACCATAACCGCCCAAATAAAACCACTCTCGTATGTTATCATCTGCACACCTCCACCGCTCGATAGCCGTCCGATCTTCTCACCCGAGATCTAACAGCCCGGACATGTTCCACTCTCACCACGACCTCAGGCCTCCTGCGCCCGATCTCCACCGTGCATTCCCCTCAATCCAACGACCCTCGTTCATGATCGCTCACGCTTGTCCTCCTCCACTCTGTCATTTCTCCATCCGTCCGATTTGACACGTCCTCCCACCCATGCACCTTGTACTCCACTTCCTATCAGTTACCCGGGGAAGAAGGTGGTCGACTCTGTCAATATTGTGATAGTCGAATCGCTGAACCGAATTAACAAAAAGCATGGCCGAAGGAAGAAGGACACAACACGATCTCTGCAAACAGAATTAAATAGTCATGGAGCCTCACTGGCACAATCAAGCCAACCACCTAACAAGGCAGTGCTGTACCAAGATTAATTACTGCTTTCGTGATGGAGGGGAAATTGTGTCCTTGAACGCAACCAGGTAGTTAATGACAGTAGGGGATAGATTAAGACACCTCTAGCCCTAAAAAGCTGGAGAGCATTGTAAAGAGCTATAAATAGCTAAAAGCAAGATGTAATCAGGGTTCAACTTCTGGAGACTGTAGATATTCTGTTCCTTGCAACGTCTCATCTTCATTCTAAGTAATACAAGCTTCTTTTGCTATTACATGTGCAATGTCCATTTCCCTCCTATTCTAAAATTGCACCTGGATAAGTTTATTCTTGTTTTCTCCTATATCTAATGCTAGATAACTGTCATCTTATCTCTGCATTGGTAAATTGGATTTGTTATTGAATAGGTCATCCATGTTTCTTCTGTATCTAACGCTAGATAACCGTCACCTTATCTTTGCGTGGATAGATTAGATTTGCAAGCTTCATTTACTGGTTGCAGCCAGCCATCATATGTCATGTATGTATCTGCTGATGTGGTTAGTATTCTCCATTCATTCACTTAATCTGCAAACTATTGAGCATTAGTGGTCTAAAGCCTTGTAGGCTGAGGATTTTCATGCATGTCTAGAGTGAAAACAGAGTTGAAGTGGTTATCTGGCTTGAAACAAGCCATCATCCATTCCAATAGTTCCTAGAACAATATTGAAGATTATATGTTACCAGGCATCTCCGAGCTACAACCTAGGAGAGTTTCTTAGAGCGATAACAGGCATGACCTTGGTTCAGTATCTGGGATACATTATTGATGAAAAGGGGGTGCATGTGGATCCAACCAAGATCCAAGTCATTTGGGATTGGCCATCTCCAACCACTCTGACAGAGCTCCGTAGCTTTCTAGGTCTTTCCAACTTCTACCACAGGTTCGTGTTAGGATTTTCTCATATCACTTGGCCCTTGATTCAAGTCACCAAGGGAGGAGCGAAAGAAAAATTATTTTGGTCTGAATCTCAACAGAACGCATTCACAGAGTTGAAAGATCACCTCTGCTCGACACAGTTCTTGCATTACCAGACTTGCAACAGCCATTTGAGGTCGAGACAGATGCCTCTAACTATGCTATTAGGGAAATACTTACTCAAGACGGGCATTCAGTGGCATATCATAGTGAGACACTTTCAGACACAGTCCAGAAGTATCCCACTTATGACAAAGAGATGTATTCCATTGTGCAGGCTTGCCGACAATGGAAGCATTACATTTTGGGGAAGGAAACAGTCTCCACATGGACCACTGACCCCTGCACTTCATACAGGCCCAAGGGAAATTGTAGAATGATCGCCATCAGAAGTGGTCCACATACCTGCAACAGTTCCATTTGAATATCAAGTATAAGAAGGGTAGCACCAATAATGTTGCAGATTGTCTTAGTTGACCACTGATCATGGCGTTAACCACCGTGCTCAAATCTTGTGGGCACAAGACTTCTGATTGACCATTTCTCTGTAAAAGCGACCCAGAATTTGACCACACATACCAGACACTCTTGGAGGGTCAGCATGTTCCATATTTTCACCTCCAGGATGCCCTGTTATGCCACGTGGGTCACCTTTGTGTTCCTTCAAGCGAGTGTGCCAACATGATTTGGGAAGCACACTACAGTCGGGCTTCTGGGCATTTCGGGGTCGAGAAAATGGTGGAAGTACTGCAGAATTATTTCTATTGGCCGAATCTTCGACAGGATGTTGGGAAGTACATCAAATCATGCATTGCCTGCACCATTGCCAAACCGACCATCAAGAAGCACGACCTCTATACCCCACTACCTACCCCTAGTCGACCTTGGGAATCCATCTCCATGGATTACATGTTAGGCCTTCCTTCCACTAAGCATGGAAATTACTGTGTTTTTGTGGTCATTGAAAAGGTTCTTGAAGATGGCCATTATGGCAGCCTGTAAGAAGAATATCATAGCTAAAGCCACTACTAAACTCTTCTTTGAATGAGTGTGGGTACACTTTGGGATCCCACAATCTATCATCTCAGATCGGGACAACAGGTTCCTCAGTAAATTTTGGTCTAGTCTCTGGTCGATGCTGGACACCAAACTCACTAAGTCCACAGCCTTCCATCCTCAAACTAATGGCCAGACAGAGGTTGTCAACAGGATGAACGTACACATTCTGCACATGTACAACTCAAAGCATCCATGCACATGGGACGAGAGCCTCCCCTATGTTCAGCACAGCTACAACCGGGCTCTCCACAGCTTGACTGGCCACAACCCTTTTCAAGCGGGCTTGGGATTCCAGGAACTAGGTCCCATTGATGTGGCCATGCCATTTGCAGCTACTCACGCAGATTCGACTCATGTCCAGTCCGAAACAGATAAGGCAAACAACTTCATTGAGCACATCCAGCATATTCGCCAGTAGGTCCATGACATTTTGGAGAAATCAAATGCCAAGTACAAGCAGCGACACGATCAACATCAGGTGCCACACAAGTTTCAGGTGGGCGACAAAGTCTGGTTTCATTTGCAAAAGGAACGCCTTACCGGAGCCTATCGGAAACTCAGACCACTTTGATATGGTCCTTACACCATTACCAAGGCTGTGGGAGACAATGCATTTGAGCTCAGCATTCCCCCATTCCTTGGCCTGCACCCAATGTTTAATGTGGAATGCCTTCGACCATACTTTCCACCATTATTAGACACATCCGACATTGCAGAACAACTCACACCCACTGACAAAGTTAAATCCATATTACATGGAACAAGCTACAACTGATCGGATCATGGACACATAGATCAAGCACACTCGCTAGTAGAATATCCAACTATATTGAGTTATCAAAGCAGGCCAACTCCTTCACCAGGGCAAGTGGCTCACCAAGGACCATGTTCAACAGAAGTTTCCTCATCTCATGGAGGAATTCAACACAATGGGGACCATTGCTTCCTAAGGGGGGAGGAATGATCCACTAAGATATTGGTGGCCACCCAGCAAGTCCACTTGGAACCCCACCATTGTTTCTTTCAGCTTTTCAATTTCCTTAATTGTAGCACAGTTTACTATTTTTAGCAATTTTTTGGGTCGTGAAATTCCAGAGCCGTTTTGAGGCCCTAAACGACGTTTTTTTGGGAAAACTGGGATAAACATGGTGCCATGGACCAATATTGTTCTTCCCAAAGTTGTAGTTCTCAGATAGATCTTTCTAACGAGATATTGTGCATGTCAAACGAAGATCGTATGCCAAAGTTACGACCCCAGGAAGTTGATGTACTAATTTACCCAAACGGGGCCCACAATTTGGCGTTTCATCTTCTAGGGTTAGGTTTTTGGATGTTTATGGTTTTCCATTGTTTCTCAACAATAAATAGGACTTCGAGCCTCATTGTAACATAGTTCAAAGGTATGTAGCTGCCACATCTCTTCTTAGAGATAAGCTACCATCACCCTAGCTGGTTTATTTCCATTTATGTTTGTAAGCATACAAACAGAAATTAGTCATTCATGGGTGCCCTCACACGGAATCCCTCAAACTAACCGCCCGAACGAATTTGCATGGGCGTCCGCACGAACGGAATGAAGGGACAAGGGAGAGCCGGGCAAACGAGCTGCACGAATGCGCACAAATCCAACCTTGGGTCACAACTTAGCATTTTTGATACGGGCTCGTTCGCCCAGGCGCGCCCTCGCCCGACCCACCCGAACGAGTTGACAAGGACGCCCGAACGAATTTACATGTGCGCCCCTGCACGACCGAAACGAAGGGACAAGGGAGAGCCGGGCAAACGAGCTGCACAAACACGCGTAAAGCCAACCTCGGGTCACAACTTAGCATTTTTGATACGGGTTCGTTCGTGCAAGTGCGCCCTCGCCCGACCCGCCTGAACGAATTGACATGGACGCCATCACACGACCCTCTCGAACGAGTTGACATGGACGCCATCACACGACCTGCCCGAACAAATTTACATAGGCCGCCACATGACCGAAACGAAGGGACAAGGGAGAGTCGGGCAAATGAGCTGCGCGAACGTGCACAAAGCCAACCTCGGGTCACAACTTAGCATTTTTTATATGGGCTCGTTTGCCCAGGCGTGCCCTCGCTTGACCCGCCGAGCAAGTTCATACGGACGCCCTCGCTCGACCCGCCCGAATGAGTTCACATAGACGCCCTCTAACAACTCGAATGAAATTACATGGGCACCCACACGACCGAAACGAAGGGACAGGGGAGAGCCGGGCAAACGAGCTGCACGAATGTGCACAAATAAAACCTTGGGTCACAAATTAGCATTTTTTATACAGGCTCGTTCGCCCAGGCGTGCCCTCGCCCGACCCGCCCGAACCAGTTTACATGGGAGCCTGCATGACCGAAACGAAGGGACAAGGGAGAGCCGGGCAAACGAGCTGCATGAACGTGCACAAAGCCATCCTCGGGCACAACTTATCATTTTTGATACGGGCTCATTCGCCCGAGCGCTCCCTCACCCGACCTGCTCGAACGAGTTCACACGCACGGCCTCGCCTGACCCGCCCGAATGAGTTGACACGGATGCCCTCAAATGAACCGCCCGAACAAGTTTACATGGGCGCCCCCGCACGACCGAAACGAAGGGACAAGGGAGAGTCGGGCAAACGAGCTGCACGAACGTGCACAAAGCCAACCTCAGGTCACAACTTAGCATTTTTTATATGGGCTCGTTCGCCCGGGCGCACCCTCGCCCGCCCCACCTGAACGAGTTCACACAGACGCCCTTGCCCGACCCGCCCAAACCAGTTGACATGGACGCCCAAAAAACGACCCAACCGAACGAATTTACATGAGCACCCACACGACCGAAAGCAAGGGACAAGGGAGAGCCATGCAAACGAGCTGCAAGAACGTGCATAAAGCCAACCTCGAGTCACAACTTAGCATTTTTGATACAGGCTCCTTCGCAAGGGCACGCCCTCACCCGACTCGCTCGAATAAGTTGACACGGATGCCCTCGCCCGACCCGCCCGAACGAATTGACATGGTCACTCGCACGACCGAAACGAAGGGACAAGGCAGAGCCGGGCAAACGAGCTACACGAACATGCACAAAGACAACCTCGGGTCACAACTTAGAATTTTTGGTACTAGCTCGTTCGCTCGGGTGCGCCCTCACCTGACTTGCCCGAACGAGTTCACATGGGTGCCCACACGATCGAAACAAAGGGACAAGGGAGATCCAAGCAAACGAGCTGCACGAACGTGCATAAAGCCAACCTCGGGTCACAACTTAACATTTTTGTTACGAGCTTGTTCGCCCAGGCACGTGCTCGCCCAACCTGCCCGAACGAGTTGACACATACACCCTCACACGACCCAACCGAACGAATTTACATGGGCGCCCGCACGACCGAAACCAAGGGACAAGGGAGAGCCGGGAAAACGAGCTAAACGAACGTGCATAAAGCCAACCTCGGGTCACAACTTAGCATTTTTGATACGGGCTCGCTCACCCGGGCACGACCCCACCTGACCCACCCGAACGAGTTCACACGGACACAATCGCCCAACTCGCTCGAACGAGTTGACATGGACGCCCTCAAACGACCCAACCGAACGAATTTACATGGGCGCCCGCATGACCGAAACCAAGGGACAAGGGAGAGCCGGGCAAACAAGATGCACGAGTGTGCACAAAGCCGACCTCAGGTCACAACTTAGCATTTTTGATACGGGCTTGTTCGCCCGAGCGCGCCCTCACCCGGCCCGCCCGAACGAGTTGACATCGACGCCCTCAAACGACTCGCCCGAACGAATTTACATGGGTGCCTGCACAACCGAAACTAAGCGACAAGGGAGCATCTTCTAAATGTAGAAATTTTGAATAATATAACACTTATTCACAGAGATTATCCTGATTATACATTATTTTCGGAATGCATGCATAATACATAACCTCCTCTACTATTGATCATCAATTTGCAGTATTCAGAAACAATAGCATGCGCACATTAAAGCATCAATCACATATATCAACATAGTATATCACGGGGAAAGCATACAGCTGAAAACCCCCAACTATCTGTATATTATATTGATTGAGAACATGTAACAATACATAGTACAATACTCCTCACAAGTACTTAGTACTATCTCCACCTGTTACACATAAACTAGCTCAGATCTGAATCAATCACAGGTTCAAATCTCCTCCTGCTACTTGCCTGCCTCCACTGCGCAATCCTGCATGAGAATGGATGAATGGCTGAAGCAAACTCGTATTTCCTTGGCTGAACCACGCAATCCTCATTCGCATTACTCAATCCCACTAATTGTGAAAGATCTCATGCACAAATATAGTCACAACTGATAGCAATCTCAACCTCTAACACCTGTCTCCATTGAACTGTCCATGCACTGAGTTAACTGATGTATTCTTTAGTTGCTTTATGAGTTAATAATTAGTGAATTAATTAACAATTAATTCACATCACTCATCACTAGTGTATTCTGCAGTTAGACCAAATACAACTAGTTCAACCAAGTCAAACTGAACACAACTCCATCAACTCCTCAATCAACTCCACCAAACTCAACCACATGAGTTCTAATTGAAGTCCTGCATGCAATAGCTCAACTAACCCACAAGAAAAGCATATTTCCTTCTAACAGTTGCATGTGCCACATCTGTAGCTCAAACTGAAGTGCTCCAAGAGGATAAGATAATGTTTATAGTCCAAATATTATTATGAGCTAATAATATTCGACTGTTCTATTTTTAGCCTGGCAGTCTAAAAATAGAATCCGCCCATATGTCTAAAAATAGAAGTCCATCTATTTTTACCAACATGACCAATCATCCACAAATAACAAACTGCAACTCATAGACCATGATCCATATGTCTAAAAATAGACTTTGTGCCAAAAATATCCTGCGGACCCACTTAGTGAAGGCGACTCCTTTCCACTAAGCTCCATCATCTTGTTGCATTCTCAACACTAAAAATAGCATTTCTGGGTCCCTTCCTATTCATAGTAGTCCCTGGTCTATCTATAGGAAGTAAATCGAATTTGGTCTTACCAGCAGTTTGAAATATTAATTAATTAATTCTCCATGAGTTAATTAGTTAAGGAAAAGCAAACTTGAAGTCTTTGTGAGAACATGCAATTATTTCTCCATGAGTTCTATATTGAGAGGATCAGTTGACTTAGTTTTACTTGGTCAAGTTCAGTTAGATTAATTTAACAAGTTGTTAATTAATGAGATATAGTTTGCTAATGCTTGCATGCATGTGACAACTATTATTTTCAGATAATTGAGTATTCACTCATGGATAACTCATGCATGTCAGTTCAGATAGAGACCGAGTTGAGATCAGAGGAGGGACAATGTACTATCACTTGGATGAATATTTTTCCTAGAAAGGAAGCTCCTCCATGATGAGGATTTATCTCCTTCAGGTTTGTGCAGTTATTTCAGAGGTTAGTGAGTGTGTGAAGAGGCCAATTCACACAGGTGGCAGCACTAGACCCTAGGAAACTGCACAAGGAAATAGGAGGCTTGGAGGGCAGAGGAGAAGGTTTGTGAGAAGCCTTTGACTGTCTATGAGCAGCAGAGGGATTGTACTAAGAGCTGGATAGCTTCCGAGCTAAGGCTTTGTGTAATCCAGACTATATTTCCACTTGTATGATAATACAAAGATGGGGTTTTAGGCAGGTGCTTTCCCCGGGTAAATTCTTCTGTGTTATTTGTGATTGATTTCTTCATATCAGTTATATGTGTTCTTATTGATGTTGCTTATGTTGGATTAAGCTTTCGCTAAATTGGTTGTAGAAGTAGATCAAGTGTTTTGCTTTAGTACATTGCATTACCAAGTGATCTATAGTGGGAATTTCTACATGGTATCAGAGCTAGCTGATTTGTAGAAAAAGTTCTACATGGTATCAGAGCTAGCTGATTTGTAGAAAAATTCTAAAAAATTCTACATGTTTCAGTCTCCTACCCATCTAGCTCAAATGAAAACTCTTTAGAAATCTTGTCTTTTGATCAGCCTAAGATTGTTCCTTCCCCCAACACGACTATTCATGAGATCGATGTGGAAGGTGACATAGGTAATATCTCCAAGAATTTACTTATCAAACATCTTGATCAATATATGTGTCATGGAAAAAATAATATTGGAGCCAATTTCACTCCTGATGAGATCACAAGCTTCACCTTCCTATTTAAGGAATTTTGTGATATTTTTGCTTAGTCTTATGAGAAAATTCCCAACATAGATCCATTTGTCGTCGAGCATGAGATCAAGACTTACACAAATTCAAAGCTTGTCCAACAAATACCTCGCCCAGTCCACCCTCAAAAGACGACTGCCATCAGTGCAGGAATCAAAAAGTTGTTGAAAGTTGGTTTAATCTATCTTGTTCCTATGACAGAATGGGTATATAATCTTGTTCACGTTGACAGAAAACCAGGAACCATTTGTGTATGTGTCGATTACCACGATTTGAATGTTGCTTGTCCAAAAGACAATTACCCTACCCCATTCATTGACCAAATCATAGAAAATTGTGCTGGATATGAATCATTTTCCTTTATGGATGGCTTCTTGGGTTACAACCCAATCGTTATCAAACCAATCAATCAACACAAAATCTCCTTCATATGTCCTTGGTGTATTTTTGTGTACAACAAACTTCCATTCGACCTTAAGAATGAGGGTGCCACCTTTAAGAGGGTGATGGACTATGCTTTTCATGATATTAGACACATTGTTCAAGCATATATGTATTACCTTCCTACTCATTCCAAACGTTGGGGGCAACACCTAGCTCATCTTCGAGTTATTTTTCTTAGATGTCACTCCTACAAAATTGGTCTGAATCCACATAAGTGTGTGTTATTTGTTTAATCTGGTTATTTTCTTGGGAACTTCATTGTCTCAAAACACGGGATACAAGTTGATCCTAATAATGTTAAGGCAATTGTTGAATTTCCCAGACCACAATTCGTATGTCAACTCAAAAGTTTGCAAGGGAAGGAAAACTTCTTATAACGCTTCATTGTCAACTATGTTGAATTAAAAAAAGGCTTTATGCACTTACTGAAGAAATACGTTCCTTTCTTGTTGGGCGATTAAGCCCAAATATTGTTCGATGCCTTGAAAAAGGCTCTTACTTCAACCCCACTACTAAGTCCTCCTGACTACTTGCACAAATTTTTATTATATCTTGCAGCCTCGCCATCCTCCATATGAATGGTTTTGGTCCAAGAAGATGATGATCATAGTGAGCATGTGGTCTATTACCTATATAAAGGCCTAGCAAGACCTGAGATTAGGTATTTTCATGTGGAGAAACTTTCACTAGCAGTGGTCTTTGTTGTCAGCCAGTTTCGACATTACATTATTCTACGTCAAACTATTGTCGTTGCCCTGGAGAACCCTATGAGAGACATCTTGGCTCGTCAAGTTATTGGAGGTAAGTATTCCAATTGGCTAGTTATCCTCTATGAATTTGATTTGGTCTTCACCACCGCTAAGTCGAAGAAATATTTAGTTTCTGCAAAACTATTGTCGAATCTTCCTAGATTCGACACAAATAAGGTAACCCATGTTCCCATGCCAGATGAATCTGTTTATCTAGTTGAATCTTCTGACCCATGATATGGAGATAACCTCGTGTATCTTCAGACCCAGTCATTTTGCCCAAATATATCGAAAGACAGCCATCGTCGCATCCACCACCATGTAAATCACTAATTAGTGTTGAACGATACCTTATATTGTTCAGATCTTCGAAAAAAACCACATTGGGAAACTGGGTGTTCTCAATACTCTAGCTACTAGGGCTATTCAGGTTTTAGATGAAAACCATCTGATGGATAAGAAAAACCATCTCCTTAGTGTCTTGCCCAGAAACTAGGTGTTCTCAATACTCTAGCTACTAGGGCTATTCGGGTTTCGAATGAAAACCATCTAATGGATGAGAAAAACCATCTCTTTAATGTCTTCAAGAAGAATGGTTATAGCAAGTTGCAAGGTTTCATAGCCTTTTTAAAAGCTAGTCGAGGACCTAATTATAAAAAAGAGGCTAGGGTGGACTCTAATTTCCTGCTTCCCTTTATCCAAGGGACGATGGACGAAATTGCTAGAATTCTTAAGAAGCATAAGATTGGATCCACCTTTAGACCTTTTAAAACCATTTGTAGCTCTTTAAGATCTGTCAAAGACCCTATTGATCCCAAATGCATGAAAGGTGTTTATTTAATCCCTTGTTTGTGTGGAACCCCCTACATCGGTGAGACTGGTCGTTCCATTTGACAAAGAATTCAGGAGCACGCAACGGACCTCAAGCATTGTAGGACCCGCTCATCTGCTCTAGTCAAACATGTTGAATTAACAAAGCACCATATTTGCTTAGAGGATTCTAAGGTCCTTGAGAGGGTTGATCATTTCCATCACCAAAAATTAAAAGCCATTCAAATTGAAAGAGGAGAAAAAACTTTAATAGGGATGATAGATGGAAGTTAAACAACTCCTGGGTCCCTTCTCTTTGTTCTCTCCCCTGTTAGTTTTTTTTTTATTTTTTATTTTTTTATATAAGAATATATTTTTAAATCTTGATTTTGTTTTTATATATTTTAACCTTGTTCAATTGTTGTTGTTATATATATATATATATGTTGATTTTTTTTTTTGATATAAAAGAATATATTTTTAAGTCTTGATTTTGTTTTTATATATTTTAACCTCGTCGTTGTTGTTTATATATATATATAGATTTATATATTTATATGTTGATTTTTTTTAATCATCTAAATCTATTTTTTTATTTATTCCTTTATTTATTTAATATATAAATATATTTTTATATGTTGATTTGCTTTTTTATATTTATATAATTTATTATTATCATTATTAAATGAATTTGTTAAAAATAAATAAAAATATTAGAATCTAATTGAATTAATTATTATTATTATTATTATATGTATATATATTTAAATAAATTACAATGTATAATTTGTGAGAATCTATTTTAAAATTAAGAATTCAAAATAAAATAGACTAAAATAAAAATAAAAATTAAATGATTTGACTTTGATCCTGTAACATTCACTTGTTTTAACCGTTGGAATTTATTGTTTCATCTCTGAGATTTATATATTTCAGTCAGTTAATCTTTCTCCTCATCCTGGTCCTGATGATGAACCCAGATTTGGGTTTGAAACACATCGACCCTCTGTTCCCAATGTGATTTTTCTGGAAGATCTGAACAATATATCATGAATCACAAAAGCATAAAGTCTGAGATACCTTATATCATTGTGGTGATGTCTAAATTCTTCGATGTTGTCTCACACGTCACAAAGCAAAACATGTTCTAAATGATTGTTGTGCTAGGGCATGTGGCGGTCACCTTTCGAGCATGGCTATTGCCCAAAAAATTATGCACGTGGTATTACTGGCCGACTCTATTCAAAGATTACATATATTGTTTCAAGTCTTGTACATCCAAAAATTCCCAAAAAATTGGTGTTTTATGCAAAATGGCTTCACTGAGCTTGTCACTGACACCCTGCGGCTATCACATATCCTATACACTTGTTGATCTTGCTGCTCATGGTAGCATATCACAACCCTAGTTATCCACCTAAGAGGTACCGAAAACCTCTCTGGTACACCCACCATTTGTCATTGTAAGTGGATCGGTATGTCCCTCACGGGAAGAGGTGGCATACCCATAGTATGACCCTCGAGGTTCCTAGAAACCTCATGAATACTCTGAGTCTTATCTCCCTCTTTGGTGGTTTCCATGACCCCTGTTGTTGCTCTAGCCCCAGGTAGTTGCTCATCATGCCTCATCTGTCAAAGCACGCATGCAGGATGAACATGTACCACATTTGTGTCATGATAATGCTTGTGTTAGAATGTTTCACCCTAATAAAAAAAATTGCATAAAATTCAAAAGTAAAAAAAAAAAACAAAACAAAAAATGTTTGTCACTAATTTCCCTTCTTACCTACTAGACCCCACTAAGTACCAGGTGGAAAAATCAACTTCGAATCCACTGAATAGCTCATCCTGACATATGGTAAGTCCTTGACATTAGAATTTGGCCTTGCAGCCACTCAAAGAAGTCTGCATCAAAATAGTGTCTAATAGGTCCTTCGCCTATCTGAGGTATCAAAGTTGCCCATCTCTCTAGCCTGGGCTCCCTTGGACCTTTTATCATCAAACTCATCCGTGGTCTCAGAATAGGCACTCTCTCTAGCATCAAGGAAACCATCAATGTACCATACCTAAACCCTCTTTGGGCCCGAGTCTTGCACATTGTCAATTCCGCTTTCACCTAGATGAGAAAACTCTCACACCAATCAAATACCTATTGTTGCAGGCAATCCTACACCAGAAGCATCTGGTCTTTTGTCGCTACATGTTGACTCTTCACCCCTGCAAATCAAACCATCATCGAAAGGATCGACCTTAAAGGTCTTTCTCTCACCGGTTTAACTGAAATTTTGTTGCTAACTTTGAGTACACCTGGTGTGCAATGGGCATTGATCAAATTAGTAGTGGTTATTAAATCTACTCTTCCTCCTGTTAAATTTGCTTGTGCACCTCTACATAACAAGACAATGAGGAAATAAATTTCATCTTTTATTATAGAGATTTCATGGTCCCCAATTCTAAACACACCATGGTGTTTATCCCACCGTTGAATTATCCATGCTAAAATCTCCTCCCAAGCCTTCATTAGATCAAGTCTAGCATGCCTTAGTAAATCACATCGTTTGAGAGTGACTAAGAATGTTGGATCATTAATCATTTGCAATTCTTCCGAGTCATGAGTTCTTTCTCTCCAAAGGCTCATTTTGATTAGTTGATTCCAACATCATTCAACCCCTTGGTTTAGTTTTCCTGGTTGTATAACCCTACAATTTCAACAATTTTACTTTTTCTTGCACTTTGGTGGCTCACGCATGCACCCCTAAGCCCATAGTTCATGCTAACACGCCCTCCCATCTTGGGAAACACGTGCACACATGACTTTCTGACCTGATCATTCGCATTACTTGCCTAAGCCTTCTAGGGTGAGCCTAAAAACTAAAAATTAATGGAAAAAAACAAAAATTAAGGACTTAAATGAAAGAACATAATCAATGCTCTTTCCTGTAATAGACATGAAGTTTAATGGTTGCCTGGATTGTTCACAATCACCATCGGAATATCTTCTTCTATTTCACTTCCAAATGCTCTCACCAACTCAAAATGGTGCAAATGAGGAACAAAATGCCTATTTATAAACTTTGGAGGTATGACTCAACTCATATTTTGTCATTTATAAGCAATTTTCCCTCGTTCTTGTTTCTAATGCACCCGGTAACTATATTGCAAATATTTTTATATGATCTAATACTGCTTTAAGTGATTTTCTGCATAATTGACTAGCATTGACTCAAATAGATCATTCTTTTTAAGGGAGTTTTTTCTCGCTCATTAAACGAAAAAACCTCGAGTTACCTATTTCAGGCTCTTAAAACTTCTACGAAATAGATTTGAGCAATTCTTTTTCTGTCTTTTTCTCACTATTTAAACTAAAAAATATACTATGAGTTTTCTTCGTTTGACTCAGTTAAATTTTTTACGAAGAATATCGAGTTCAATTTGTCCCCTCATACTCGTAACAAAATGAGGTCGACGTCTATTGAGCATAGGTTTATCACTTTTTCTAGACTCAATGGACTAACTAAAGAAAATGAAATGTGTCAGGTATAATATTAACCCTTTGTCACACCTCATCATCAACTATGACAAAGGAATCCCTTGGAGTCTTATTTAACCACTTTTCAAACTCTCTAAAGGTTAAAAGCCCATTAAGTTTACTCTTTATGGACTCGTTAAACCTAAACAAATTGGGAAAAATCAGACATAATAATGGTTACACTATCTATATTTTGAAGTAATTTTTGGTAGCAATACCTTGTCAATCCCTTGAACATGGCATTTTCTCAGCATATTCCTTTTTTTCTCAACTTTTTGCGAACCCTACCATTTTCTAAGTCTTGTTCTGATACCCAGATGTCTTTACATCTTTGTGTCTAGCTCCTCTTGGTGTTCTTGATACTAAGTTGCTTGGTCTTTGTGGCATCGTGCCTTCTATTGTTCAAGGGATCATCCTACTCTCTTCTTTCTGTATCAACCATATAATCATATGCCATATTTTCCCTAATTTAGTTTCCCCATTGTTCTAAATTATCCACAAAGTAATTACCTTATCTCGTTTCACATTAATTGATGTAGGACTCCTCATTTCCTACCTTTGACATATCTCTTCCAATCCACTTCAACACCTTATCTAGGAAGTAGATCAAGAAAAATCTTAGTACCCTAGAGCTTGTAGTCCTTAGTGGTAAAATTTCGTACATTTGATTGGGGGTATTCCTCATTGGCTCCCACTTGAACAATTCTATAGGTGTTCGACATTAACTCCTTTATTCACATTCGCTAGATTGTATTGCACATCTTGGAGACCATCATCCTTATCGGTGGCCATCCTTGCATTTGTTAACAATTCTCATTATTGGCCAGTAATGAGACGATTTCTCACATGTTCGATCTCAAATCATTTATTCACATGTAGAAATATGCTATTTTGGAAGCAGTGACCAAGACCTTGGCTAAAATCTTACATCAATTAGTCGTGTTTCCTCTCCCAACCCATGACTATTGTTTTTAGAAACAACTTATAAGATTCATCAATGTATCTAATCCTCCATGTATCTAATCCTCCATTGTGTGAATTCAATGAGTTAGTCATCATGTCAATTAGAGTAACAACCTCCTAGATAAGGGTATCATTTCAACACTCTAACCAAGGTCCATAATCCACCCAAACTGACATCCATGACTCCATGAAGCATCACCAAGGGGCTAGGAGTTCTTATATACAATTATGGAGTGATATTTTCTTGTAATGTTGTTATAAACCTATTGTGCTTTTCTATTTTGAATCAAGGTTTGCTGAAGTATTCATCACAGATCTTCTATCTCCTAGTGATCTAAAAAAAGAACCATAGAAACAACTTGTTATGTCACTCCTTCCACATATGAGTGATTAAATGATAATGATGCAATTTTTTTGAGCAATCCATCTCTTCCAACTACTCTTAAATCATTCAAAGAGTATGCTCAAGTGGGTCAGTTCCACACTTGTAAATGCTACTAATTTTCTTTGCAAGCCCCTTAGTTATCTCCTCCACCATAGTCCCTCATTTCCATGGTTCATGACATGCCCACCAACTTTTTTATTCATGCACCTTTGTCACTCTAGAGCACATTATCTACTACCAATGATCTCGTTGGGTTACTAAGGTTGTGTTGTAGTGGCTACAACAACCCTCCAAAATTTTTCCTTAGCTTGTTTTGGAGCCTCCCTACTAACCTTACACAACACTTTTTCTTGCTTCGTCAAGTACTCAAGCTTCAAGTGTTTCCCTCGCACAAAGGCAGCCTATCAATCACAGTTGATCCATTCCCCTCACAGGTTGCTCACCTAAACTTGGTCAAGATACAGGCTGAGCAGCTTCCCCTTGAAAATTGTGCATTTCTGGAGGGAAACCAACCTTCCCTCCAGGAATTACGAAATCCTCTTTGACAGCCTACTGGGCTCCAGGGTTGTGCAATCCTGTCAGCCAACCCTCGCAATAGGATTTACGCAAATTTTCCCAGCAACAAGATGTTCAACCCAGGATTTGTGCAAATTTGCGTAGCAGTCAGCTACTCTGCCAGAAATTGCAAATCCCCTTGGGCAGTCAGCCCAGCTCTCAGTTGTTATAAGGAAAACTAGTGTCTATTCAGAGCTGCTAGTCCCACTAAGATGGGTAGCTATCTTAGAAACAAACAATTCAAAGTAACTTGTGTTTTCCTTTATGAGAGATAGATGAGAGAGAAGCAGAAGATTACCAACCTCAGTCTTTCGCTTGGCTCCTTGCTTGTTTCCTCTCCCCTTTGATAGAGCTTCGCCACCCGCTTCTCACTTGTCCCACTTCAAATAACACCTGTAGAGTCAAAGCAGCAAAATACCATCAAAAAATAGAGATCTATAACCATAAACAATGCAGAATCAGATGTACATTAACCATACAAATGCATACACAAATACAAGATTCAGAAATATACAAGTATATGGAGGAAGAATCAAATAGATTTATTGATAGAAGTAGTAGAAGAGAGGATTACAACCCAGCTGTCTAATCCAACATCATCCTCCCAGCATGAAAGGCCTCTTCACCTCATAAAAAGAAAGATCACCCAACAATACAATGTCTCAAAGAGAAACCAACAACACTTCCTTACAAATTACAAAATTCCAGCCTTTGGATCTCTGGGATGAGGGATCCATATATAGATATTTGCAGGGGGTGAGTCAGCTTCTGGAATTTTGATTAGTGTCATTTCACTGATAGTTCTTGGTTCCACTTGGAGATTTCATGATCTCTTACTCATCCCTGGGCGAATTCAGAGAGGCAAGTGTCATATGAGCAGTTTCTAGAAGATTCTTTGAGTTTCCACCTAGCAAACTGCCTCTACCATTTGTCTGCTCTCACTCATCGCACCCTACAGAAGGGCTTTTCAGTATGCATTGCACCCTTTGTGTGTAGCAGGTGAGATGCATCGCACCCTCAGCATGGAGCAGTCTGTATGGTCCAGTTTTGACCAGTTCTGAGCAGTTTTTCAGGGAGAACTTCTGGGAAATGATGTAATCAGTTGACCTTGATCCTTTAGGGTATGAAACAACACTTTTAGGGGTTTGAGAGCCCTTGATTTATTGACATATGTGATTGGGGTTGCAGTGCCCAAATATGTCTATAACAGTTGCCCCCTAAAGCATGAGGTCGTAAATCTTCTGATGTCGGGTGAAATGCTTTATCATGAGGATCCGAGGTTTTTCGAACTGGAAGGTGACCTGTAATAAGATACAATACAATACATTATCTTCATAATATTTTCATGATCTAGCTAAGGCGGGCATTCCCATGCTCAGCTTTATAAATTCATTTTCATGTACATAGGACAGACAATCGTTTGTGTGGCAGACTAATGATTCTGGTAGAGCCATCATCCCTTAGCTTGGATGATTATCTATGTAGTTATGATGTACATTTGATGTCTTTATTTTCCTGAATATATCGCAGCCCGAATGGATGAAACTAGATCCGGGGTCTTCAAACTCGTTCAATCTTTGCCCGAAGTACATGTCGATCCATGTGAAAATATGTTCTAATGTCGAACATGGAAAGACATCACCTGATTACCAGCCAATGATGTAAGCTGTTAACAAGTGCGAGAGGAATCACCGATAATGATGATGACCCTCAAGGTATTGTAGTACAATTCACATGGTGTGAATTCATGAGTCGATGTCGAACACCACGCAAATTCTTTCAGTCGAAGGCCATTGATGTAAACCGGTCGCTGGAAGTGAGAAACTTGCCATTGAGGCATGCAAGCTTCAAAGTACTGAAAGGGTTGTTCCTAAGTCAACTTCTTGGATAATGAACTGATGTCGACAAGAAGTGACCCACCGTAGGAGGGCCTTAATGAATCCCACATCTACGACGTAGAACGAAGCAAATGATTTTGTGGAGGTGAAAACGATTGGATGATACAAGGTTCAGGGCGGTCATGAAAGAATGAAGCGTTAAGGTATTGCAGCGAATGAGGCATTAGCTGGGTTGGTGAATTCTCTGAGTGACTTCTATTAAACATATGGTGACACTGGAACAGATTGGTAGCGTTAACCCCAAAATGGATAGTACGGAGGACCAATGGTGATATGACTGGTGAATGGAATAATCCAACTTGACTCAATCATGGTGATGGAGTGAAAGTGTCATGTTCAAGAGCGACCTGCTACCAATGAATTTCTTCAAGTTTTCTTCCCATTTTCCCCAGTCATTGCTGACCAGTACCTCTTTATTTTTGTCAAGCCTAAGGAGGATAACATATGCTTGTTCTATAATTTTCCCTTCGGGCAAACCTGTCGCTATGTTTTAGCGAGCCTAGCGACAGTGAAACTCGCTCTTGTCTGCATGGACAAGTTTGTCGCTATTGTTTTAACAAGTTTAACGACAAAGATAACTCAGCCCTTTTCAGTTTTAGAGATTCTGAAAAGAGACGGAAAGGAAACTCTAGTAGTCCTTTTTCGTAGTATAATCCCTTAAGTCCGAAAAAGTATAAAATAATACAAAAGGGATGAATTTTCGATAGTTTTAACGAGCCGAACAAGATAAGCGCTCGATCTTTTTGTGTAATGATCCCTCGGGTCCAAAAAGACTAAAATATAGAGGAGGGATGGCACTTCCAATCACTTTAACGAGTTGGAGAGGCCAATTGCTAGGCAATCTTTTCATATTTTACCAGTCTAAAAAGAGCTTAAAAGAGATTTGTTTCTGAGGAATGAGTGATGTTTTCGGGTAGCAGCTGGTTCCAGGTAAGGTTTGGAACTTTTCAATCACGACAGTGTAAAGAAGGTGGCTAATAGAATCACTCATCGCAGTTGTTCCTCAAAAGGGTAAACAATCAAGTGGAGATGTATGATCAGCTAAAAAGTGGAGGTGATGGTAAGAACACAACCAAGGCTCAAAAGCTGATAGTAATGCGATCACAAAGGTTATTTACCGAGGTGGGTTCATTTTTTAATGAGTGATCCGGATCTTGGGAGGAGGCCCCCAAGATCTAAAAGATTGAAATGGATCTTGGGAGGAGAGACCCCCAAGATCTGAAAACTTGAAGTGGATCTTGGGGGAAAGGCCCCAAGATCTAAAAGATTGAAATGGATCTTGGGAGGAGAGACCCCCAAGATCTGAAAACTTGCATTGCCAGAAGAAAAATAGGAGAATGCCCAATAAAAAAAACCACAAAGAAACTTTTTTATTAAAACCGATAATAACTGTAAAGGCTACATTGTGGCGGACAATCTGTCCTTTTACAAAATGTGACTTGTTACTTATAGTATTTTTCAGTTACAATACCACGGGTCAATTCCATGGGTGAATGAATACCATGGGTGGATTTTAAAATACCACAGGCAGATGCCATTTACAATACCATGGGTAAATTCCATGGGTGAATGAATACCATGGGTGGATTTTACAATACCACGGGCGGATTCCATTTACAATACCATGGGTAAATTCCATGGGTCGATGAGTACCATGGGTTGATGCCATTTTCCATTCGGATCATTCCTCCCTCCTTAAGAAGCAATGGTCCCCATTGCGTAAAGTTCCCTCCTGCAAAGCCTTTGTTGAATATGAAGATCCACTGAAGATAAGGGTTTTACGTGGTTAACCCAAAACCCTGATAAATGAAGATCCGAGGATAGAGATACCCTGTAATGCTTGTGACCAACTGTGATTCTGACAGTGTGTGGCCTAGCAAATGGACTTCGATGAATTGTGGGTTTGTGGATGACCCATAACCATGAAGAACGAAGATCCGAGGATAGAGATACCCTGTAATGCTTGTGACCAACTGTGATACTAACAGTGTACGGCCTAGCAAATGGACTTCGATGAAGTGTGGGTTTGTGGATGACCCACAACCGTGATGTTGGTTGCTGATGAACTAGCAGGTGCCTACATAGCCTGGGGTGGGAGGGCACATCTCCAAATAACCCAAGCCGATTGCTGCTATGTTGAAACTGATGAATGTGGAGCAGGTGCCTACTAAAGTGGGGTGGGAGGGCACGTCTCCAATGGAAACCCACTCTGAATGCTGCTCCAGAATTAAAATGAACATAACTCGGCCAATATAACTCAGAATATTTGTTATAACCTGTTTTTGGAAGCAGAAGGACCATTTTGCATCTTCCCATGTGATGGAAATCCTTATCTGGGTACTCTGAGATCTCAGATTTGTGCTGCAACAGTTCTGCCGTCACAAAAATTCTGATAAAATAGCTGATTTTAAATCAGCGATATCTCCCACATCCGGACTCCGATTTGACCCATTTTTTTTTTGAAATTGGGTGATTTTTCGAGAGGAATCCAGATCTGGTATTTGATTTTGTAAATTTTGTACCAAATGTTTCAGATCTGATCTACAAAGTCGCCGCCCAAAAAAAATCCTGCAAAAAAATGAGAAAAGAAAAATTCTTCCTGCTTGACCCAAGAAAGTGCTCTGTGGAGGTTGTAGCACATGCTTGAAGTTTTTTGAATATTGCTGCAAAATTTGAAACTGAAACATGCATCAAACCCTCGTTCCCATGGAATCATAACCTGCTCCGATACCACTGATCCGGATCTTGGGAGGAGGCCCCCAAGATCTAAAAGATTGAAATGGATCTTGGGAGGAGAGACCCCCAAGATCTGAAAACTTGAAGTGGATCTTGGGGGAAAGGCCCCAAGATCTAAAAGATTGAAATGGATCTTGGGAGGAGAGATCCCCAAGATCTGAAAACTTGCATTGCCAGAAGAAAAATAGGAGAATGACCAATAAACAAAACCACAAAGAAACTTTTTTATTAAAACCGATAATAACTGTAAAGGCTACATTGTGGCGGACAATCTGTCCTTTTACAAAATGTGACTTGTTACTTATAGTATTTTTCAGTTACAATACCACGGGTCAATTCCATGGGTGAATGAATACCATGGGTGGATTTTACAATACCACAGGCAGATGCCATTTACAATACCATGGGTAAATTCCATGGGTGAATGAATACCATGGGTGGATTTTACAATACCACGGGCGGATGCCATTTACAATACCATGGGTAAATTCCATGGGTCGATGAGTACCATGGGTTGATGCCATTTTCCATTCGGATCATTCCTCCCTCCTTAAGAAGCAATGGTCCCCATTGCGTAAAGTTCCCTCCTGCAAAGCCTTTGTTGAATATGAAGATCCACTGAAGATAAGAGTTTTACGTGGTTAACCCAAAACCCTGATAAATGAAGATCCGAGGATAGAGATACCCTGTAATGCTTGTGACCAACTGTGATTCTGACAGTGTGTGGCCTAGCAAATGGACTTCGATGAACTGTGGGTTTGTGGATGACCCATAACCATGAAGAACGAAGATCCGAGGATAGAGATACCCTATAATGCTTGTGACCAACTGTGATACTAACAGTGTACGACCTAGCAAATGGACTTCGATGAAGTGTGGGTTTGTGGATGACCCACAACCGTGATGTTGGTTGCTGATGAACTAGCAGGTGCCTACATAGCCTGGGGTGGGAGGGCACATCTCCAAATAACCCAAGCCGATTGCTGCTATGTTGAAACTGATGAATGTGAAGCAGGTGCCTACTAAAGTGGGGTGGGAGGACACGTCTCCAATGGAAACCCACTCTGAATGCTGCTCCAGAATTAAAATGGACATAACTCGGCCAATATAACTCAGAATATTTATTATAACCTGTTTTTGGAAGCAGAAGGACCATTTTTCATCTTCCCATGTGATGGAAATCCTTATCTGGGTACTCTGAGATCTCAGATTTGTGCTGCAACAGTTCTGCCGTCACAAAAATTCTGATAAAATAGCTGATTTTAAATCAGCGATATCTCCCACATCCGGACTCCGATTTGACCCATTTGTTTTTTGAAATTGGGTGATTTTTCGAGAGGAATCCAGATCTGGTATTTGATTTTGTAAATTTTGTACCAAATTTTTCAGATCTGATCTGCAAAGTCGCCGCCCAAAAAAAATCCTGCAAAAAAATGAGAAAAGAAAAATTCTTCCTGCTTGACCCAAGAAAGTGCTCTGTGGAGGTTGTAGCACATGCTTGAAGTTTGTTGAATATTGCTGCAAAATTTGAAACTGAAACATGCATCAAACCCTCGTTCCCATGGAATCATAACCTGCTCCGATACCATTGATCCGGATCTTGGGAGGAGGCCCACAAGATCTAAAAGATTGAAATGGATCTTGGGAGGAGAGGCCCCCAAGATCTGAAAACTTGAAGTGGATCTTGGGGGAAAGGCCCCAAGATCTAAAAGATTGAAATGGATCTTGGGAGGAGAGACCCCCAAGATCTGAAAACTTGCATTGCCAGAAGAAAAATAGGAGAATGCCCAATAAACAAAACCACAAAGAAACTTTTTTATTAAAACCGATAATAACTGTAAAGGCTACATTGTGGCGGACAATCTGTCCTTTTACAAAATGTGACTTGTTACTTATAGTATTTTTCAGTTACAATACCATGGGTCAATTCCATGGGTGAATGAATACCATGGGTGGATTTTACAATACCACAGGCAGATGCCATTTACAATACCATGGGTAAATTCCATGGGTGAATGAATACCATGGGTGGATTTTACAATACCACGGGTGGATGCCATTTACAATACCATGGGTAAATTCCATGGGTCGATGAGTACCATGGGTTGATGCCATTTTCCATTCGGATCAATGAGCTTGAACTCTGGGGGAACATATGCTCATTGATAGGTTTATTTTTTAACAAGCTTGAACTTCGCGTAAACCTGCTCGTGATAATAGTCAGAGATGTTCAATTCACCATTAACTCTATGTTCTTTTGACGGTTGTACTGCCTGTTCAATTACTCCATCAAATTGATTAGAAATGTAAATACACACTTGAAAAATGGGTTAAATACCAACATTTTACTTGAATTACGTGAATAGTAACATAAAAGTAGTTTTTACCTCTCATTTTTACCATTTCATTCAAATTTGGGATTTTTGGAGCTCTGGACGTGTTTTCCCCCTCGATTTTCATTAGCTGATTCCAGGAGATTCAGTGGAATATTTTCGGCGCCGTTTGGACCAGGTAGGAGCTAACCCTGAGCTCTTCAATTGCATTCTTTCCTTTTCTTATTATGAGCATCTTTTCCTGTTTTTCTAGGCCTCAGGGGTTTGAACAATTCGTTCTCCCCCCATCGCACCTAGTATACATCGAAAGGTGTGATGCATACTGAGCTAGCCATTGGCCAGTCAGTATGCATCCCACCTAGTACACAGCTGGGGTGCGATGGGCGCAAAGAGGAAAGTTTATGCACTGTTTTTTCATGGAAATTTTGCATGTTTTTGCCTGAATCAAGATCCTAATCCTTCTCTTGTTTGTTTTTCAGAGATTCATCAGATCAAGATGGTCATTACATGGCGTGAACGCTAGCATGAAGAAGAGGATATGATTGCCTTACATGATCCTGGTACGGTGACTGCATTGTGGAACTGTGGCTTGCTCAAATTCTTCCACATATCTAGCATGAGGCAAAAAATCAATTTGTTGCAATATCTTCTCGATGCATGGGATCCTACCAACCAAGTGTTCCAGATTAGAGGTAAATCCATCCCTTTGACTGTTGAGGATATCTACTTCTTGACCGGTATATCGAGGCATGGTGCCCCTCTCTCACTATCAGGATCCATCCGTGGGGGCGAATCCGTGAGGGTTTATATTTGTCGATTTTATAGAGATGGATCTCAGCCGAGTAGGGACGGCAAGATCAGTATTCGAGATGTCACTGACTGGTCCTTGAGGACTATCTTATTCACCTTTGGTAGATTGGCTGGTAGTGCGGCTCTTCATTTGGCCAACAGGTCCTATATGTAGTATGCTCTGGAATGCCTTGAACCCAAGGTATTCAACTGGTGTGATGCAGTACTTCCGGTCATAAAAGAAAAACTTTCCAAGGTGAAGAACGAAAGATCTAAGAGCTTTGGTTATGGTTCTATTCTGACCGCTTTCGCCTCGGAGAGGATCCCATTGATGCATCCACAGTACATTTCACTCGGACTGCCATCACCGACGGAACCATGGATGCAGAGATGGGTCGATCTCATGGCCAGACATGTTGGTCAATCACAGATTTCATTCTCTGATGCCTTCTTTGAGTGGTTCGACTATCAGGAGATGGTCTTTTCCGAGTACCCATATGTTGGGATGGATTTCCGGGGTGACCCAGATTTGGTGCTGCTAGCTGGTGAGCAGTGGGGTGTTATAGGTAAAAGATCTGACCATATCTCTATTTATTGCTTTTATAATGTTCTTGTGTTTTTTAAATGTTATCAAGACTAATCAAACCCATATATTCATGCAGACATTGGACCAGTGCGCCCGAGGGTAGCAGTTGTCATTCCAACAGGAGAGGCTATAGGGCCAGGGCTTTCCTTCGTGATCTGGACGTAGCTGAGACCTTTGCAGTATTACAGGATCAGATTGAGGGTCTCACCCTTGGTATTCAGGATGTGAGGACGAACGAGTTACCTCTGAGATTACAGCGCCATACCACTGGTGTGGCAAGTTGATGGACTAGGCTCTTACGTATGATTGCATAGGCAGTGACTTGTTATCACCAACACCATTAGTCTGGGGTGCTTTCCTGCATTTTTGAGTTTTGGAGTCGTATGACCGATTTTTTCCTGGACACAAAACATTTTGAAAAAACTATAAACAGTTGCATATATTTTTTTATTTTCGGAGCTTTATTTTGATTAAGTTATATGATCCTAATGCAAATGTTGATTGAAATGCTTTCTTTTATAAATTCTGCAAATGTCTATCTAACACATAATTTGCTAATGAATCAATTAATGTTTTTAAGTTTCTGGAAATGTGTTGATATTGAATAGAATCAAACTCTCTTTCCAAAATCCTGATCCTTAGGAACATACGATAGATAGCTGGATTTCGAACGGAATAGATGCCAGTAAGCTATAGGATGACGAGTTGTGAGTCTAGCCTAACAACAAGTCGGCGTATGCCATGTCCAATGGCATCAAAGAGAAGTTCTATCAACGTGCTATACTCAACGATGTTGTTCGTTGACCAACCAATACATACCCCTCTGAAACTCACTAACTTGCCGCTTGGATAAAAAATGGCCTAGGCTGCAGAAGATAGGTTCTGTGTACTATGACTAGCTATGTCGGCATATCCAACAAATGATTCCAATAGGTTTGACATCTGCAACAAATTCAAAAGTGGATTACCTAACCAAAACGATCACTCTTGATGAAAACAAAAATGTAACAAAAGAATATAAAGAGATTACTACACTTAGCCAAGCATAGTAACGCTTAAGGTACAACCCATTTCGGGGTTGCGACAGTGGAATCCCATCATAATCTACTAGCTCGTAGACTCCTTTTGCTAATACTTGCTTAACAATGTAGGGACTCGTCCACAAAGATTGGAACTTACCGGCTCCCAATTTGTTGGATTCCTGATCGTAAAGTAAGACTAGGTCACCTTCTGAGAAGACATGGCGTTTGACATTTTTGTCAAATTGCGCCTTAACTCATTTCTTATGGGCTTCGTTAGCCAAGGCAGCGTCACGACGGGTTTCATCCAATTGGATTAGTTCCAAGAAACGAGCCTCTTCCTCTGAAGTTCCAGGGAGAAGGTCGACTGCGAGCTTGAGAGATGAAATCTCACATTGAATCGGTAAGACCGCTTCCAGGCCATACACCAGCTGAAAGGGTGTAAATCCGGTTGCATTTCTCACCGATGTCCTATATGCCCACAAGACTGAGTACAGGATTAGGTGCTAACTTCATTTGTGGACTCCAATAATCCTTTGCAGCATGCGCTTCAGGACTTTGTTGATGGCCTCAACTTGTCTGTTAGCTTGCGGATAATACGGAGTAGAACTGTCGTGGGACAGTCCTAATTTGGTAGCCAATTCAACCATCATGTGATTGCGGAAATGCGATCCATGATCTGTGACTATAGCTTGTGGAACACCGAATCTAGAGACTACATGATTGAAAAAGAAAAGAGCAGTCGTTTTTCCGCTGTTGTTTATTGTAGGCATCGCCTCGGCCCATTTCGTAAAATAGTCAACTGCGACTATGATATACCCATGCCCCCAGGCTGAGGTGGGGTTACATGTCATGAAATTTATGCCCCATTTAGCGAATGGACCAACAACAACTACTTTGATTTTGCGGTCAAAGATTTGACAAGCATGGCAACTTCTGACTGCGGTTATGCAATCTTTGAACATTGTTGTCCAGAAGTAACCTGCTCGTAAAATCTTTTGTGTCGTAGTGTAACCAGATTAATGCCCCCCCCACACGCCTGAATGACAATCATTCAGGACTTTTTCTGCCTCCTCATGGGTGAGGCACCTTTGCAGAACTGTATCAATACCGCGACAGTAAAGTGCATCACCGACGATCATGCAGTCTTTTGCTTGGTATCAAGTACGTCGTTGTTCTGAGCGAGAGGTATTAGGCATGTATGTTTGGGTTTGGAGATAGATGATTATATCTCCATACCACGGATCGCTCGACGATATCAAAAACAAAGATTCATCCACGATTGATGCTTTAGATGTTGAATCGTTGGACGACGATGGGAAGTCGCATAGTAACTCCGCGAAAACTAGAGATTTCTTTGATTTGGATTTTACGAATTCCAGATCAAACTCTTGCAAAATAGCTATCCATTTCAAATATTTGCCCCCAAGTAACTGACGCGACAGAATGTAAGTCATAGGGTTGCAATCTGACAAAATGGTAGTTTTACGAAAGAGGATATAGTTTCAAAATCTCTGTACTGCTTGAACAGCTGCAAGAGCCAGCTTTTCAACATAGGAGTACTTGCTTTCTGTATCATTTAAGTTTCGGCTTAAATAATAGACAAGATGTTCGATTCCATTGTCTTTTTGAACTAAAACCATTACGATGGTTGTATCTGTTGCAGCTAGATACAGGTTAAACTCTTTTTGATAGTCAGGAGCGTACATTAATGATGCCTTTATTAGGGATTCCTTTAGACCATCAAAGGAAGCTTGCGCAACCTGATCCCAGTTGAAGGGTACTTATTTTTTCAATAGACAGGTATAACATTTAGCAAGTTCGGCGTAATTTGGAATGAACCTCCTCAGAAAGTTTGCTTTCCCTTGGAGTTTCTGAATCTGAAGCAAATTTGAAGGTGGAGGCATGTCGATGATTGCCTGAACCTTACATGGGTCGAGTCGAATCCCGTCCTTAGAAACCACGAAGCCAAGTAAATGACCAGAGCTGACACAAAAAACACACTTGTGTGGATTGAGTCGTATCTTGTAGTGTCGGCGACATAGAAATATAGCTCTCAAATGTTACGGATGATCAGTCCGCTTTCGCGAATGAGCTGGCAGATCGTCGAGATATGGTTGAACGATGTTCTTGATGTCATGGAAGGCATAATTCATAGCCCTCTGAAAAGTTTCCCTTGCGTTCTTTAAACCGAAAGGTAGTTTGCAGTATGCGAATGTGCCCCACGGACATATAAATGCAATCTTCGACTGGTCCTGTGGGCGGATATTTATTTGATTATACCCAGAAAATCCATCCATAAATGAAAAGATTTCGCATCTGGCGCATTCATCAATTATCTAGTCGATGAAGGGTGTAGGGTAGTTGTCCTTTGGACAAGCTTGATTTAAATCCCTGTAATCAACACACACTGGATACATCTTGATTTCGTGTTCAATAATGCTCGAGTCAATGCTTGGCATTTCTTCATATGACCATGCAAATACATCTCTGAATTCATGAAAGAGAGCACAATATATTTCTAGTTCTAAAGAAGAACAAGATTTTCCGACATGAATATTCTCTACAACATTAGGTTTGGTCGAGATATTTATGGCGATAGTTTCTTCAATATTGGATAGATTTTTCTCGGAATCCACCGTATTTACAGTATTTGATAGAAAATAAAAAACTGAAGGATGATTAAGGTCATTGGAACAATCTTTGTGGTAATCCGGAAGATGGGAATGATGGTGGTAATCTTCCCATGGTGTCTCTTCTATCATTATTGACTGAATGATTCCTTTGTCTGTAGAATGTACATGCGACCAAGGATCTGAAGAGGTGCCATATTCCTTAGACCTATCTATCCAAACACTCGATGAGCATTGATTTGGGTTTGCCGCCCAGGCCAAGAAAATTTATTGCTACAATATTTCTATTGGGCTTGGAGGCAATACCTAGCGATGATCCATGCTGACAAAATTTTTAGAAATCTTCTGAATCTTCGTAGATATAGAAGATATCATATTGCAGGTTTCCACCGTGGCCACTTCCGCCAGATTACTCGGAGGCGGTAGGGAAAAAGTACCCATCAAGGTATGGTCTTTTAGGAGGCCTACTATGATATTTTGAAGCGATTGAGAGCTTCCATGGATCATCGAGATGCTTCCCGTAACTTGTGAACTGTTGGGGAGAAAGTTTTGTTGATCAACGATTGTAATTCCTCCTTGAAAGGGAAATGCAATCTTTCTAAAGTAAGTTGACACAACAGTAGCCATAGCATAAATCCAGGGCCTTCCCAGTAGGATATTGTAATCGAGGTTTCCATCGATAACTTCGACGTCAATTTTTATTGTTTTTCCCCCCAGTTCAACTTGCAAGTTACTTAAAATCCTGTATGGGGTGTATGTTCGTCCATCGAATGCTTTTAATGTCGTTGATGATCTTGACAAGGGTGGTGAGCCTAAAGTTTTCGAGCAACTCATTGACATAATGCAAGTAAATGCCCCCTCATCAATAATTGTTCGATGAATAGTTTTATTAAGGGATTTCACTTGTATGAGGAAAGCGAGTTGAGATGGTAACTAAGGTTCATATCCTTTATGGTTAAAGGTCACAATATTGGAATCTGTTGGGTCAATCCCACCTATTGCTGATAATAGAGCCCGCTTTTGGGAGGGTCAATTTTGCATCACTTCAAGTGTCGACATAGTGGATGGCGATTGGTCTAGATCCTCTACTATATTATAATTTTGTGCTGCTCGAGCACGAGGATTAAATGTCGATTTGTGTACTATTCCCTTTGGCGGCTTTACCGTTAGCTCAGGAATGATGGGTGGCACAACTTCGGTTGAAGTTGTTGTCGAACTACTAGGTTGATCTGCATCCTTGTTGTTCGACAGCTATGGATTCCCGTAAATATTTATTCCTTGTCGATATCAAAGCATCATTTTGCTGCTTCTAAATGGAAAACATAAGCACTTGGGATGGGGAAGCATTGTCCCTAGCAACCAGGTTGGTTTCTGGGTTTGGAAACGGATTAGTCAATACCGCTGAGGTTTTTGAACTCTTAAAGAACTTCTTAATCTCAGCTTTATGCGGACAATCTCTCGTCCAATGGTCTTCATCACATATGTGACATGGCTGATTAGGTTTCTTTTGTCCAGAAGGGTTTTCAAAAGATTTTTCTAGAGACGAATCATCATGTTTCTTCTTTTTGATTTTCCCTTCCATCTTGCCCCCTGGTTGCTTCGGTTCTTTTCCTTTGTCAGTCGACACGGCATTAACCTCCGAGGCAAGAAGTTTATCATTTTCCTTTTTACTAGAAACTGCAAGGGATTTACTAGATGAGGCCTTTGCAATTTGCGTACTTGAGGTGCCAATCACGCCGTCGCCGGCATGAGAGTCCTTGTTTGATTTAGGAGGAGGAGGAATGGAAAACTCTGGTCTAGGAGCACCAGGAATTTTGTCATAGAGCGTGCCAGACTGAGTATAAATCAAGTCTAGATATTGCACACGAGCAATGACTTGCTCTTTAGTGACAACTCCCCCCTTAGCCACATCTTCTGTAATAGAAGGTAACAATGGCTTAATAAACCATTCAGCTACCAGCTGGTCAGGAACATATGTTTTTACCATTCGACGACATCGCCACTCATGAATATGATCAGATATGTGAGTGGTTGTCGTCTGCTTAAAATTGGTAAGAAGCTTCGTTCCTATTTTGTACCTTATTGGTACCTGAAAATGGGTTTAAAAGGTGGTGGCAAAGGTGTTGAAGTTATCGAATGAAGCTCTAGGCAATTCGATGTACCATTTCACTGCCGGATCAGTTAGCGTTCACTGAAAAAGGCAAAGCCTAATCGAATCATCATTGAGAGTGTTGGGCGAACACCACAGATGAAAGGTCATCACATGATTCGACGGATCTTCACCGGATTTCCATTGAATTTAGGAATATCTTATGGAAGTTTATGAGGAATCGTCAGCCACCAAGGGGCATAAGCAATTGGACCATTTGTTAGCCGATTCGGATATGGTAATTCTAAAGTTGCAACGAAAGGCAACTGTTGGTTCAGGTTTGGCGAAGCATACCCAGGATAAGATGGGATCGCGTGAGCAGTGGGTCTTTGCATACCAGCATAATGTATTTGATGTTGATAACTTTGATAGGGTTGATGGGCATAACCATTATGATATGATTGATGGTAACCATTTTGAATATACGGCTGCCCATTACCCGCAAATCTTTGTTGCTCAAGTCCTCAGTAAGCTTGCTGGAATTGCGGTTGTTGATATTGCACCAGCCATGGTTGTGAGGCCATTTGTTGTTGTCCAATACTGGATGTTTGACCAAGATGAGGGGTGATAGTACCCGTTTGAGCCTGAGTTGCTTCAGTTAAGGAGCCACTAATCGGCGATTGTGATTGAGTCGTGGAGATAAGAGGCTGTTGTATTATGACCTGAGAGACTTGAGGTTGACATACAACAGGCAGTGCTTGTACTCAATGCGACATGGTCACAATAGCTAGTGTAGTGGGAATATTTGACACAGATTGATTTGGTTGCATTGAATATACAACCCTTGGCTGTTGAGGCAGTATTGGCACCCAACCATTAGAGGCAATTCCAGCTTGACCCGAATTCTGTTGTGAACTCTCATATGGTTTTTCTCCCGGAGGGAACAATGAAAAGGCATACTGCCCCCCATATGGCGGCAATCCAGTGTTCAAAGGGAAAATTGGTCTTTGTAGACTGGAATGCCCAAATTGATACTGTTGTGAAGGATCAATTTGTTGAGACTCAACATAAGAAATTCTAGATATTATTCCGGACGAACAAACAGGAATAGACCATGCTGTCGTAACAGTCCCTGGGTGGACTCCATCTAGCGGTTGAGAGCTAGTTGGGACATATGGTATACCAGCGAACATTGTCGGAGTAGTGGGAGGAGGTTCTGTTGTTGTTGTATTAGATGACACGGTCCTAGATGTCGATGGTTGTTCAGACATATTGAGTCTATCCAAAAGACCTCCTAGCGATTCTACAGGAACTTGCGATGAAGGGTGACTAACTTCTGTAGTAGAAGGATATAGGTGGATCCCAGTTCCAAAATGCAATAGGGTACTAGATGGAAGAACCTCCACAATCTCTTCTATAGCAATTAGTCTAGGTCGAAGAGGTAGACCGCCAGGTTCGTAAAATATTTCTGGTGCCAAAGAAGGTACAGACTCTGTAGTGACAGATGTTGGAGGGGTGACACCTTCCAAATCAGTCCTAGATGGATCTGGTTCAGGAATATAAGTGTTTACCATTACACTAGGATCAGTTATAATGTCCTCTTGTAACTGTGGAACTTCTTCTGTAGAGGCAGGGATACCAGAAATAGTTGGAGTAACTGGAGTCTCTAAGGATGTTGAAACACAAGTTTCAAATAAACTAGGAGACTTTGACCCAGTTAAACGAGATCGCTTGGCCTGGAATGGTTTCGTTTCTGGAGTCAAAGACGGTTGACTCGTTAGTCTTTGTGAATGACGGGGTTTTGATTTACTTTCTTCCACGATTGTGGATTACTTGATCAACTCAAAATAAAAAGGGAAAATGTTATTCCAAATTAAATGAATTTTGCGACGCTTTGACACAACTTGCTTTTTCAATTTTTAAGAGTCGAGAAAAATCTAAAGGAGACTCTAGTCGCCTTCGATTTTTAATGAGCCTGAAGTGACAAGTGCTCAGATGGACCTTTTCTTTTAAGGAATCTGAAAAGGAACGAAAGTGACTACTCTGGAAATCTAGACAGAGGGATTACCAAACCAATCGAAAAACTGCAATATACTTTTACGTACAACAGTCAATCTTCCTGAATGTTGTGTTAAGTGCATTGCAATCGATAGGGCAGCAAACACGGCTTCCTAAGGATAAAGGATATAGCCTATTGTGGTCTCCCAATATATACTCGATGGTACGTGGGAGCACAAGTCCGTACTGGCACTTATCGTATCAAAGAGGAGGAATCACCCAACCTACGATGAAAATGATAGTTACCAGGCTTTACTATACCGGAATACGTCTCTAGCCTAGACTTCTAGATGTTGTGCGTAAGGTTCCAAAGCGTTTTTATGTTCATTGAGGTTTATTTTACAGTTTATTTTTCTTAAGAAGTTTGCCTTTAAGGTTCACCGCATGATGTAGATATACAATTCCTAAACATGCAATCTAAGATGATAAACAATCGTTTACTTTCTTTTAGCAATGAAAATCCTAGCTACTAAGGAAAGAGAAATAAAATTCTTTCAACATAGAGCAGAGAGCACACACTAGATGCACTTTTCCTAAATCAATTTTTGCATGCAGTCTAAATGCAAATGCAAATGCATGTATTTGTTTTTCAGTTTCCTTAATGTGAGAATGACAAAAAGAAAACTAAGTACATATCTGAACTATCTTTCCTCAAAGCGACACTTTAGCAATTTCTGTTAAAAATGAAAGGAAGACTAAGACGACACTTTCAATTTCGACTTGAAAACTGTTTTTGACACTTCAAAGAATTGATGATTCAAATAAAATACAATAGCAAAAGTGTAATCGACTATCTAAAAGTGGAAGGCTTTACGACACTCTTTTTCTTGACTGAAAACGACAGTTGTGACACTTTCAAATCAAAAGACGACAGTTCAATTAAGCTACTTTTTGCAAAGGAGAACTGTAAATGATGAAAAATACATAAAAAGGCATTCACAATTCTTTATCAATGGAGGCTGAATAATGAAAAGGAAGAAGGATTCAATAGTGATATACTGATCATAGACAGCAAAACTACTGAATAAAGCTGAAGACAATGAAGAAAAAACGAAAATCTGGAGGCAGAAACAGTCTCACTCGATCATCGCAGCTGTAACACAAGGAAACAGGGATGCATCTCACTTGCAACACACGGGAGGTGCGATGCATCCAGGTTGCCAATGAGAGACAGTGCGATGGTCCAGGGACGAGACTGAGCTTGGTTTTCACTCACAGTTTGCAGCGAAGTTCAAGGGTTTAGGCTAAGCTTTTGATAGGCAGTAAACACAAAGTATAGGGGCTGATCTAATGAGGTTATTTGAGCTACCACCAGGGCACATAGGATGTTTGCAAGTCAGATGTTCAGTTAAAAAACCAACCCAGAGATTGATTGAAGCAGCGTTGATCTACTTTTCAGTTACATAGCAAAATCATTTTGAAGGCTAGTTGGCTTAACTTCAGGCTCCATCTGTAGTTTATAAAGCAAACAACAATAACAAACAAACAAACTATTCACTCCCCAGCGGAGTCGCCATTTTGTTATCGGGAAAACTAGTGTCTATTCAGAGCTTCTAGTCCCACTGAGACAGGTAGATATCTTAGAAACAAACAATTCAAAGTAACTTATGTTTTCCTTTATGAGAGATAGATGAGAGAGAAGCAGAAGAGTACCAACCTCAATATTTCACTTGGCTCCTTGCGTGTTTCCTTTCTCCTTTGATAGAGCTTCGCCACCCACTTCTCACTTGTCCCGCTTCAAAGAACACCTGTATAGTCAAAGCAACAAAATACCATGAAAGCATAGAGATCTATAACCATAAAGAATGCAGAATCAGATGTACATTAACCATACAAATGCATACACAAATACAAGATTCAGAAATATACAAGTATATGGAGGAAAAATCAAATAGCTTTATTGATAGAAGTAGTAGAAGAGAGGATTACAACCCAGCTGTTTGATCCAGCATCATCCTCCCAGCATGAAAAGCCTCTTCACCTCATAAAAAGCAAGATCACCCAACAATACAATGTCTCAAAGAGAAACCAACAACACTTCCTTACAAATTACAAAATTCTAGCCTTTGGATCTCTGGGATGGGGGATCCATATATAGATATTTGCAGGGGGGTGAGTAGCTTCTGGGATTTTGATTAATGTCATTTCACTGATAGTTCTTGGTTCCACTAGGAGATTTCATGATCTCTTACTCATCCCTGGGCGAATTCAGAGAGGCAAGTGTCATGTGAGCAGTTTCTAGAAGATTCTTTGAGTTTCCACCTAGCAAACTACCTTTGCCATTTGTCTGCTCTCGCTCATCACACCCTACAGAAGGGATTTTCGGTATGCATCGCACCCTTTGTGTGTAGCAGGTGAGATGCATCGCACCCTCAGCATGGAGCAGTTTGTATGGTCCAGTTTTGACTAGTTCTGCGTAGTTTTTCAGGGAGAACTTCTGGGAAATGATGTAATCAGTTGACCTTGATCCTTTAGGGTATGAAACAACACTTTTAGGGGTTTTAGAGCCCTTGTTTTATTGACATATGAGATTGGGGTTGCAGTACCCAAATATGTCTATAACAACAGTAAGGAATGCACATTTTTCCCAAGTAGTTGAGCAACTGCATGCATGGATAGCCCGATTGACTAGTTCCACCCGGGACCAAGCAAACTTGACTTGCATGCATGCATGACTTGATCTTCCCAGAATAGTAAGAGACAACATGCAAAGGGCATCTCATGATTCAGGGAGCTATTTTTAGCGACCAGGGGTTACATGCAAAGTTGTTTTAGAAGTTTCCCTCCAAGTGTCGCTTTTTCCTAGATTTGTGGCATGCGCGTCATGAGACCAAACTCATTTATTCGACGCATCAAAGCTCATTCATTCACATCGATCTTGGAGCTTTGACATTCCACAGCACATCCAGGACTCTTTGACACATCTGACTCAACTATTCATGGGTAAGTGGCCTCAACTTGTCTTTTTGAGCATTTCAGTAGCTTTTTATGTATTTGCTTGTGTGAGTGTTGTTTTCTTGATTTCTTTGAACGCATGATATCATTTACATGTATTCTAGTTTGTCCTGGCTTTGTTTCAATTTTCATTGTTATCTCATTGTTGTCGCATGCATGAAACTGTTTTGCACGCACATTCGCCCAACCGACGAACTGCCTCACCCACATGCATGTTGATTTGTTTGCTAAATATTTCATTCATTTTTTGCATGCACTGTTTATCACTTCTTCTATCACTTAATTTCACCTTGGATTCGCCGTCTTACTTGCTTTCAGTTGCCCGTGAGTGAGTCAGGCCAACCTTGGTTCGGGCTCTACCTTCACCAAGGCTGCATTGCACAATCAGGGGAAGGAAGGCTCACCTTCCTCTCCATATTTGTGCATTCTTGCCCAGCACTAGCCTCCAGGACTGTTTTGCACATTTTTGGAAAACAGTGGCTACTTGGCCCAAAAAATTGCGTAAATCTGACCTTGGGCCAGTAGTCCTTCCCAGCTAGAATTGCGCATTGTGCAATCCCAACAGTTAGCTGCCTAACTAGATTGCGCATTTCACAGATACAACAGCCAGTCCTACTTCCCCGATAGCCCAATTGCCTTTTGCGAAGTTCTAACAACCAGTCACCCAGCCTCCCAGTGAAAGTTGCACAATATTGCTCATCAGTTTCCCAGGTATGTGTTGTGTCCTTCCCCAAATTTCCTTTGTTTTCACTGATCTTTAAAGTGTTCATCTATCTCAATGGCTTCCAAGAGAATAGGATCTCAGGACACTGATGGTATTGCAGCTGGAGCATCAGTCGAGCAGGTGTCCTCTGGTTCGCCAATCTATGAAGATAAAAAGTTGTATCTAAACAAGGACATCAAACTGAAGTGGCAAGAGGTGAATGAAACATTCGCAGGTACTTTTAGGGAAGACCTTGAATACCGTCAGGTGTACGTGAATATTCATAAGTCCGGCTTGTACCAAATTGCATGCAGATACCCCGCGTTCCCATGCGTGGACATGATTCACTGGATCGTCTCTCACACTGACCCCGAGACGATGACCTTGAGCAGTTTTAGTGGGACGAAGCTTGCAACCTTCTGGGCACAAGATTACGATGGGATGTATCATATGACCGAGACCATGACTGGCATGAATCCTCCATTAAGCTTGCCCGACAGCAAAGCTCACTCCAGATACATTTTGAAGGATTGGGTAAAGGAGCCATCTCATTTCAGGATGATACAAAATCAGATCTACAAGACAGAGATATTGAGGAAGGCATACCAATGCTTGGTCATATTTGCATGTCGACTAAGTGGCCAAGCAAGCACTGAAACCTTTCCTCAGAGTTGGGTGATCTCACTGGACCAACTAGCTAGAGAAGGAAGACCATGCAACTAGTCCGGCATACTGGCTCATCGGCTAAGGGAACAAGTCACGAAGGCTCAACAGTCACCCGAGGGTATGCATGCAGATATTTATATGTCTGCCTACATTCTAGATGCAGTTTGTGCCCGACATGAGTTCCCGGGCTTGGAGTGGGCATGGTCACCGACGGAGACTATTCTGAAAATGTATTTCAAGTTGTTGTCTGAATGCAGCTTTAGAGGAGTGATCATACAGTTTTCCAACCATTTTGTCACGCCAGTGTACAGGTTGATATTCGAAGAGAATCCACCCTGCATGTCAAAGGAAGCAATGAAGGCATTGTTAGGCATTGCAGATTGGTATGCGTCACCGTCTGACACGTTCATCTGAGTCTTCAGTGCGGAGAATCCTCTGCATGTTTTGCCAAATTTTACCTTGGACGTGCTTGTCATGCATGAAGTAGCGTATCATATCTTAGCAGGATTGACAGCTAGACTGCAGCAGAGGAAGAAGGCACCTTGGCCCACTCTTCCATTGTGGATTGGGTTATATGTGATCCAGAGCATCAAGCAAGCAGATGTCGAAGCTGAACAGATGAATAAGGACCTATTCGACCTCTAAAGCTTCAACCCATATGACCCACATTGCATTGTGAAGGATCACTGCATGAGAGTTCAGTTCAATTGGATCCATGGGGCATTTCATTGGGCCGAGGAAGACTCATGGAGGTATTGCTACAATTCCTCCAAACCCAATGAACAGGTCATCTTCGTCGTAGAGTGTTTAACAAAGTAGCATCACGGAGAACACCAGCAGTAGCAGCAGTAATAGCAACAACAGAGGCAGCAAAGCCAAGCATACCTATGCGCAACAAAGGGAAGAGGAAGATTGTCGACCGCATGGAGAAGGAGAAAAGCTGAAAGTTTCAAGCGGATCAACTTGTAGAACAAGCAACTATGGATATTCAATAGAAGAGGCAGCAACATGACAAGCGAATCACGTGAAGGCAGAGGGATACGAAGAGAATGGAAGAAGCGGAGAAGGAGTTGCATGATCTGAGGGAGCAACTATGGAAAGAACAAGAGTTCTGCCAATAGGAGAAGGAAGCATAGCAGCAACAGATTCAGCAGGGGGTGCATCACGTGCAGACAGATGAAGCAACGCCCATACAAGTAGTTGATTATTCTTAAAAACTAGCATCAGGTGAACAGGGTGAACCCTCATACGGGCAAGACTTTGCTCATGAGATAGAACAGGCTCTTAAATAGTTGGATGCAGACATGGAGTAGCAGGAGGTGGAATAGGACACCGACCTCATGCCTCACCATAGAGAGGTCAACTCACCCACTTCAATGCATCCAGATGATGAGCAAGTCTCGAATCACCAAGGAGGCATTGAAATCCATGGTGGTCAGCCGGAACTAGAGGTGCACAACATCTCCTTTGATGAATCTCACCACAGAGTTGTGTAGTCTTACAGAGTACTGACTCCGGAGGACTAAACATCTCGTGTGTAATTTGAATAGCAAGTGATCGTGACTGATGTGCACAAGCATCCAGCTGTTATGGTCAATGCAACTAGAGTGTATGCCAAAGCCACTAGCTTAAGTGTTTGTTTTCTCATTGTTGAGAATGAGCGAATGGAAAAGGAACTACAGGTGGCCAAGCAGGGACGAGACTTGGTGAGAATGTCCACCCGATCTGGACTGAAGAAGGCAATTCTAGATGAAGTATTGCCCTTGAACACAGTTATGCAAGCATTATACTCCAAGTTTGGTACCGTGCATCAAGCAGTCGTTCATCTCGATGGCAGCAGTGATGTGCGAGAAGAGCATGCATCTTGAAGAACATACATGTTGTCATTGATAACATGCAAGCATGGACGATGAAGTACAAGGGAGCCCCACTTCACTTGCCAAAGATGATGAGGGCCAATGCGGTCAAGCTACAAGCACGTATCCATAGTCAGATCTGGAACTACGAGGACCTACCACAACTCATCACTGGCATACAGGCTTCCAATGCACGAGTATTCAAAAGCATGGATGTTATAGTGCACACTCATGTGATCCCATCACTTGGGACTCTCACCCAAGCGAAGACAAAGAAGCAAGTCCAACGGGAGCTTGACTCATACTTCGACGAGTTGATGCGCACCGCCACCAACCTAGACTTGCCTATCAGTGCAGACATCATGTGCAAGTACATTTCTGGTCTGTCCACACTGAAGACACTGATGCGCATGCTCACAGACGAGTTGGACAATGGAGCCCGAGCAATGTACCCAGATGCTATGGAGGCAAGGTTCAGGTTTCAGACATATGTCACAACAGAATACACAGACACTATCAAGGACTACAAATCTTAGCATCAATATGTCACTGTTGATTAGCATGATGATGTCGTGTAGTTGGACTTCTATTGTTGTCTAAGTCCGAATGATGTCTAGTTTGGCTTCTCCAAGCCATTGTTCACATGGGTACATGTGCATTGTAATGTTGAGTCATGTCAAGTGTAAGACAAGTGTCAAGAGTGGATGTAACAATTATAGAGTAGGTGAAGGGTCATGAGGGTAGTTGAACGGTCACAAAGGGGAATGTCAAGGGTCACCCCACCCTTTGCTATAAATAGTCCCTCTTAACTCATTGTATAGGCTTTTGGTCAGCCAAGCTTCAAGTACGACTATCTTGAAGAAGGCTTGGACAATATTGTAATGCACCTTGGCTTCTCCACTACATGAAGCTAGTACATCTCTTTGGAGGGGCAGGCAGATGTGGCTGTAACATTCCACCGTTGGGGCTATCAGGTTTACATGGATGTATTGTATGATTTATACTTACACTTCTTTATATAATAAGAGCAATCACATTTTCATGCATATATTGTTATTGTAGTTGGACTGCTCTAGTTGCCTTAATGATATATGTTGTTTAGCTTATGTACTTGTGTATGAACTGATTCACATGAAATTATATGAATCTTGTTGTTAATGTGTTGTATATGTTTTTAATGTTGTCACTGTCCGTGTCGATTGCTATGCTAGACATTAGACAAACCTTTCACACGAACCTTGCTATAACAACTGTCACACTCATCTCAGACTGATCTGTGAGTGTTGTTCGTGTTATCTTACCTTGTATGATGTGATTGTCGCATCCAAGTGAACTATTCCACCGGAAGTTTTGCATGTCCTTTGTGTTGTGTGTTCCTAGCCGAGTTGGGATTGATCCCTTTTAACCTAGAATGTACCTTCACCTTCTTCTCCCTTCGAAGTGTTAGAACCTCTCATGCACCATCCTTGACTCTCTGCATCAGTCACATCATTGCTACTGACAGAGTTATCTTACTTGCCTCTGTGTGACATTGCGATCAAGGTATTACCTTACGACCCACTGTTGGGACTCCTACACCAAATGGTCTGAGGTCTAGTTGGGACTTCTGTTTCTGGGAAAACTAGTGTCTTTTCGACCTGCTAGCCCTCTAGGATTGGCAACTATCCTAGCAAACAAACAATCAAAGCAATTTGGGATTTCCTCTATGTATGATAGATAAGAGAGAGGCAAAGGAACCAACTTGGATCTTCTGCTTAACTCCTTGCTTGATCTCTCTCCCCCTTGATAGAGCTTGCACTTCCTCTCCTACTTATCCTACTTAGAGAATACCTGTAGAAACAAAGTAACAAAGCACCATCAAAGCATCTTGATCTATTATATCATAAGCATTGCAGAATCAGAAATACAATGAACATACAATGGCATTCACAAATACACAATTGTATGGAGGAAAACTCAAAGAACTTTATTAAAATAGAAGGGAGAATTACAACCCAGCTGTTTGATCCAGCATCATCCTCCCAGCATCAAAGCCCTCTTCACCTCATGAAAAGCAAGATGACCCAACAATACAATTCTTTTTCTCAGATACAAACTATCAGCACTTCCTTACAAATTACAAAATTCCAGCCTCCAGATCTCTCAGATGAGGGATCCATTTATAGATGTATGCAAGGGTGTGAGTCATCTCTGGGTTTTTTATTAGTGTCATTGCACTTGTTGTTCTTGGTTCCACTTGGATATTTCTTAGATCTCTTACTCATCCCTGGGCGAATTCAGAGAGGCAAGTGCCATAGGATAAGTTTTTGGAAGATTCCATGAGTATCCACTTAGCACACTGTCTCGGACATTTGTCCATCCTCGCTCATCGCACCCCACAAAAGGCCTCTTCAGTATGCATCTCACCTGGCTAGTGTAGAAGTCAGTATGCATCGCACCCTGACAGTGGAGCAGTCAGTATGGTCATGTTTTGGCCAGTTCTGGAAGGTTTTTCAGGTGGAACTTTTGGGGAATGATGTAATCAGTTGACCATGATCTTTTAGGATATGGCACAACACTTTTAGGGGTTAAAGCACCCTAGTTTATCGACATATAAGATTGGGGTTGAGGTGCCCAAATATTTCTATAACAGTTGCCCCCTAAAGCATGAAGGCGTAAATCTTTGATGTCGGGTGAAATGCTTTAACATGAGGATCCAAGGTTTTCGAAACTGGAAGGTGAACTGTAAAGACACAATACAATATATCATCAAAATATAATTTTTTCACGATCTAGCTGAGGCGGGCATTACCATGCTCAGCTTTATAAATTCATTTCATGTACATAGGACAGATAATTGTCTGCAATTGCAGACTGGTGATTCTTCATATGTAGAGTCATCTTCCCTGGCTTAGATGACTATCTATGCAGCTTCTGTGTACATTTGATGTCTTTATATCCCTGAATATATCTCAACCCGGATGGATGAAACTAGATCTGGGGTCTTCAAACTCATTCAATCTTCGCCCGGTGTACAAGTCGATCCATGTGAAAAGATGTTCTGAAGTCGAACATGGAAAGACATCGCCTGATTACTAGCCAATAGTGTGAGTTGTTAACAGACGCGAGAGGAATCACTGATAATGATGATGGCCCTCAAGGTACTACAGTACAATTCATGTGGTGTGAATATATGATCCGGTGTCGAACACCATGCAAAATCTTTCGGTCGAAGGCCATTGATGTCAACCTGTCGTTGGAAGTGAGAAACATGCCATTGAGGCATGCAAGCTTCAAAGTACTGAAAGAGTTGTTTCTAAGTCAACTTCTTGGATAATGAGCTGATGTCGAAAAGAAGTGACCCATCGTAGGAGGTCCTTAATGTATCCCACATCTACGACACGAAACGAAGCAAATGATTTTCTGGAGGTGAAAACGATTTGGTGATACAAGGTTCAGGAATAGTGGTCATGAAAAACGGAGGTTGAAGGTATTGCAGTGGATGAGACATTAACTGGATGGTGAATTCTCGACTGAATGAATTCTCTTGAACATATCTGCGACACTGAGATGGATTGGTAGCATTAACCCCAAAAATGGATGGTGTGAAAGACCAATGGTGAAATGACCGGTGAACAGAATATCCCAACCCGACTCAATCATGGTGATGGAGTGAAAGTGTCATGTTCAAGAGAGACCTGCTACCATAAAATTCTTCAAGTTTTCTTTCCTTTATTTTTGTCAAGCTTGAGGAGGATAACATATTCTTATTCTATAATTTTCCCTTCGGCCAAACCTGTCGCTATGTTTTAGCGAGTCTAGCAATAGTGAAACTCGTTCTTGTCTTGGTGGACAAGTTTGTTGCTATTGTTTTAGTGAGTTTAACGACAAGGATAACTCGTCCTTTTCATGTATAGAGAGTTTGAAAAGGGACGAAAAGGAAACTCCAACAGTTCTTTTTCGTAGCATAATCCATTAAGTCCGAAAAAGATTAAAATAATACAAAAGGATGACTTTTCGATCACTTTAGCAAGCCGAAAAAGACAAACGCTCGATCTTTTTCGTGAGATAATCCCTCAGGTCTGAAAAATATTAAAATATACAGGATGGATGGCACTTCCAATCACTTTAGCGAGCTAGAGAGGCCAATAGCTTGAAAATCTTTTCATATTTAGAGAGTCTGAAAAGGGTTTAAAGAAGACTCGTTTTTTAGGAGCGAGTGGTGTTTAGGGTAGCAACTAGTTCCAGGTAAGCTTAGAACTTCTCAAAACATGGTGATGTGAAGAGGTTGACTGTTGAAACCACTCATCGCAGCTATTCCTCAAAAGGATAAATAATCAAGTGGAAGCACATGATCGGCCAAGAGGATGGAGGTGATGGTAGGAACACAACCAAGGCTTAAAAGGCTGATAGCATGCCAATCACAAAGGTTACTTACCGAAGGTGGGTTCATTTTTTAATGAGCTTGAACTCTGGGGGAACATATGCTCAGTGGGATTCGGGTTCATTTTTTAATGAGCTTGAACCTTGCGGAAACCATGCTCATATGGAGGCGAGTTCATTTTTTAGCGAGCTTGAACCTTGCAGAAACTATGCTCAGTGGGATGCAGGTTCATTTTTTAACGAGCTTGAACCTTGCGGAAACTATGCTCAGATGGAGGCGGGTTCATTTTTTAGCGAGCTTGAACCTTGCAGAAACTATGTTCGGTGGGATGTCGGTTCATTTTTTAACGAGCTTGAACCTTGCGGGAACTATGCTCAATTTTTGGTTTTAATTTTTATGCGAAATAGAAATGACCAGACTAAAAAACTAGAAAAGACAAAAAACTAAAAAGCTAAGGAACTACTGAGGTTAGGTAGGATGGTTTCATCAGCAGTTGGACAACACTTCCTTTGCTTCATCTGCGGCGCAGACAAAGGTGAATGGTGTGTCAGACCAATCACCTAACTTAAGAAGTTTAAAAAGCTAAAAAGCTAATAAAAAAATGAAATTGGTCATTTTTTGCTTGCATAAAAAGGCTTGCATGCCCCTAGACATCGAGAAAAGGAGAGTCTCTAGTAACCATATGGATATCATTGTGGTTAAGCAGGATTGTTTTCGTCAATAGAGCAGACAAAACACTTCCTTGGCTTTGTCTACAAAATAGACAAAGGTGAATGGTGTGTCAGACCAATCACTTAACTTACAGGGAAATTCATATGGTAGGATGGTTTCGTCAGCGATTAGACAAAACAATTCCTGGGATTTGTCCACATAATGGACAAAGGTGAATGGTGTGGGATGGAACTTCCAATCACATAACCTACAGGAAAACCTATCTTTTTAGCTAGGTTCGTCTTAAAATAGACTAAGGTGCATGCCCCCCAAGCTTCGTTACATTCACCAGTTTACTCACGGTAATTAGGTGGATGGAATGAAGGTTGAAGAGACACTCTTGATGCAAAAGGACCATTTAGAGATGATGTTTTACTTGGAGCTGTGTTTGAGCCCGGAAATGAAAGCTGGTCAATAGTGACAATTTTGCCTTCATGCGAGAAACACATCACTCGAAAGAGTGTCTTGCTAGTCGATTCCTGTTGGGTGTGGAGCCTGATTATCTTCTATATTCAAAGGTATCGCCACATAGGACCCCAGTTCGAAATGGCGTTGCCACCCGTAAAATTTTCGCTGCAGGGGGGGTTTCGGGGGCAGCGCCCCCGAAGCTAAAAACAGCTGTAAAATTGCCTTGTAAAAGTATAGTAATTTCTAGTCAATCTGGGCCATTCATTAGGCGGATGATTTGACGGTAGAACTTATGTTTAGTTTAGGGTTTTTTGCCCTAGAAGGCAACCCCTCTCTTTGTATGAGGGTATTGTATTTGAGGCTGTGTGATAGAAGTGTATTCGATGAGCGAGAAACAAAGAGGTGAGACTGTGAGAGAAAACAAAGGATATTACAGTGGATTTGCTGTAGGTTGTGTCTCTTCATTTTGCTGGATAATAGAAAGGAAGGACTGGCTGTTCGGGGTGGACGTAGCCCAAACTGGGTGAACCACGTATATCTGTGTCTCTCTTGTTTTGTGCGTTTTCTGTGTTTATATTTCTGCAATATTTTATGTTTTCCATTGCTCCGTAATATATAATTTTCTAACAATTCCAATCAAAGGAAGTGAGTAGACTACTTGGAAGGGGTACCGAATAAACAGTAGAAATGACCCCTTGAGTTGCAGGAATTGGGGGATTCCCTTCCTATTGTGAAGGAATGGGCGGATTGCCCCCAAGTTCATCGGACTCTGAATTAACAAAGAGAATTTGAACGGTATCGTTCTCACTCTCTCGAGAATGAGTATGATCTTCTGAAGGTAAAATTGGGTCGACTGCCATCTCGACCTGTTGACTCTGGTCTGATATGGACTTAGAAGATTCACTCTCAGTGATAGGTGTTTCGACCAATGATTGAATTATGTCAGTCGAATTTTTAACTAGTAAAGGACTTGGGGAGAGTTTCCTGAATCCAGATGGAAGTCGCTGCGGTGAAGCAGGATGGTTATGCAAGACTCCTTTGGCTTCATCCAAAAAAGGACAACGGGGAAGGGTATGGTCCCCTTCTGTTATGAAACCAGCTCAAGAAAAGATAGATCAACGCCTTAGAATTTAGCCTCTTCGAGGGGGCAACCTCCTTTACATTACATAAATGAACAATTCTTGGATGATACAAATGAAAATACCTCATTTCTATATATAGGAGTCTAAGGGGTCATAACATAATCAGAGCCGACATAACAATCATAATGTAAGGGCATAATAATAACAATAGTGGGCTTCTATGGGGCACAATAGTAACAATATGGGCACTACATGGGTACATCAATATAATAATTGGGTTGTACTAATAACAATAAGGGGTTACACTAGTAGTATAGGGGCCTAACATGCCCCTCTCCTTCAAAAAGCATTGTCCTCAACGCTTGAGTAGTTCTTGATGCTTCTGTATAAAATTCTTGTCCTCCCGTGTGGAATCTTCAGCTGGTAAGTTCTTCCACTTGATGAGATACTCTGAAATTGATCGATTTTGTAGTTGTCGGGTTCTTGTGGCTGTGACTGCTCCAGGTTCCAATATGATTTTTCCTTCCTCTTCAATTTCTGGCAATATTGTTTGAATTGGGATCTTTTGCAACTTTTGAATAAGTGGCCATACTTCTTCGTCCTTCTTCCATTCATCCCTTGCTTCATTTATCCAATCTGGTTGGATAATAGAAATAGCACAAAATAATGCTTCCACATCCTCATCCTTGAAGAGTCTTCCCATTCGGTAAGGTCGCCATTTTTTAAGTGTATGTAGTATTGCTAACATTTCCTTCTCATAAATAGCTTGCTTGAGATGTAGCAGTAAAAATACCCAATCACCTACATCAAAACATTTTTCACTACGATGTTGATCTACCTGTTGTTTCATTTGATTTTGCACCGAAGTGGCATTATCCTTTAAAATTTGGAGAACTTGTTGTTGATGCTCGATGTGATCTTTCACTGCTTGAACCTTTTTATTCTTGATATGTCCTTCTATCTCTAGAGTTTGAGGAGTGGTAATTTCTTCCAATCCCTTACAAGATATGGTCAGATTCATTTCTTGATGCTCGATGTGATCTTTCACTTCTTGAACATTTTTCTTCTTGATATGTCCTTCTATCTTGATAGTTTGAGGAGTGGTAATTTCGACCAATGAATTACAAGATATGGTTGGATTCATTTCTTATTTCTTGATGTGATCTTTCACTTCTTGCACCTTTTTCTTCTTGATATGTCCTTCTATCTTGAGAGTTTCACGAGTGGTAATTCTTGCCAATGCTTTACAAGATATGGTCTGATTCATTTCTTCTTTCTCTGGGGTGGGGTCCTGGCATATATCTTCTTCTTTTGATGTTTCTTCATCCTTTTCTTCCTCCTCTTCATATTCTATGTAAAATAATTTCTTATCAGCACACTTATGACCTTTAGTGCATTTGCTATCACAATTGTAACAAAGCCCTTTTTCTCTTTTTTCTTCCAATTGTTGTGGTGTAACCCTTGTAGGTTGTGGAAGGCTAGGAGAAACAAGACTTCCATCTTTATAGTTGTGAGGGGTAGGCTTCCTGGTTTCCATAATTTTTCTTTCCACTATGTCACAAAGCCCTTTTACTCTTTCCAATTGTTGTGGTGTTGCTCTAAAGAAGGTGTTGCTCTTTGTATCCTCATAATGTGCTATCATTTCCTCCGTGAAAATTGACCATGTAACAAGTTGTTTCGAGAACAAAGCCCTTCATACCATAAAAATTGATCTGGTTCTAAATATGAAGATGCAATACATAACTTTTGTAACAGTGGTGCACCATGTAGATCAAAATATTGCTCCATCTGAAGTATCCAATTTACCGGATCCTTGCCATCAAACTTCCTCATCTTGCTTTTTCTTGATTTTAGAAGCTCAAACTTGAAACGACTGTAACTCTATACTTTCGGATCTTTAAGTTTTGAAATTGTGACCTGTGGTAGCCCTCTTTGTTCTCTTTCCAATGCCACCAGTCTGATCCAAATTGGATTCTCCAAGAAAGAGTTATGCACAATCTCCCAAGATGACCTGATTATAGACCTTTCCAGAAGAACGAACTTGTATGAAGTGCCACGTGTCACTGTTTCGACCTTTGGCTCTGAAAAATATCTACAAGAAACTACAGTCTATACTCTTTCTGCACCTTCTTACGAAATTTCAATCCGATGCTCAGAGAGAAAGTTATGACGATTTTCCCCAGGTCACCTGTTTGGAATGTAATTCAGGAGTCTGCAAAAAGACCAACTTCCTAATATCATATCTCCGCAAATATAGTGCAAAAAGCTCTGAAATTTGGACCCGAGCTTCAGGAGGATCTCATCTAAAATGGGTTTTTTTTTAGCTTCTGAAACATCACAGAAAAAAAAGTTATAGCGAAAATGTTACGATGACTTGTTTGGAGCAGCGAAACCCTGGAATCCAAAGCTCTGATACCAAATGTTATGAAACCAACTCAAGAAAAGATAGAAAAGATAGATCAACACCTTATAATTTAGCCTCTTTGAGGGGGAACCTCCTTTACATTACATAAATGAACAATTCTTGGATGATACAAATGAAAAGACCTCCTTTCTATATATAGGAGTCTAAGGGTTCATAACATAATCAGAGCCGACATAACAATAATAATGTAAGGGCACAATAATAACAATAGTGGGCTTCTATGGGGCACAATAGTAACAATATGGGCACTACATGGGTACATCAATATAATAAGTGGGTTGTACTAATAACAATAATGGGTTACACTAGTAGTATAGGGGCCTAACACCTTCACATAACTTACATGGAATTTGGACCTTTCTTCTCTGCCCATTATTACTAGTTGATGGTGTGCTGTCAATTTTATCACCAGAGGTTGACAACACTGCTTGGTGCGAACGGGGGGACCATTCTCTCAAGATCCGAGGAATGCATGGACATTCTCGATGTAAATGTTCTCCTCTACAAATTATGCATGGATCTTTAGGTTTGAAAATCTTAGTGTGTGGATTTTCACCAAATGCTGCATGGTTTCCCCCTTCCTTAACTCACTTCTTCTTCTTCTCCTTCCCTTTCTTCTTCTTCTCAGGCACTTGGTTACTAGCATCACTATTTTCACCAAGCGAAAATGAAGAAGGGGAGGGAGAAACAAACAAAGAGGAAGGTGAAGGGTCAACTTCAGTATCAACTGGATGCTGATTCGATTGCTGAGGAATCACGGTGTTTTGAACGACAGAGGTTGAGAATAGCCATACTGGCAAGCCAATTGTGATTCCTGGAAGGGACAATGTAGCCATATACGGAGCACCAATATTTCTACAAGAAGAAAATGGACTAGGATTCCCCTAAAGAGGGATTCCTTAATTGGTGGACTCCATTATCTCAACCTAAGATCAACATAGGAACAGGGATGTTATTCTGAAATAAATAAATTTTAATGACGCTTTGACACAACTTTGCTTTTTCAAATTTTAAGAGTCGAGAAAAAGCTAAAAATGACTCTAGTCTCCTTCAATTTTTAATGAGCCTGAATTGACAAGTGCTCAGATGGACCTTTTCTTTTAATGAGTCGAAAAGGAACGAAAGTGACTACTCTGGAAATCTAGACAGAGGGATTACCAAACGAATCACAAAATTCAAAATACACCTTGGTGATAAATTAAAGAGAAATTACCAAGGACTTATGTACGATAGTCAATCATCCTGAATGTTGTGTTCAGTGCATTGCAATCGATAGGGCAGCAGACACGGCTTCCTATGGATAAAGGATATAAGCCTATTGTGGTCTCCCAATATATACGCGATGGTATGGGGAGCACAATTCCGTGCTAGCACTTGTCGTATCAAGGAGGAGGAATCACCCAACCTTCAATGAAAACGATAGTTACTAGATTTTTACGACGCCGGAACACGTCTCTAGCCTAGACCTCTAGATGTGTTGCATTAAGTTCCAAAGCATTGTTAAGTTCATTGAAATTTAATTTAGAGTTGATCTTGTTTAAAAGTTTGCCTTTCAATGGTTCACCGCGTGATGGCGATTCAAAATTCCTAAATATGCAGTCTACAATGATAGACAATCGTTGTTTATTTTGAGCAATGAAAATCCTAGCTACTAAGGAAAGAAGATTACGATTCTTTCAAACAAAGAGCATACAACACACACTAAATGCACTTTTCCTAAATAAATTTTCGCACACAGTCTAAATGCAAATGCAAATGCATGTATTTGTTTTCATTCTCTTTAATGTGTAAATGCCAAAAAAGAAAAATAAATGTAGTAAAGATCTGAAATATTTTTACTCAAAGCGACATTTCGACAATTTCTTTTTCAAAATAGAAAGGAAGACTAAACACCACTTTTCAATTTCGAATAGAAAATGCTTTCGACACTTCAAATATCTAATAAATCAAATCAAATACATGACAAAAAGTTCAATCGACTATCCAGGGAAGGAAGACTCAACGACACTTCTCTTTTTGACACAAAACGATAGTTACGACACTTTCTGTACCAAAACGACAGATCGATTTAAGCAACTTTTCGAAAAAGGATCGTAAATGATGGACAAATACATAAAAACATTTACTAATCCTAATCAATGGAGGTTGATCTATCTGATGCAAGGAGGCTTCAATAATGAGATATTGTTCATAAGCAGCAAAACAACTAAACAGAGCTGAAAACAAGGACAAAAAACCCCAAATTTCAAGGAGGGAAATAGGCTCAGTCAGTCATCACACCTGGGCTTCAGAGAAACAAGGATGCATTGCACTTTTCAGACTCGGGAGGTGCGATGCATACTGGTAGACAGTGACAGACAGTGCGATGGGCCAGGGAGCGCAACTGAGATGGGTTTTGGCTCAAATTTGCAGCTGATTTCAGTGAGTTAAGCTGAGCTATGATGGACAGTAAAGAGAAAAGTACAGAGGTATGATCTTGAGAGGTTACTGAGCTACCAAAAGGGCATCTAGAATACTTGTAAGTCAAATGTTCAATTCATAAACTAAACCGGAGATTGACTGAAGCAACATTCATCTACTATGCAATTGCAGAGCAAGAGCAGTTCGAAGGCTATCTGGCTAACTTCAAGCTCTGTCTATAGTTTATAAAATAAACAACAATAACAAACAAACATCTATTCGATCCCCAACAGAGTCGCCATTTTTTTCTAGGAAAACTAGTGTCTTTTTGACCTACTAGCCCTCTAGGATTGGCAGTTATCCTAGCAAACAAACAATCAAAGCAATTTGGGATTTCCTCTATGATCTTCCACTTAACTCCTTTCTTGATCTCTCTCCCCCTTGACAAAGCTTTCACTTCCTCTCCTATTTATCCCGCTTAGAGAATACCTGTAGAAATAAAGTAACAAAGCACCATCAACGCATCTTGATCTATTATATCATAAGCATTGCAGAATCAGAAATACAATGAACATACAATGACATTCACAAATAACAACATTCAGAAATACACAATTGTATGGAGGAAAACTCAAAGAACATTATTAAAATAGAAGGGAACAACCCAGTTGTCTGATCCAGCATGATCCTCCCAGCATCAAAGCCCTCTTCACCTCATGAAAAGCAAGGTCACCCAACAATACAATGCTCTTTCTCAGATACAAACTATTAGCACTTACAAATTACAAAATTCCAGCCTCCAGATCTCTCAAATGAGGGAACCATTTATAGATGTATGCAAGGGTGTGAGTCATCTCTGGATTTTTTATTAGTGTCATTCCACTTGTTGTTCTTGGTTCCACTTGGAGATTTCTTGGATCTCTTACTCATCCTTGGGAAAATTCAGAGAGGCAAGTGTCATCGAAGAAGTTTCTAGAAGATTCCATGAGCATACACTTAGCAAACTGTCTCAAACATTTGTCCATCCTTGCTCATCGTACCCCACAAAAGGACTTTTTAGTATGCATCACACCTAGCTAGTGTAGAAGTCAGTATGCATCGCACCTTGACAGTGGAGCAGTCAATATGGTCCTGTTTGGCCAGTTCTGGATGGTTTTTCAGGTGGAACTTTTGGGGAATGATGTAATCAGTTGACCATGATCTTTTAGGGTATCACACAACACTTTTAGGGGTTAAAGTGACCTAGTTTATCGACATATAAGATTGGGGTTGAGGTGCCCAAATATGTCTATAACAACTTCTTACTAGGGAGATCCCCTTGACATGTTGGCGGGTTCAACATTGTCAACATTTCTGGCGCTAGAAGGAGGGCTTGATGACAAGTAGTGTCCTCTCATCCAATTTTGAACCTTTGCATATCTTTCATGGCGTCTTGCACTCTTCTTCCCCCGAGGTGTTTTTCGAATCATGAAGATGTCTCCATCTCGGGGAAGCTTTTCGAATCGTGAAGTGGCCTAGCTTGAGCACTTACATAACTTTCTTTCCATGATTCATGACGAAGATGAGTTTTCTAACGAACAGGTCGGTTTCCTACTTGCATACACACTTCGTGAATCTCCATTTCGTTGGGTGCTCAGCCTACCGGCTGACACCGTGCACTCATTTGAGCACTTCTGTGATCTTACTGAAGACACGTTCTATGATTTTTATCCAGACCATCTTGTCTGGAAACTGTTACAGCAATGGAGGGCTCCGCATGAATCCATCATTCATTTTTGGCAGTGCTTCCATGACTTGCGGTTTCAAGCTCCGAGGAGCCAAATGAAATTTGCTTATCTTTGGGACCGGTTCGAGTAGTACCTTAAGAAATATGCCCATCCCAATAGGAAGCTTGAGATCAAGCCTTACTCAACATTCTTCATTGATGGAACTGCACAATCTCATGTGGGAGCAGGCACTGTCTCAATTGACTGTCTGCCTCCCTCTCATTCAACAACTCCTCCACTGCCCAATGATGTTGAGGATCATGCTCACACACCTGTTCATCCTTCACACTCTCCCAACATCACTCCACTCAATTTTCATGCAGATTTGGTTGTGAGTCCTTCAAGTTCTCATTTGCACTCTTTTCTTGGACTTCCGTCTTCACACTCAGGTGTTCCTACGGATGATGTTGCCTTGTGTTCGTCCATTCCGAACTCTTTGCTTGTTGTGAACGAGGAACAACCCATTGACGGAGTTGGTGTTGCACAACCAACATGCGCTATCATTCATGAGGAGTATGAGTGGGAGCTTGAACATCAACACTCGGCGAAGGATGATTCCCTTCGGTTTGATCCCCCTCCATTCTTTCCTAACCTCTTTGGTGAGTCTACCATCCATTATTTTTCATGTGTGTCTTTGTCCATGGGTGCAACCATTGTTGATCACTCGCATACCTCACTATATGTTAGTCCATCATTCAACAATGGAGAGGATAATTTATTCATTGAAGATCCACTTGATCCTTCATATGTCTTTTCCGGAAACACAGAGGATGAGTTTGTTCACTTTTCATCTATCCCTCTGTTTGATTTATCTGATCATGAGGATGCCGAAGAATTCATTGATTTTTCGGATCTTGGCGGTCATGATCCATTTACTTCCATTGTTTATCACGATCATGAATATATCACAGTTGATCTTTCGAAGCCACCGGTTTATGTTGATCTACCCAATGATGAAGTTGAGACACTTTAGACTGTCGAGGCACTTCAGTTGAAGCTGATGGTTATGTCAGGCCCTTGCTCTCTTGGGGTTAGTCTCGCTTCCGATCATGTAAATTTTCAATCACCCAGCTCCTCATCACTCATTTGTATGCATTTAAGATCCATCTCACACACAGATCACACTTCCTCCACTCGAACTGCACGATCCCATTTCTCATGCATAGGAGGAGTCTTATATTGCAAGCACTCATGAGTGGCGCAAGTTATCTTTGTTTCTTTTGTTTGCTTGCATGTCTCAGTCAAGAGTGTTCTTATGCTTCAAGTTTCACGTAGTGTCACACATCACCATGATAAGTCCACGGACTGCCCGTCATGCACATGCACTCACTTATGTCCCGTGGGCACTTTGAAACATGAAGTGTGTTTGTCTTCATTGTTATATATTTCTTGTCTGTTGGTCCACACAACTAGGTTACTCACGGACCAAGCCTTCACCAACATGGATCTACCAATGTGTCGGTGGTTGCATTGGAAGTATCACTTCACGTGATCAGGGCCATGAATTGTTAGTATAGGAGTAGGAGTAGTGTTTGCTTTCAGTTGCTTGCGTGCATGCTTGTTTTCTTACATGCTTTTCTTGCTTGTTTGTGTGCTTGATTGTTTTCTTACTTGTTTTTCTTTCACTTTTACTCCTGCTCTTGCTTTGCTTTGTTATTTGTTTCATTCATAGGTTAGTTTGCATGAAGCCATGTGTGACTCATGAAACAAGTTGGGTAAAGTACAAGAGGGCTTGTACAACTATCACTACTTGGTTATCTGTCATCTTGCCTCTGTATGATGAGATTGTTACTTTTAGTCCATGATACGTCAAAGGAAAATACATAATATTCGAAGTGAACCTTGGTGAAAACACAATGCTTGCACGCTAACTAGTGTCACCTTCTCTAGTCAGTTGTTTTTGGGTTAACCCTTGTCAGCTCAGTCAAGTAGATTAAAGTGGGGGGGGAACCTTAACATGCACGTCAGAGATACAATAAATTACTTCTCTTCTGGAGCAAACTCATCTGCTCTCAATAAGTTGGGCTCCCTCTTCCGCCTCTGAAATGAATAAGTGTTATGCACAGTGAAAATGAAAAAATGAAAAGTCAAAAAATTCAAAATGAAAATGAGTAAGGCGAAATAAGAGAAAGGTTTCTTGCGCAGGGAGGTGATGCAAGTAACTCCGCTAGGGCACCGACAAGGCTCATTGGTAGCGGAGCCATGCTTGTGTTCCTATGTGACTCCACTGGGGTACTGTCCAGGCCTGCTGGCAGTGGAGCAACACCAGAGGTGAAACTAAGACTCTGACGACTATACTGCTTGTGCACCTATATACCCCTCAACCCTAATCGAAACAGTTGTGTTGCCTTAGCTTGGAATGTGTGTCAATTGACCAAGAGTCTGGCAAATTCTACACCTTACAACAAGCTAGTGTGAAGTCAATATGAGCTGAGAACTGAACAATACTTTTGGAGGTGTTAGACTTGTTTTTCACGAACAAGGTCCATTCAGAGAGCTGGAGTTCTACCAGTGTGTCACCAAGTGTTGTAGCAGCTACAACCACCCTCCAAAATTTTTCCTTAGCTTGTTTTGGAGCCTCCCTACCAACCTTACACATCACTTTGTCTTTCTTCGTCAAGTACTCAAGATTCAAGTGTTTCTCTCGCACAAAGGCAACCTATCGATCACAGTTGATCCATTCTCCTCATTGGCTGCTCACACAGACTTGGTCTAGCTGCAGGCTGATAAGATTCCCCTTGAAAATTGCACATTTCTAGAGGGAAACCAGCCTTCCATCCATGAATTGCGCAATCCTCTCTGACAACCTGTTGGGCTCCAGGATTGTGCAATCCTGCTAGCCAACCCTCCTAGTAGGATTTGCGCAAATTTTCCCAATAGTAGGTTGTTCAGACCAGGATTTGTGCAAATCTGGGCAACAGTCAGCTGCTCTACCCAGAAATTGCACAATCCCCTTGGGCAATCAGCCCAGCTCATAGTTAGGAATGTGTATTTTTCCCAAGCAGTTGAGCAACTGCATGCATGGATAGTCTGGTTGACCAATTCCACCCGGGACCAAGGAAAATTGACTTGCATGCTAGCATGACTTGATCTTCCCAGAATAGCAAGAGACATCATGCAAAGGGCATGCCATGATTCAAGGAGCTAATTTTAGTATTGAGGGGTTACATGCAAATTTGTTTTAGAAGTTTCCCTCCAAGTGTCGCTTTTTCCTAGATTTGTGGCATGCGCGTCATGAGACCAAACTTATTTATTCAACGCATCATAGCTCATTAATTCACATTGATCTTGGAGCTCTGACGTCTCACAACACATCTAGGACTCTTCGACACATCGGGCTCAACTATTCACGGGTAAGTGGCCTCAAGTTGTCTTTTTCAACATTTCTGTCACTTTTTGTGTATTCATTTGTGTGAGTGTTGTTTGCTTGATTTCTCTGAACACCTGTTGTCATTTACATGTATTCTAGTTTGTCCTAGCTTTGTTTTAGTTTTCGTTGTTATCTCATGCATGCATGAAATTGTTTTGCATAGACATTCGCCCAACCGATGAACTACCTCACCCACATTCATGTTGATCTATTTGATGAATCTTTCATTCATTTTTGCATGCATTGTTTATCACTTCTTGTATCACTTAGTGTCGCCATGCATTCACTATCTTACTTGCTTTCAGTTGCTCGTTAGTGAGTTGGGCCAACCTTGGCCCGAGCTCTGCCTTCACCAAGGTTGCATTACGCAATCAGGGGAAGGAAGGCTCACCTTCCTCTCTAGTTATGCACATTATTTCCCATCATTAGCCTCCAGGACTATTTTGTGCATTTCTAGAGGACAGTCACTGCTTGGCCCAAGAAATTGCACAATTCTATCCCTGAGCCAACAGTCCTTCCCAGTTGGAATTACGCAATCCCAGCAACCTGTTGCCTGATTGGATTGCACATTTTGCAAATCCAACAACTAGTCCTGCCTCCCAGACAACCCAGACTAACTTTTGCGCAGTTCTGGCATTCAGTCACCCAGCCTCCCTGGGAAAGTTGTGCAATCTTTCTCATCAGTTTCCCAAGTATGTGTTGTTTCCTTCCTCGGATTTGCTCTGTTTTCACTTACATATTTCTTGCCATGCATGCTGCTTGTTTCTAGATCTTTCAGGTGTTCATCTATCTCAATGGATTTTAAGAGAACAAGATATCAGGACACTAATGGTATTGCAGCTGGAAAAGCAGCCGAGTAGGTGTCCTCTGGTTTGCGATCTATGAAGATACGAAGTTGTATCTAGACAAGGACATCAAACTGAAGTGGTAAGAGGTGAATGAAACATTCACATGTACTTTTAGGGAATACCTTGAAGATCGTCAGGTGTACGTGAACATTCATAAGTCCGACTTGTACCAGATTGCATGCAGATACCCTGTGTTCCCATGCACGCACATGATTCACTAGATCATCTCTCACATTGACCCCGAGATGATGACCTTGAGCAGTGTCAGTGGGACGAAGTTTGCAACCTTCTGGGCATGAAATTACAATGAGATGTATCATATGACCGAGCCCATGTTGTCATGACTCCTCTCTTCATCTTGCCCAACAACATAGCTCACTCTAGAGACATTATGAAGGATTGGGTAAAGGAGTCAGCTCGTTTCAATATGACACCCAATCAAATCTACAAGACAAAGATATTGAGGAAGGAATACAAATACTTGGTCATATTCGCATGTCGACTGAGGGCCAAGAAAGCAATGAAACCTTTCCTCAGAGTTGGGTGATCGCACTGGACTAACTGGCTAGAGAAGGAAGACCATGCAACTGGTCTGGCATACTAGCTCATCAGTTGAGGGAACAAGTCATGAAGGCTCGACAGTCACCCGAGGGTATGCATGCAGAGATTTATATGTTCGCCTACATTCTAGATGCAGTTTGTGCCCGACATGAGTTCCCGGGCTTAGAGTGGGCATGGTCATTGGCGGAGACTGTTGTGAACACGTATTTCAAGTTGTTGTCCAAATGTAGCTTCAGAGGAGTGATCATACGATTTTCTAACCATTTTGTCACCCAGTGTACAGTGTTGGGTTGTGTTATATTCTTTCCATGACTAGCCCACGTAGTTAACCAGGGGGTGAAGGAAGGCGGAGCCCCCCCTTTGTTGCGTCAATTGCGTAGCCGGGGGGGTCATAGGGGGTTTGAGGGGTGCAGGTAACCCCACTCTATGGGGTTCAGGGCAACGCCCCAGAAAATTTTGTTTTTGGACCCTATATTAGGTTGGGCGGACCTACCTATGGTTTTGTGCATGATTTTTCACACATGGTTTTGGACGTGATGGTTTTTGGTCCATGGTATTGGATGCTTCGACATGTATAAATATGTATTGTAACATTGAAAGGAACATAATGAAAAATCAAGCTGGTAGTCTTGGTTTTGGGATCCAAGGGAAAATCTATGTGTATATGTGTTTTATGTGTTATGCTCTCGCATTGTTTATTTTCTGTGTTTTAGAATTCGTGTGTAGGTAATTTCTGTATGGGGTTAAAACCTACATTTGGTATCTGAGTTGTATTGGCTGCAAGGGGGCGCCTTTGTTTCTAAGGGGTTTCGCTCGGGCCTATGGTATACCCTGTTCAATGGGAGATCTGTGGGATCGATTCTGGTGGTGAAAGAAGATGGCGAGCAGTGGAAAGATAGAGATCGAGAAATTTAATGGCCAGATTTTTGAGTTATGGAAACTCAAGATGGAGGATTTGTTGGTGGATAAAGATCAGTGGATCGCAGTAGATCCAGGTACTAAACCAACAGGAGTGTCCGATGAAGAATGGAAGAAGTTGGATCGGAAGGCAAAGAGCACAATACGATTGTGTGTCTGATACTTAGTATTGCTAAATGTATCAGGGGAAGCTACGATGAAGGTTTTGTGGGACAAGTTAGGGAATTTGTACCAATCTAAGTCCCTGGTGAATAAATTGTTCCTACGGAAAAAGTTGTATAACCTGAGGATGAAAGATGGAGACTATGTTGAAAGAGCATCTGAACGCATTTAATAATGTGGAAAGTCAATTATTATCTGTTGATATTAAAATTTCAGATGAAGATAAGTGCATCAATTTGTTGTGTTCTCTACCAGATTCGTGGGATAGTCTGGTTATTGTAATAGGTAGCAATGCAACTGCCTTGCAGTTTGATGAGAGCCAGAATGGTGATGCCTTTCCTTTATGTTGTGTGTTCTTAGCCGAGTTGGGACTGGTCCCTTTCAACCTGGAACTCACCTTCACCTTCTTCTCCCTTTGAAGTGTTAGAACCTCTCATGCACCTTCCTTGACTCTTTACATCAGTCACACCCTTGCTACTGATATAGTTATCTTACTTGCCTCTATGCGACATCGTGGTTAAGACATTACTTTATGACCCACTGCTGGTACTCCTACACCAAATAGTCTGAGGTCTATTTGGGACTTATTATTGGTGAGATCCCCTTGACATTTTGGTGGGTCCAACACTGTCAACAGGTTGAAATATGGTGTTCAACAAGGGATGATATGCAACATCGTCTTTATTGCAACCCTTGATCAACATTATGGAGGGGTATGCCACTCTTATGATGTAATGTCTTATCTTTGTGGACCCTAATTCAAATTAAGGGGAGATGTTGAAATTAAGTGAGAATGTCACTCTTCTAATGTAATCTCTTCTCTCCATGTTCCCTAATTCAAATCAAGAGAAGACGATGAAATTAAGGCAATAATATTTGTTTAAATGGTAGTAATCTTCAATTGTGATTACTTGGTATAATGACTAATTAACCTCATTATTGTATTACCAAGATAAGGTTTAATAACTAACCTAGTCAAGTTTATTTTATATTACTCTAGGTGACTAAGGCCTGCGTAGGCATTTATGTGGGCTTATAACCCCCTCATGGCGGAAGGGAACCACCACATAACTTATACATAAATGAACACCTTATGATCCTTCGCAATTCCATATTCAATCATTTCAATCATTTAGTGATTGATTATTTATCTTATAGTCACTTACACTTTGTGTTTCATCTTGTTTAAGGGTCATCTTGTCTTCTCTTTTCAAGCTTAAAATTTCACTTGTGTTTGGAATATCTCACACTGCAACCATAATTCTTTAGTTTAAGGGTTTGATCAATGATTCTCTCTCCGTGTCTCTCTCTCTCTCTATTACTGTAGGTTGGAGGGTTTGTTAGTGGTTCCATTTGTGAGAAAATCAGAAAGGCAAAAAGATTCTCTTGTTTTGACAATTACTTGTGATATTATTGTATTCTTATTAACTTTCTTTATGTTCTTATTTTATCTTCTTCTCATGAAGAAATCATCAAAATAAAAGCATGAATATCAATGATACTAGATATAGGCAGTCAACTAGGGCTAAAACTCCTATAAAGGGGATAACCCAGTCAAACTCTTCCACTAGTAGATTCAAATTAAAATTGAGACAATACAAGACCTTAGACCAAACCAAATGATTCTCCTCACTCCACCAAGTCATCCTTTCAAGATGATTAAACAATCTTCAATATTTAACCTTAGTCTAACAACTTCAACTCATAATTTCGTCGCTCCAGCTTCCAGAATTTTGACCCTGGTCCCTAATGTAGATGTGAAATTTCAGCCCTCCTGCAGCAACCCAAAAACTCACACTTGTGGCAGAAAAGAGACAAATTTAACTTACTTTTGCTTAACAAGTGTCTCCTTCTCCTTCGTTCGGGTTTTCTCCTTCTCGATACGTATTTCGCTCTTATTTTTCTTCTCTAGCAACTACATATCAAACTTGATTTTCTTGTGCTACAAATGAGGTCAATTTGCTTATATATAGTCGGTTATGGCTCCCAATTAGGCTTACTTGTCTTCTTTGAGGTCGATTTGGTGGAGGAGGCCTAATTGACACATTTTACATCAAAATATTTTTCTCTCTTAATAGATAAATCCCAAGAAGGGTCTATTACATGATGACAAGAACTACGACTCATGACATAAACCCTAGAAGCCTACAATGGAGGCTTTGACCTATAAATAAATAAATAAAGCATGAAACACATGCTAATAAATGATTTTTCTTTTACAAATAAATTTCCTTTTTCTTTCTTTTGAAAAATATATTACATCATGACCCAAGTACAATTATGAAGACTGGCACTAGTTACATTCTTCAACACTTCCTCTTAATTAGGGAGGTATTCATAATTACATATATACAGAGGTATATGGAAGATATCAAAATGATATTCTCTACGAGGAGTCACATCTCACACAATGCTACATATTATATACTTGAACAAGTTATCTAATCAGATGGGACTAAGGTGTGTTCCAAGCTTCAATTGCTCAAGGTACCATCATGCTTTAGCTCCAACACAACTCTAGGGATCTAGGCATCACATTTAAGGTCAGAACTCAACAAGACCAATGATACCCTCCCTACTTTGGGATCTAGACATCATCACAACGCAACTAGATGTCCTCCCAAGCAGCTTGTTACCCCAAGATGCTTCATCTCTCCTTATTAACTAAATCAGATATATCCACCAGTCCAAGCATTATTCAAAACGTTCAACCTACTTATGGAGAGATCCTGCATAATCACAACCCCAATTAGTAATAAAATTTCAAATATATACAAGTAAGCACAAACCTTTGGGGTCTTCAATCATTTTGACACTACTTAGATTACTATCAAATTATCCAAATACATCTTGGCGAAAGCTTTCTTCTTTAACTTTTTCAACGGCACCAAACACAACCTTAACATTTTTTCAACATGTTTAGTCTTTGTTAACATATTTATGCATCTGTAGTACTTTCATTCATTCTTTGATCTCATACTTTCTTCAAGGTATTCACTATATCTGTCATAATCTACCCTCCCTCTTAACTGGGGAGATATACTCATTCTTTATATCCAAGCTCCCCCCCAACTTGGGGAGATCAACAACTTCATAACATTGAAGAAACTTCAATCTTTCAATTTTTTCAGAAACATTATTCTTTCTTATGGTAACACGATCATCTATACATCATTCTTGCAGCTTCCTTTATCTATCATCATCATCATTATTATCAAGTCATCTCCAACATCTTGAAGATTATGTACCCCCAAATCTTCAACAACAAGTACAACTAGGTAGAAGCATGAAGTCAACTTTATCAAAATTAATAGAATAATCAATTTTAGACATCAAAATCCTAAACCTAGTTAGGTTCATAGTCAACAAAGGTTACATCTTTTATATACTCGACTTCAACAACTTGCTAGGGTTTAGTCACACACAAGATTCCATAACCAAGACTTAAAGTCTTAGTTATCATCAAGAAACAACTTAGTAATCCAATCATATTATACATCTAAGGTTTCAAGAATATGTTCTTAGAATTTCATGTCAAACTTTACTAGGGTTTTGTTACAAACCCTAAATTTCTTTAAACTAAAACATGAATAATAATCAAGTTATCATTCTGTTGTGGCCAACAACAACCCCCCTCTTTTTTCATTTAGTATCAAATCATGATACCGAATGAATGGGGACCCTTAGATAAATTTTTTAAGAAAAGCTAGACTTTCTTTTTGAAGTTACAAATCATAATTTAGAAAAGGCATCTTAGATATTTTTCTATGGAAGACGATAGGTCTTTTAAAGTCGCGTATGCAAAAAGATAGGAAACATCTCCGTTACTCTTCTAAAATCAAAATACGCGCCACCCTCATGATTAATAACGACATCGCATCACACCATACTAATGTCCATAGCGAAAAGCAAAGAAATTCACCGATCTGCGATATTGCGATCGCTAGATCGCACATCGCAGAAACAAGCCAGACGAGGTTTGGCAAGCACTAGGTTTTGCGATCTGCGATATTGCGATCGTGCGACATGCGAGGGTACGTCAGCAAATCATAAAATCACCTTAGTACGAATCCTTCGGGCACGCCTTTCAAAGGAAAAGACACTTACCATTACCTAACCTGAAATCATGCGCTTTTAATGTTAGTAAGTAAATTGGTTGTCAGTCATTAAGAGGATTAAAGACGCGTGCCTTGTTGGATATTTGCTTCACGTAAGGTGGCGTAATTGATTTATCTCTTACATTTAAAACTCTCCCATCACCTTTCTGATCGGACATTCCATTTCACTTGTAATCTGCAGGAACAAAGTGCAAAGACGACTCAGAAAGAAACACAAAGTAAAAATGGGAAAGAAGAACAAAGCTCAGAGCTTCGAAGCAAGAGAGAAGACCAAGGAGATGGAACCCCTATACACAGATACAGCCTCGAGAGGCAATCCCGGCATGGCAGGAATTGGAGGGGCATTACGTAACCGACATGGAGAAATTCTACATATATATTACAGAGCGCTTGGGGAAAGCACAAATAATGAGATGGAATTTGCAGCGCTTGAGCTTGGTTTGAGAATTTTAAAATCCCTACTTAGTTGCAATGTAATTGTGGAGGGGGATTCATCACTGGTTATATTAACAGCTAAGAGGATTCAGGGAGGCACTAAGGCAAACAAAGCCACAAAACATTGGCGGCTCGCCAAGGTGACAGAGAATGTAGCAGAACTAATGGCTGGAATGAAAGACCTAGTCTTTCATGCGGTAAGACGCAAGGCGAACGGGCTTGCGGACTACCTAGCGAATTGTGGCGTGGAAAATCAGGACAGGTGGTGGGACAACTGTTAGGAGGAGGTGGACTGCCCGAACCTGAAGGCGAGATGTTTACAGTTGGCACAACAAGATCTATACGAAACCGACCGGGCTTGACCGGCAACGGTTTCTGTTTTCGGGACCGTAATCCTGGAGTTACCGGTAACAGCTTTGGATTTCATCACGGGAGCTGGACAACTAGATAGATGCGGCGGTGGTCATCATGGCAAGAGAAGGCCAAATATGGAAACTATCAATATGGTTCATACCACGAGGGATTCCGTAGAGTCCGCTTGCGAGAAAGGGAAAGCTGGCTCAACCTTGATGGGAAGGCTTTCAGCTACATTTATGTTAGGTCAGGGAGAAGATGTGTGATTTGTGCGGATATCTTTTGAATTAATAACGAAAGTACCTCCACTCTGCATCGTAGGGGAGAGCGCATTATGGGAAACTCCATGGAAAAAAACTATTTAACGGAGAGTCGTGGCTCTGGTTCTTTTACCTCAGCTCAAAGCACTGCGAGAGACCACAACTTTTCTGTCTGTAGAAGTGATCACAACGATAAGTTCAGAGTGTATAGTATGGAGGCGGGGAGCTGCAGGTGTTCGGCAACCCACCATGAACTACGAACAACGCAGAACATGTACGAGACCAGAGCAGCAGCAAGGAGCAAGCGCAAGATAGCGGAACTGGAAGCGTCTGTGAAAGAGGAAGAAGCGCAGCGACCGAAGGGGATCATTGCGGAGGAGGTTGACTGGTTACATGACCCGGGCACTCCTTCCAAAAGATCCACTCAATATGTTCGGACCAAAGCGAAGAGCTGGAGAATCATAACTCTCCTTGCGAAAGCCCTGGATTCAAAGGAAGAAGGGAAGCAGCAATCTGGGAAGGGGAACTCCACTTCGGAGGATCAGTTAGCTAAATTTCATGAAATCCATGAATCGCTGGATCGAAGAATCTCCACAGTGCATGATGTTGTAGAAAATGTCAACAAGAAATTGACTCTGCTTATCAGGCTTCTTCGGCAAACTCTGAGCCCGGACCCCCTGATGCAAGAGCAAAAGATGAAGGAAGCACAGGAATTCCAATCCATGCAAGATATGCAGGCCAGAGTTGACAAGCACGTTCTGGACGTGGGCTTAGACACAGTCAGTCGAATTGGCGGATTTCCTCGCACCGGCGGGTTTCCTTAGTTTCTTCTTTATGGTTGTCTTATGTCTTCTGTCATGGCTTCGGCTTTCTGCTAGATAATTATGTTTTTCTGTCACTCTGCGTCTGTCATGGCTTCTGTCTCTTGCAAGATAGCTATGTTACTCTGTTTTTGTCCAAGTTTTGATAGTGTTGTGGTGATAAGTTACTGTTTTAAGAGTAAGCCGCCCTGCGTGGTGTGCAGCTTAGTTTTGAAAGCTCAGGGCTGGTTATCAGCACGTTTTACTTGGTCCATCTAAGGTTCGATCTGCTTCGGTAGACTTTTTTGTAACATATTTTGTTCTATAATATAAATATCTGACTTACAAAAAAAAAGAGAATAAAGCCACATTTGGCACCATTTCATTTCGAAGTTTGAAAAAAACACATTTCAAAAAATGTAATGTAACCCACCACTATATGTTTCAAAAAGAATAAAACCATGTTCCATTATTTGGTAAAAAATTATTTTAAACAAGGTTTAAACACCTAATTTAGATGTGTAAGAAATTTAGAATTTATAATTCCATCCGTTGATGTAGTGGTGACAATGAGAATATGTTGGCATCTTTCAATTTAAACAATCAGATAAAAATGATTAATTAAGAAAATGATTAAAGTGGCCAATTCCAATAGGGGGGACGCCTATCAATGTAATTAAATATGAACTTTCCTAAATTTACTTAGCTATCTGTAGGTTCAAGTAAAAAACATAAATGAAATTGAAATAAGTTTTATTCAATATTATTTATTTTGATATTATCTATAATAGATTATCCATAACATGATATAAGTCAATGGTATTTGAATTTAATATAGGTAAAAAAATAATATATGATAACATTTATATAATTTTATATAATGTTATCAACTTTCCTAAATTTACTTAGCTATCCAAGTATTTCAGTCAATTCCTTATGATTGAAATACGTTTTATTCAATTTGAAAAGATGCGGAGATGTAAAAGTTACTAATAAGTTTCATTCGATTTTATTTTGTTTGAGGTTATCTACAAGAGCTTAGTCATTAGATATATATATATATATATATATATATATATATATATATATATATCTATGTGTGTGTGTTCTATTTGTTGCACTTTTTACAATCCAATATGAATTATGGAAGATGAGAATAATAAGAATGTGATTAGTTACAAATAGTTTACAAATTCAACAAGAAAATATTTCAATTAAATGAATATTTTATTTGAGATGAAAATTTAAGTATTTTATTTATGTTTGAATTATTGTGACAAAGAAATCAATGCACATCGTCAATAATTTTTTTTTCTTACATTGAAATCAATGCAAAAAGTTAATCTAATTACCTTGAAATTAGTATACACCATACATTTAGAGACATCAAATCACAAATCAACATCTTCACTTAAATCAATGCATCTAATGAAAGCAATCAAAAAGGGTCATTAATCGACATCTATGTCAAAAACAATGCATCTAATGCAAACAATCAAATAGGTTTCGAAATCAACATCTACATTGAAGTCAATGAATCTAATGTAAGTAATAAAATAGGATTAGAAATCACATCTACACTGAAATCAATGTATATAGTTCTAGAAATGAAAGAGGATTAGATATCAACATCTACACTCAAACCAATGCATCTAATTCAAGAAATCAGGATTGCAAATTAACATCTTTATTTCAGTCAATTTATTTGATGCAAGAAAACAAATAGAATTAGAAAGCAACATCTACATAGAAATCAATAAATCTAGTGCAAAAAATTAAATAGGATTAGAACTCAAAATATACGCTGAAATCAATGCATCTAGTGCAAGAAATCTTCTTCCCTTTCTCTCCCCCCTGCATCTATATCTATATCTCCCTCTATCTCTCTTTCTTTGTCTCTATATCTAACCCCCCCAAAAACACACACAATCTCTCTTCATATCTATCTATCTCTCCCTCCATCCCTCTCTCTATCTCTCTCATCTTCCCTCTCTCCCACTTCCATCCATATTTCTATCTTCCTCTTTCTCTCCTTCATTGTCTCTCCATATCTCCTTGTGGACATGTTGAAGAATATAAATAGTGTCAATCTTTATAACTGTATTTGATTAATGATTAAATGTATTTGTCAGAAGGAAGAAAAGAAAATTTATTTTGAAGCATGCGTTTCATGCTATTTTATTTATTTTCTAGGTCTAAAGCCTCCATTGTAGGCTTCTAGGGTTTATGTCATGAGTCCTAGTCCTTTTCATCATATAGTAGAGGCTTCTTGGTATTTGTTTATTAAGAAATGAATTTATTTTGATGTAAATAGAGTCAAATAAGCCTCCTCCACAGAGTTGGCCTCAAAGAGGATAAGTTGGCCTCATTTGGATCATTTTACAACTGATAAGGATTATATATTGGAAGCTACATGACCTGATTTGGAACACAAGACAAGCAAGTTCAATCTATCGTAGCTGGAGAAAAAAAGGAAGAGTGAAATACCTAAGGAGAAGGAGAAAATCCTAACAAAGAAGAGGGAGACTTTTGTCAAGTAAGAAGAAGCCAATTTTTTCTTTTTTTCTGCCACACGTGTCATTTTCTGAGTTGTTGTAGGAGGGATAAAATTTCAGATCTACAATAGGGCCAAAATTATGGAAGAGGAGGGGTAAAATTCTATGTCGTAGCTGGGTTAAAGTTGTTTGACTAGAAGAGACTATCAATTTTTTGTTAATAATCTTAGAACGCTGACTTGGTTGAGTGAGGGAAGTCTTTTGGTCTAGTCTAAGGTATTAAATTATCTCAACTTGATTTGAATCTACTGGTGGAAGAGTTTGACTGGGCTTTCCCCTTCATAGGGGGTTTTAGCCTCATTTGAGTACCCGTATCTAGTGTAATTGATATTTATGGTTTTTATATGATTATTTCTTAATGAGAAGAAGATAAAATAAGAACTTAAGGAAAGTTAAAAAGATATAGTAATATCACAAGTAATTGTCAACATACGAAATTATTTATGCCTTTTTTATTTTCTACAAAACATACACATTGTTTCTCCATATATATCCATATCTCCTTCCCTCTCCCTATCCATCTCTCTTCCTCTTCTCCCTCTCTTGCTCCCCTTCTATCTCTCCTCTTGCCTACTCTCCTCTCTCCCTCTCTCCATCTCCCTAGTTACTCCCTCTCACTTTCTCTCAACCTATCTCTCTTTGTCTTTCTTCTTACCTCCATCTCTCTCCTCCTCCAAATCCATCTCTCTCTCTCACTCCCTCTTTCCTCTCTCTCTTCCTTCATCTCTCTCCCTTTCTCTCCCACCTATGTCTATCTCTCCCCCTCATCTCTCTCTCTCTCTCTCTCTTCATCATTCAATTATGTCATTATATCCCTCCCTTTCTCATCCTACCCGCCCCTTCTCTTCATCTATCCTTCTTTGTTTTTCTATCTCACCCCCAAACATACACACTCTTCCTCCATCTCTCCCTTGTCACTCCCTCTCTCTCTCTCCACCTTTCTCTCCCTATGTATTTCTTCTTCCCTCCCTATATTTTCCTCCAACTCCATGTCTCTCTCCCTCTCTTTCTCCTCCACTCTCTCCTCGTCTCCCGATCACCATATTTGTGTCTCCCTCTTCTATCTCTTACTCTTCTCTCCCTCTCTCTTTCCTCTCCTTCTCTCTTTCTTCGCTCCTCTTCTCTCCCCCTCACTTTATCTCCATCTCTTCCTTGTCACTCCCTTTATGTCTCCACCTCTATAACTTTCGGTCTTTGTTCTTTCCTCCCATATATATTTGGAGGTAATATACATCCTAATATATTAATATGTATTATAATATAATTTTTTTTTTATATTATGTCAAAGTTGATATTATATCAATTGAAAATTATTAAATTTAATAATATTAAAATTAAAATAGAATTATATTGAATTTTTAATATTAATATCATATTTAATAATAATAATAATAATAGTAATAATTATTTAATATTAGATCTAATGAGGTTTTTATATGACATGATAATAGAAATTAGAATAAAATTACATCAAATTAATATGACAATTTTTATTACAACTTTGACCTAAAAAAATTGTCTTTAAAAGTTTTAATATATCCATAAAAAATAGTTTTTCCTTTTAAAGATTCATCTTATAATAAAGATTTAATTAAAAGAAATATTAAAAAAATTTAGAGCCATTTTATATATAACTTAAAGGAGTTTTTATTCTTTGTGTTAAATTAACCTTTTTCTTTTGATTTAAGAAACAATATTGACTTTGGTAAAGAGTAAAGATGTTTAAAATTTTACATAATTTGGAATTTTAATGTGCTAAAAACTTTTGTGGAAGGTAAATTTATGATCCATTCAAATTCAAGGTATATGATAAGGTATATTTTGAGCATGGACAAACATACTTACAAATTGTCCCCATACTAGGCCGTAGAATGCACCTCTCGGTGCAATAACATAATTTTTTTCTAATGAACTATTCATAACCTAGATCTAGTTGAATTTTTATTTTCAGTAAACTAATATCATATCGACTTGTTTAAATTATTAATGGATTAAATTTTATATCTTTCACGATTCTAATTCTATGGAATTAACATAAGGATCTTATCTTGAAAATATTATTTTTACAAAGGCTCGATTGAACTTAGTAGCTCGATTGAGTCTCTAGTTAACCACGTAAATGGCTTGATCAATGGTTTCTTAAACCATGTCCAATCTAATTGAATTTAAAATTGAAGTGCTTGATTGATATTATTATGTCCTAAAAACCATAATTTTAGCACCTCTTATACATATTTCTCTGTAACACCATTTTCTACCCTAGCGGACTTAGGGAAAAAATTGTCCTTTAAGTGGTGACGTTGATCATGTTGGATTCATGAAGGAATCCTCTATCCAATGGCATATGAGTTTGACATTTTCAAATTCATATAATATTTTTCATCTAATTTCTTTTAAACATAATGCTTGAAATTGTTTTTGAGAGTTTCAAAGAGGCTAAATAAAAAATCAATAACATAAAATATACACAACCAAAAAATTTCAAAAGAGTACTCTTGGATTTTCAATTTATTTAAATAGTTGAAAAAAATCTTACATGAACTCATGTTTCTACAAATCGCAATTGAAAAATTACTTAGCCAACATCGAAAAATAAAAAAAAATAAACTTTTGGTATGAAAACTTAGTTCTCTCTGTGTAGATCATGCTCATATATATATATATATATATATATATATATATATATATATATATATATATATATTACACATTTTAGACTAAGGTATGTTATGCGAACACATGCATGCTTCTTAACATGCACAAAAATTTGCAAGGACAAACATCTCATTTAATGGAAAATTGACATATTATCCAATACTAAAATATCAAAAAAATATTATTAAGAACAAAACATAATTCCCACAAATTTTCCATTTACTCTGAATCAAAATTCACAATGCTTATATAAATTTTGAGGGCTTCAAGTCGATAAAAGAGTAAAATTTTGACATGTAACCCATCTTCGTGCATTCATCCGTGGGGAATACGGAAATTGTGAGAGGAATAGAAAGAGGGATACATGAGGGGGGGAAGAGGGGGGGATTGGAAAAGGGGTACACAGAAAGGGGGGATTAACGAAATAAAGAAAGAGAGAAAGAGAGAAGGAGAGGGAGAATATAAAGAGAAATGAGAAAAGAAGAAAGAGAGGGGAGTGAATATAGAAATGGAGAGGAAGATAGAGTGAGGGATAGGGAGAGGTAAAGGGATAGAAATAAATAAATAAAGGAGTAAATAAAGAGGGGCCTTCTGGAAGGCGTAAGAGAGAGGGAGGGGTAGGAGGAAAACATAGGAAGAGTGAGAGAGAGAATGGGATAGCGAAAGAGAGAGGGAGTACATGTGTGGTAGAGAGATAGAGAGAGGATTAGCGAAGGAGAGAAAGGAGGATATAGGAGGGATACATAAGAGGAGAGAGAGAGGAAAATAGATAAGGGGAGATAGAAATGTAGGTAGAGGGAGTGGGAAGTATGTAGAGATGTGTGGAGGGATAGAGGGACAGATGGTGAGATAGAGAGAAAAATAGAGGGATTTAGAGAGAGTGTGTGTGTAAAATAGAGGGGGGGAGAGATTGTGTGTGTGAGACAAGGAAAGGAAGAGAGGGAGGGGTAATAGAAAAAGGGAGAGAGAGAGAGAGATAGAAAGAAGGAGAGACAGGGGGAATTATAAATTGTGAGAGAGGCTTAAGGAATAAGAGAGAGAGAGAGAGAGAGAGAGAGAGAGAGTGTGTGTGTGTGTGTGAGAGAGAGAGAGAGAGAGGGTGGTGTAAGGAAATGGGGAGAGAGATAGTAACGACGAAAACATGAGGTGGAGAGATATAAAGGAATAAGGAAAGGGTCTAAGAGAGGGGCGAGGACTAGAGAGAGGGAGAGAGGGAAAACGAGTATATTGAAAGGGGGGAGAAAAAGAGTATAGAGAAAGGAGGGAGAAAAAGAGTGATAGGGAAAGTAAAAGATATAGAGGGGTGGGGAATAGGGGAGGCATAAAATATGATATGGAAATAATTAGGGATGGGGGGGAGAGGCTTAGTGGGCAAAGAGAGAGTCAGAGAGAGAGAGAGAGAGAGGGTTAGGGAAGGGGTAGCTGGGAGAAAGAGAGAGTGACGGATAGTGAGAATTGGGAGGGATGGTGAGAGAAAGAGTGAGTGATGGAGAGAAAAACATGTGTATATTATTGTGGTAGATGTTTGTTATTGAAACATGTGCACATTATAAATGCACACATGCTAGGTTAATGTGCACACATCATAAAATTCAAAAATTAATTGCTAGCTTCACCAATTAATAAAATTAGGCATATAAAATTGCATCCATTAATGCTAAAATATACATTATGTTTTATAGAAAAATAACATACTAATATCATGAAAGCAATTTTTTTTTTAACTATACAAATTTACCATAGATTAAAGTTATATATTTAAAAAGACAATTCCATTATATATATGTCATCTCTTTGCACCATGTCTTAAAAATATGTATAAATATCTCTAATAATTCTTCTTAGTAATAACATTTATAATTTTCAGAAGGCCCTAATAAATTTAATGTACAATATTTATCTTATCATATTTAATGAAAATGCATGCTTACATTCCTCTCTCCTTTTGGAAAACAATGAGTAATCTATTTAATGGAAATGTATACTCACATTCATCTTTTTAGAAAAGAAAAAATGTTCTACCTTTAAATATAATTTTGTATATTTGTTACTACATTAGAAAATAAAAAACTAAAATCAAAATTTCAATATATAAATAAAAAAATACCAGAAAACTAAAATCAAAATTTCAATATATAAATAAAAAATACCAGAAGTAATTATGGATAATGTCAAAGATATAATATAGAGGTGTTTTGCATTAAAATTTCAATAAATAAATTAAAAAATACCGGATGTAATTATGGATAATGTTAAAGATATAATATAGGGGTGTTTTGGTAAAGTGAAAGGTTATTTCCATCCCAAAAAAATAAAAAATAAAATTGAAAATCAGTATGTAGTGGGTTGCAAGTGCTTCATGATTAGAAAACAACGTAACACTCTCACATGTCTAATAATCCAAGAACTTAGCTACTCTCACTGGACCTGCCGAGAAGCCCATGAAAAGGCAATCACATGGTAAGATGCCACCCATGCGTACAGAGAAAATCGGCTACATATATGAAATCTATTAGGAGGTTACGTAGAAAATCTAGTTTTTTGTATTAGATCTACAGTTATAGGTTAAGAGTTGGCCATGTTAAATGATAAAAATGCAAGAGTTGAGTGGGTCATGTTAAATGATAAAAATGCAAGGCTAACCAGATCCCAAAACAGCTCGCAATGGACCATATTTCTCCCTGGAACCATTTAGTCAAAGGCAAAGAATAATGTGAAGAAGAATGGCAAATAACTAGCTTAAATAATAAATATGTTGCGAAGGCACAGGGTAAAAAAGGTATCGCATCATTTGTGTGACCTTGTGAGTTTGTCGTTGTTTTGAAAAGGCTGACTTCGCTATTTCACTTCTCGTCTTCAAATTGACAGACACGTTATGAAGATGAAAAATACAACAATAGATATATGCATATTCTATGTAGACACAAGGTTCTCAATCCTACCCAGCAGGATTGCGGGTGGCGCCCAAATCAATCCACAGCGAACAGAGAATGAACAAGCAAAATTAATGGAAGTGGCAGTTCTACAGGATTCTCTATACTTTCGAATACAAACAGGTGGCGAGATTGCTCTGCGTACCTCTACTGTTTTGCTCAGTTTCTGCAACGATAGACAGAGCAGTACGCCTGCAAGCATGTGACGATCAAAAGTATCACCGCAGCTACCAGCGACAGGAACTTCCACGAGGCAAATATATAGTCATTCATAAACTTCACCACGGTAACTTTCCGTTTTCCACGATAACATCTCTTTAAATTACGTACAACTTTGTCTAAATATCCAACATTTATGACACTAGCGCAGTGACCCAACCTGTTCCATAGGTTCGCAACCTCTCTGTCACTCAGGAGACCGTTACAAATAATTCCGCTCTCCCTCAACAATTTCACATCTTTTATTCCGTCAATCATGCCGTTCATGAAATCTGTATATTCTCTGAAAACAAGCGGACCAGGCGCTGCAGAAGCTTCAAATGCAATCAGATTTCTCAGGATTACCTCTGTGTTGGTGTCGAACTTTAGCTTTGGGAGATAAAGAATGGAAGCTTTCTTATCAAATAGTATTGTGGTGAGATCGCCATCCGTTGGAGAGAATGTGACTCCGGCAAGGTACAATTCGGCCACAGATGTAATAGCCAATTCCTTACGCGAGGGCGGTATGATTTGAGAGGATGGTTCTTTCGCAGTTGTGCTTGCACACTTAAACTCACTCAGATGAAGAAAGTGTGGCTAACTCCATCAGACACCGCCGAACGGGTCCAGCGTTTATAGATAAGAGAGCTTTCCATAGCAATTTGAAGACTTCTGTAACGGTTGACATGTCCGCTGGATCACTCTCATCGCCATCTTCATCGGTTGGAATTGGAGTAACTGTTGAAATGTCTGCCGGATAGGGAGCATCTGGCTTTCGATAGTTGGAAAGAGGGCTGGCGATAGCGGAGTACAGATCCTCCAGCAGGTGGCCTCTCTCGTTTATATGGAGATATGAATTCTCAGGTACCTTGAAGACGAAAGGTGATAATTCTTGGTAAACCAGCTTTAGCAGGATTGACAGCCTCTCCTCTGCCTTGGCTTTAGAACCCAACTGCAACTCCAAAAGCATTTTCATTAGAAAGAGTGGCAATTGATTTTCGAGCATCATCAAATCTCTTAAAATGTAGTTATCCGCCGCACCATGGCAAGTAGGACATAAGGCTCGTCCCAGATTCTTGACGTCATCATGGGAGCTTTGGTCAAGGTATCTGACATAAAATTGCAGACACTGGAGAAGGAAGACGGCGTCCAGAGCCATGATCCACCCCAAGGTTTCTTCATTATAATCGATGAAATTGTGATAGCAGCTCCGGATTTGCCGGTGGTATTTTTTAAACTCATCTACAACGACCAGCTGAAAGTTGCCTACTCCATTAATTGTTTTGTGAAATCTATAGGCAGCTGCCAATTTGTGGCGATCCATGTCATATTTCTCAGATTTCCCGTGATGATAAGGGCCAATGGAAACTGACTGCGGAATGTAAGCTTCAGGCTTCTCAAACAATAACTCTCTTGACACATTAAACACTGACACCGACCCACATAATTCCTTCTCCTCCTCCTGTTCTTCTAGTTCATTGAGGCGTTCCTTAATTTGAATAACCCAACTATCGCCATGGATCTTCATTTGAGTAACCGAACTATCGCCATGGATCTTCATTTGAGTCTTCATTTGAGTCACCCAACTATCGCCATGGATCTTCACTTGAACCGCGTCCGAGTTGGTGTTGCTTGCCATGTTCTGATATTAGAGAAAAACAACGCACACAAATGTTTTGATATTGGAGGAAAGAACCCACACAAATGTTCCGAAATATATCTATGAGTTCAGTGACTGTGCAGCATTATATGGAGTAGTTCATTTGGCGAAGGCAGTGGTCCTGTTCTGTAATGTACGTTATGGAATCATGGATCGATGACATATCATAGAATCATGGATGAAATAATCAAATTAGAATTTGAAGTAGAAAGTGTCACTCACTGGTGAAATTCTATTATACTGACTTATTGTAATCATTTTGATATCTGTTAAAATAATATATATCAGAATTATTTAGGGATCAAATTATTAAAACAGAAAAAATATTTTAGTGCTAGTTATAAATTTATATTAAAATAATTAAAAAAAAAATATATATATTTATTAATTTTTCAAGATTTATATTTATATAAAAAATATTTATAGTTTTGGTAATGTTTATTATAAATTGGGCTAGAGTATATTTTAAAATTGTAAAGTTTGTTTTATACAGATCACCACAAGGTTATTTAAGTGTTGTTGTTTTCTTTGAATAAAGGTGATGTTGTGGGTTTTTTTGAATAAAGGTGATGAGTAAGCCTTCTAAAGAGTCAGCTTTTTGATGTTATTTTAGGTGGACTGCTTTTCCTTGAATAAAAGTGATGAGTCAGCCTTTTCATTCAATAAAAATTGTCTTTACAAGTCAGCCTTTTCATTGAATAAAAGTTGTCTTTACTACTAATTTGACAACTGACTTATAACAAATTTTTCCACTATGCAAAAAAATAATTAAAAAAAATGTTTGAAAATAAAAAATTATTCATTTATTAATTTTTTTAAAAAGAAAAATTATTTATTTATTTATCTTTTAAATGATTTTTAATTGGTAGTGAATATGGAATAGCTAGTTTAAAATCCATTTATCAACCAAATAATATTTTAAAAATAAAATAGAATTATATCAAAATCATTATTGCACACGTACAAAATAAATGTCCACAAATAATATTTTTTTTAATACAAATTTCGGGTGCTGTATTATAGCTGAAAAAGGAGTCAGTTCTCCATAAGAAAACATAGAGAATTTGCTGCCTATTCTGGGTCCAAGGAATTACAAAAAAGATCCTTTCCTTGACCCTTGCCTTAGTAGTTCTATGGCTAAGTATTACAAGACAACTTTAGATCCGAACAAACTGCAGAGACCAAAATTTGCATTTACACTTCATACTTAGTCGATTTCAATGTGGCTGATCTGTCTGGCCGTGGATTCCTCTGGGTGAGGGTTGGGATCAGGATGTTTGACGCTGGAGGAGCTGGGAGCAGCCTTGTTCTTCTTATCCATCATGTATTGGAGGATTGAGATTGATTCCTCGGCGTGGCTGCAGCGGTTGGACAAGTTTCTGAATTGTTCTTGCAGTGAGGTGACACGGTGCTGGAAGAGATTGATTTCAGCCCTATACTTCTGGTTCAAAATCTTGTATTGGTCCTCCATTCTTGCCTCCAAGCTTTTAACCTGGTCTTCCATGGCAAGATGCTGCGCTCTCAGTTCTTCGAATTCGGCCTCTGCGCAGTGCCAACAGTCCTCTGATCTTGCCATCTTTGTCGTCCACTTCCTTCTTGCTGCTCTAACTACCGGTCCCCGAACCTTCAAAGCCTGAACGCTGGTGGGAGGCGCAACCGCAATGGAATGACCACTCTTGCTCGACTTACCAGAGCTATACTCATAGACCCTTCTACTCTTAATGCGCTGTGAAGACCTGTGCTTTGGTTGATTTATAGAGCCGGGCTGCTGCTGGCGGAGGCGGGAAGAGATCAAATCGATTATCCTGTAATCGTATTATTGAACTTACGCAAGATTAATTTAATTGTTGAACCTATACAGATGATGAGTTCTCAATTTTGATGTTCACATGTGAACGCTGCATTATTCTCATGTCACCATTGTGTCTACTTAGTCGAAAGCCGTATTCAGCGCTTCAAATGCTTTTGCCGAAAATTGAACCACTCTCGTGTCTCTCTGTGTCTCTGAGTCAAAAGCCGTATTCATGAGCATACGAGACATGCCATTGAATTCAGACAAAAATTGAGACGTTGAGATGCATGTTCGCTCTCCATTCAACTCCTCTGTAAGGAGGAGATAGATGCATGTTCGCTATGCATTCAAGTCAAAGGCAATCATACTAAAAGATATTTTGATTATTCTGTCACTATACAGGTGACTAGTGCTCAATTCTGATGTTCACATGTGAACGCTGCATTATTCTCATGCCACCATTGTGTCTATTGAGTCGAAAGCCGCGCTTCGAATGCTTTTGCCAAAAATTGAACCACTCACGCGTCACTCTGTGTCTCTGAATCGAAAGCCGTATTATTTAACTTTTAATTTGTAATTGGAATGTAATAATTTAGATTCATGCATCTATCTCTGTATCGAGGAGATAGATGCATGTTCGCTATACATTCATGCATCTATCTCTGTATCGAGGAGATAGATGCAATCATACTAAAATATTTAGAGAAACTGGTAAATATCGCACAGCATACCGCACTTGAATAGATGTCATACACTGATTTCGTTACTTTCTGATGAGACTCTCAAGTAATGGTATTGATTCTTTCAATTTTATATTACAACGACAACACGTGGTAACAAAACATTTCAATGAGAGAAAGCCCATTGAATATCAAGAACTTATGGGACTCACCGAAGTGAAAACAATGTCAGTCATATGCTGAATAGTCAAATTAAATATAATGAAAAACTTTGTTGAATTTCACAAAACAATACGCTGGGAATTTACTTTTTAAGGCCCTCATTCATAGTCCCTCGTCCGATAAAGAGACAACCGACAATGTCGTGAAGCAAGATATCAAAGCCATTAAATATAGCTTGCCTGCCAACGTGGGTAAGGTGCGTGGGTTATGAAAGGTCATCTTTAAAATCATTTCTGAGAGTTCACGTTACTGTGGAAATTTCGAGCATATTTTTTTTGGTTGCATCCACGTTTGTGATAGTGACTTGTTCAGAATTTACTCATTTTATTTTTTAATTTAGTTTAAAAAAATAGAGTATATAAAAGATATAGATATTATTAAAATTATTATTACAAATAAATTTAAAATATTATTAAAAATTAAATTTAAAATAATTATAAAACATTATTATTCTTGTTCACAGGGCTTTGCATGGGTATTAAGGTGTGTGAAGTTACTCTTTTTTTATTAAGGCATTTTTTGATGTGAAGTTATTCATTCAATTCTCTCAATGACTATGATATATTGGATATGATGATGATCTAGTCCCACCAAACTTACAAAGAAAAATATTACTATTATTAATAGACATCATTAATTATATCATTTTATTAAAAATTACCATTATCTTTTATAACAAAATGACAAAAAATATAATCATTATTATTATAAAAAAATTGAGAATAATTTTCCATCTTAAAAATACTATTTATAAAAACATTAAATATATAAAAAAATTACTTTTTCATTTCTTCTTACTATAATAACCAAAAGGAAACATATATTTAATTAATTATTTTAAAAAATTTTAAAATCTTATATTCAAATATTAATTTACTTTAAAAAGTAATAAATCTACTAAATTAATTGTTTTGTTAGTCTTTTAAGAAATCTAATACTCCCAAAAAAATGGTTTTCCTCCGATTATTATTAATATAGTGTTGATGGAAGACGCACATTTTTAAATATTTAATTATAGTGTAGATATGATAAGATTGTTAGTTGTTAAATTTATTTTTAATATAAAATTTTAAGATATATTAAAAGAAATATATTTTATAGTATTATTTTCATACAATTGAGCTTGGTTATGGTTAAATATTTAGTTACTAAATTTATTTTCATTATAAATTTTTAAGATACATTAAAAGAAGTATATTTTATAGTAGTATTTCTCATTGATTGTATGGTTATTGTTAAACATTTATTGTAAAAAATAAGATAAAAATTATAGATGGGAAGAAGTTTCCAAAATTATTTCCAACTCAAATTATAACCATTAGCTCCTTACGCATTCATTGACAAAGATGTCAACATATGACTAAATCTTTAGGAAAACACAAAGCTGTCATATTACAATACACTTGTAATATTAAAAGTATTATGCCATTTGTTTTGGTGCAATAAAGAATTAAAAACTCAAAAAAAGATAAAAGACTACAAGAAAATGGTCCATCTTTCTCTAGAAAATAAAAACTAAAATTACTTTTTTGTTTTGACTTGCATAAAGAAGAAAATCAACTTCCCTAAAATATGAACCAACTCTCTTTAACTTTTTAGTGAAAGTGGATATTGGATAATTCTCACAAAACTATTTTGAACTCAAATTATAACCATTAGCTTCTTAAGTGAAGATTGACAAAGATGCCAAGATATGACTAAATCTTTAGGGAATAAATGAACATGTCATCTTGCAACTCGTAATATTAAAAGTATTATTACATCTCTTTTCAAAGAAATATTCTGGTGCAATAAAGAGTTAGAAAATCAAACGAAGATCAAATACAACAAGAAAATGGTCCATCTTTATCTAGAAAATAGAAACTAAAATCGCCTTCTTCTCTTTTTGACTAGCATAAAGAAGAAAATCAACTTCCCTAAAATATGAACCAACTCCCTTTAACGTTTTAATGAAAGTGAAGATTGGACAATTCTCCAAACATTTTAGGATGTAGGAATCTGTTATATTTAGTACACCTAAAAGAATGAAGACCAAACACACTTTTGTTAGAGTTTTCTAAATATACACAAATAAAAACATTTCTTTTGAATATTTATTAGGAAATTGGTTGAATTTCCAAACTTTATAAATCATAAAAAAAATATGGATCTTTATTAATTTTATTAACATCTATTTAACAAACAAAAAATATATATTTTGGACTTTTTAAAATTTGATAAATCAATTAGTGGGAAAATAAATTGGCAATAGTCAAGCAATGAAGTATTATGTAACTATGAAATCAAAGTTCAAGTATTATACAAACTATGAAATAAAGGTTCGAATCTCTATGACTCAAATAAAAGAAAAAAAAAGAGTTAATGAGTCATTTATAAAATAAATGTTAATAATCATCCTTATAATATGTGTGTGTATATAATTCATTTTTTTTTAACTACATAATTATTCAATTAAATCCATTTTTAAACTACACAACTTCTAGGTCACATGTGGCATCTAAATATAAGGTGTGTCTATTTATCTAATAATAAACTAAATAGTGCCCATAAAACTAACATATTTGACCTTCACCTAACACATATACATTCTACAATGAGTATATGTTAAAACATATTCAGAATGAGTATATAAAAGAATCACAATTAAAGATTTTTTTGTCATTTTATTCAATAAAAGAACACAAAAGCTTAGGTGCATGACTATTGTTTTGATAATAGGTGGCCCTTCTCATTCCTCACCTGATGGAATACTTGTAAGTATCAAAAAATATTATTTGAACAAAGAAAAATTATAGAATGTCACTTCGAAGATAAAGCATGTTATGTGCACACATTATGATTTGAGAAGGGATTTTTTTCAGCATTGAGGAAATTGTTCTTATGATTCAATCCATCAATGCAAAAGTAATTGTGAATCCATCAATTCTAAAGTAATTTTTTGCATGAATGTGCATGGTCCATACATTTATTTAGAGTAGGAAAAAATTATTTAATGTTTGTAATGGAATCTATTTGTATGAAGTAGATAAATATTATATATTAATCATAGAGACCATATATTTATTTCATAAGATAAAATATTTTTATTTCTATTGGTATGAAGTATGCATATTTATTTTTTCTCACACAAGTCTACAATTTTTTTTTAATGAAGTGATATCTATCATGTAGAAATGACTTCAGGTAGCCAATGCTTTTCCCTAATTCCCTCTTTTGGAGGGAAACAAATATGAAATTTTATCATTAAAATGATTACTATGTTGATATTAAGAGTGGACAAATGAAGCAACCTAATAGACCTTAATGAATGCTCGAGAACATAGAATGATAACTCTCAATGCATTGTATATGATTCAAAATGCCTTGGATGAAACCATCTTCCCAAAGAATTCTCTTCTGAAATTCTCTAAAACTACTTATGATATTTACAGGGCGCCACCAAAGTAAAAATAATGAAACTGCAAGCCTTAAGGAGATTTTGAAATTATAGTAGTGGAGGAACTGGAGTTGATATATTAGTGCACGAATTGAGAAACAAAAATATCTAATTAGTTGAATACGTACAATGAAGATGTCTTAGATCATAAGGTGCTTGAAAAGTTTCTCAACACTGTTTCTCAAAATTTTCAATTGGTAGTTGGGGTCATAAAAGAAGATAAAGTTATGAGTCTAAACTTTATAGATGAATTGATGAGGTCTCTTCAAAATTCATTCAAGACTAAATTTTATCTTTCTAGAGGTAGAGGAATATCAAGAGGTGAGGAAAAAGAGGTAGGACCCTAAAATACAATGAAGAAAAATTTAAAAAAGGGACATTGCCATACTCGTTAGACTATGTCCAAGTTTCTAATTTTTATTAATCATCTTATTTTTCTCTTTTAGTCTATCCATAAAGTTAAACTTTGACATGATTTATGAGAGTTCAAGCTCCTCTAGAAATTGCGAGCATCATTTTTTTCTTGGGATCCAGATTTCTGATACTGAGTTGCTCTCAATTTACTTCCTATTAGAGAAATTTCCGTAATCATATATATGTATTTGCAAAGGTGATAAGTGACAAGATTCTTTTGTCCCACCTTATGTTTGGAAATCTTATCTTATAAAACACGTTCTCTTATATGCCAAGGAAATGATCAAGACTATATAGGAATAAAAAAAACATAGAAAACAACCAAAACAAAAAATTTGAGAGGCATCTTTGTTTATCTGTTGGAGCCTATCAAAGGAGTGATGACCTGGATAAAAATTCCCTACAAGGTTGAATTTTGAATCAAATTCAATTATTTGTAGTTAGTTTCTATAGGTCTACATTCAGCAGACCAAATGTAAGTATTGGTCCTGATAAAATTCCCCAGGTAGAGTCTCTACAAGTCATGAATTCGATTGGACATCCTTCTTCTCTAGTACACTATTGGACATCCTTCTTCATCATTCAATTATGTCATTATATCCCTCCCTTTCTCATCCTACCTGCCCCTTCTCTTCATCTATCCTTCTTTGTTTTTCTATCTCACCCCAAACATACACACTCTTCCTCCATCTCTCCCTTGTCACTCCCTCTCTCTCTCTCCACCTTTCTCTCCCTATGTATTTCTTCTTCCCTCCCTATATTTTCCTCCAACTCCATGTCTCTCTCCCTCTCTTTCTCCTCCATTCTCTCCTCGTCTCCCGATCACCATATTTGTGTCTCCCTCTTCTCTCTCTTACTCTTCTCTCCCTCTCTCTTTCCTCTCCTTCTCTCTTTCTTCGCTCCTCTTCTCTCCCCCTCACTTTATCTCCATCTCTTCCTTGTCACTCCCTTTATGTCTCCACCTCTATAAATTTCGGTCTTTGTTCTTTCCTCCCATATATATTTGGAGGTAATATACGTCCTAATATATTAATATGTATTATAATATAATTTTTTTTTATATTATGTCAAAGTTGATATTATATCAATTGAAAATTATTAAATTTAATAATATTAAAATTAAAATAGAATTATATTGAATTTTTAATATTAATATCATATTTAATATTAATAATAATAATAATAGTAATAATTATTTAATATTAGATCTAATGAGGTTTTTATATGACATGATAATAGAAATTAGAATAAAATTACATCAAATTAATATGACAACTTTTATTACAACTTTGACTTACTTGTCTTTAAAAGTTTTAATATATCCATAAAAAATAGTTTTTCCTTTTAAAGGTTGATCTTATAATATAGATTTAATTAAAAGAAATACTAAAAAAATTTAGAGCCATTTTATATATAACTTAAAGGAGTTTTTATTCTTTGTGTTAAATTAACCTTTTTCTTTTGATTTAAGAAACAATATTGACTTTGATAAAGAGTAAAGATGTTTAAAATTTTACACAATCTAGAATTTTAATGTGCTAAAAACTTTTGTGGAAGGTAAATTTATGATCCATTCAAATTCAAGGTATATGATAAGGTATATTTTGAGCATGGACAAACATACTTACAAATTGTCCCCATACTAGGCCGTAGAATGCACCTCTCGGTGCAATAACATAATTTTTTTCTAATGAACTATTCATAACCTAGATCTAGTTGAATTTTTATTTTCAGTAAACTAATATCATATCGACTTGTTTAAATTATTAATGGATTAAATTTTATATCTTTCACGATTATAATTCTATGCAATTCACATAAGGATCCTATCTTGAAAATATTATTTTTACAAAGGCTCGATTGAACTTAGTAGCTCGATTGAGTCTCTAGTTAACCACGTAAATGGCTTGATCAATGGTTTCTTAAACCATGTTCAATCTAATTGAATTTAAAATTGAAGTGCTTGATTGATATTATTATGTCCTAAAAACCATAATTTTAGCACCTCTTATACATATTTCTGTGTAACACCATTTTCTACCCTAGTGGACTTAGGAAAAAAATTGTCCTTTAAGTGGTGACGTTGATCATGCTGGATTCATGAAGGAATCCTATATCCAATGGCATATGAGTTTGACATTTTCAAATTCATATAATATTTTTCATCTAATTTCTTTTAAACATAATGCTTGAAATTGTTTTTGAGAGTTTCAAAGAGGCTAAATAAAAAATCAATAACATAAAATATACACAACCAAAAAATTTCAAAAGAGTACTCTTAGATTTTCAATTTATTTAAATAGTTGAAAAAAATCTTACATGAACTCATGTTTCTACAAATCACAATTGAAAAATTACTTAGCCAACATCGAAAAATAATAAAAAATAAACTTTTGGTATGAAAACTTAGTTCTCTCTGTGTAGATCATGCTCATATATATATATATATATATATATATATATATATATATATATATATATATATATATACACATATATATATATATAATATTACACATTTTAGACTAAGGTATGTTATGCGAACACATGCATGCTTCTTAACATGCACAAAAATTTGCAAGGACAAACATCTCATTTAATGGAAAATTGACATATTATCCAATACTAAAATATTTTACAAAAAATATTATTAAGAACAAAACATAATTCCCACAAATTTTCCATTTACTCTGAATCAAAATTCACAATGCTTATATAAATTTTGAGGGCTTCAAGTCGATAAAAGAGTAAAATTTTGACATGTAACCCATCTTGGTGCATTCATCCGTGGGGAATACGGAAATTGTGAGAGGAATAGAAAGAGGGATACATGAGGGGGGGAAGAGGGGGGGATTGGAAAAGGGGTACACAGAAAGGGGGGATTAACGAAATAAAGAAAGAGAGAATGAGAGAAGGAGAGGGAGAATATAAAGAGAAATGAGAAAAGAAGAAAGAGAGGGGAGTGAATATAGAAATGGAGAGGAAGATAGAGTGAGGGATAGGGAGAGGTAAAGGGATAGAAATAAATAAATAAAGGAGTAAATAAAGAGGGGCCTTCTGGAAGGCGTAAGAGAGAGGGAGGGGTAGGAGGAAAACATAGGAAGAGTGAGAGAGAGAATGGGATAGCGAAAGAGAGAGGGAGTACATGTGTGGTAGAGAGATAGAGAGAGGATTAGGGAAGGAGAGAAAGGAGGATATAGGAGGGATACATAAGAGGAGAGAGAGAGGAAAATAGATAAGGGGAGATAGAAATGTAGGTAGAGGGAGTGGGAAGTACGTAGAGATGTGTGGAGGGATAGAGGGACAAATGGTGAGATAGAGAGAAAAATAGAGGGATTTAGAGAGAGTGTGTGTGTAAAATAGAGGGGGAGAGAGATTGTGTGTGTGAGACAAGGAAAGGAAGAGAGGGAGGGGTAATATAAAAAGGGAGAGAGAGAGAGATAGAAAGAAGGAGAGACATGGGGAATTATAAATTGTGAGAGAGGCTTAAGGAATAAGAGAGTGAGAGAGAGAGAGAGAGAGAGAGAGAGAGAGAGGGAGGGAGGGAGAGAGAGAGTGTGTGTGTGTGTGAGAGAGAGAGAGAGTGAGAGGGTGGTGTAAGGAAATAGGGAGAGAGATAGTAACGACGAAAACATGAGGTGGAGAGATATAAAGGGATAAGGAAAGGGTCTAAGAAAGGGGCGAGGACTAGAGAGAGGGAGAAAGGGAAAACGAGTATATTGAAAGGGGGGAGAAAAAGAGTATAGAGAAAGGAGGGAGAAAAAGAGTGATAGGGAAAGGAAAAGATATAGAGGGGTGGGGAATAGGGGAGGCATAAAATATGATATGGAAATAATTAGGGATGGGGGGGAGAGGCTTAGTGGGCAAAGAGAGAGTCAGAGAGAGAGAGAGAGAGAGGGTTAGGGAAGGGGTAGCTGGGAAAAAGAGAGAGTGACGGATAGTGAGAATTGGGAGGGATGGTGAGAGAAAGAGTGAGTGATGGAGAGAAAAACATGTGTATATTATTGTGGTAGATGTTTGTTATTGAAACATGTGCACATTATAAATGCACACATGCTAGGTTAATGTGCACAGATTATAAAATTCAAAAATTAATTGCTAGCTTCACCATTTTCCATTACATGGTGGTAAAGGTGGCCACTTTAGTTTTAAGTTCATATTTACAAACCCCTTGTTCCACATATAGACAAAATAGCCGGACCATGCATATTTTTTCACCATAGATATAGAAAAGTGGGTGTGTCTATATAAAAATTATCAAAAAATAACTTTGCATAAAATCTATTTGTTATTTACAATGATGCAAATTTGCTTCGAAAGACTCACATCCAAATTTGAGCCTAATGCTAAAAGATACATTATGTTTTATAGAAAAATAACATACTAATATCATGAAAGCAATTTTTTTTTTAACTATACAAATTTACCATAGATTAAAGTTATATATTTAAAAAGACAATTCCATTATATATATGTCATCTCTTTGCACCATGTCTTAAAAATATGTGTAAATATCTCTAATAATTCTTCTTAGTAATAACATTTATAATTTTCAGAAAGCCCTAATAAATTTAATGTACAATATTTATCTTATCATATTTAATGAAAATGCATGCTTACATTCCTCTCTCCTTTTGGAAAACAATGAGTAATCTATTTAATGGAAATGTATACTCACATTCATCTTTTTAGAAAAGAAAAAATGTTCTACCTTTAAATATAATTTTGTATATTTGTTACTACATTAGAAAATAAAAAACTAAAATCAAAATTTCAATATATAAATAAAAAAATACCAGAACTAAAATCAAAATTTCAATATATAAATAAAAATATACCAGAAGTAATTATGGATAATGTCAAAGATATAATATAGAGGTGTTTTGCATTAAAATTTCAATAAATAAATTAAAAAATACCGGATGTAATTATGGATAATGTTAAAGATATAATATAGGGGTGTTTTGGTAAAGTGAAAGGTTATTTCCATCCCAAAAAAATAAAAAATAAAATTGAAAATCAGTATGTAGTGGGTTGCAAGTGCTTCATGATTAGAAAACAACGTAACACTCTCACATGTCTAATAATCCAAGAACTTAGCTACTCTCACTAGACCTGCCAAGAAGCCCATGAAAAGGCAATCACATGGTAAGATGCCACCCATGCGTACAGAGAAAATCGGCTACATATATGAAATCTATTAGGAGGTTACGTAGAAAATCTAGTTTTTTGTATTAGATCTACAATTATAGGTTAAGAGTTGGCCACGTTAAATGATAAAAATGCAAGTGTTGAGTGGGTCATGTTAAATGATAAAAATGCAAGGCTAACCAGATCCCAAAACAGCTTTAGTCACAGGCAAAGAAAAATGTGAAGAAGAATGGCAAATAACTAGCTTAAATAATAAATATTTTGCGAAGGCACAGGGTAAAAAAGTATCGCGTCATTTGTGTGAAGCAATACCTTGTGGGTTTGTCATTGTTTTGAAAAGGCTGACTTCGCTATTTCACTTCTTGTCTTCAAATTGACAGACACATTATGAAGATGAAAAATACAACAATAGATATATGCATATTCTATGTAGACACAAGGTTCTCAATCCTACCCAGCAGGATTGCGGGTGGCTCCCAAATCAATCCACAGCCAACAGAGAATGAACAAGAAAAATTAATGGAAGTGGCAGTTCTACAGGATTCTCTATACTTTCGAATACAAACAGGTGGCGAGATTTCTCTGCGTACCTCTACTTTTTTGCTCAGTTTCTGCAACGATAGACAGAGCAGTACGCCTGCAAGCATGTGACGATCAAAAGTATCACCGCAGCTACCAGCGGCAGGAACTTCCACGAGGCAATTATATAGTCATTCATAAACTTCACCACGGTAACTTTCCATTTTCCACGATAACATCTCTTTAAATCACGTACAACTTTGTCTAAATATCCAACATTTATGACACTAGCGCAGTGACCCAAGCTGTTCCATAGGTTCGTAACCTCTCTGTCACTCAGGAGACCGTTACAAATAATTTCGCTCTCTATCAACAATTTCACATCTTTTATTCCGTCAATCATGCCGTTCATGAAATCTGTATATTCTCTGAAAACAAGCGCACCAGGCACTGCAGAAGCTTCAAATGCAATCAGATTTCTCAGGATTACCTCTGTGTTGGTGTCAAACTTTAGCTTTGGGAGATAAAGAATGGAAGCTTTCTTATCAAATAGTATTGTGGTGAGATCGCCATCTGTTGGAGAGAATGTGACTCCGGCAAGGTACAATTCGGCCACATATGGAATAGCCAATTCCTTACGCAAGGGCGGTATGATTTGAGAGGATGGTTCTTTCGCAGTTGTGCTTGCACACTTAAACACACTCAGATGAAGAAGTGTGGCTAACTCCATCAGACACTGCCGAACGGGTCCAGCGTTTATAGATAAGAGAGCTTTCCATAGCAATTTGAAGACTTCTGTAACGGTTTACATGTCCGCTGGATCACTCTCATCGCCATCTTCATTAGTTGGAATTGGAGTAACTGTTGAAATGTCTGCCGGATAGGGAGCATCTGGCTTTCGATAGTTGGAAAGATGGCTGGCGATAGCGGAGTACAGAACCTCCAGCAGGTGGCCTCTCTCGTTTATATGGAGAAATGAATTCTCAGGTACCTTGAAGACGAAAGGTGATAATTCTTGGTAAACCAGCTTTAGCAGGATTGACAGCCTCTCCTCTGCCTTGGCTTTAGAACCCAACTGCAACTCCAAAAGCATTTTCATTAGAAAGAGTGGCAATTGATTTTCGAGCATCATCAAATCTCTTAAAATGTAGTTATCCGCCGCACCATGGCAAGTAGGATATAAGGCTCGTCCCAGATTCTTGACGTCATCATGGGAGCTTTGGTCAAGGTATCTGACATAAAACTGCAGACACTGGAGAAGGAAGACGGTGTCCAGAGCCATGATTCACCCCAAGGTTTCTTCATTATAATCGATGAAATTGTGATAGCAGCTCCGGATTTGCCGGTGGTATTTTTTAAACTCATCTACAACGACCAGCTGAAAGTTGCCTACTCCATTAATTGTTTTGTGAAATCTATAGGCAGCTGCCAATTTGTGGCGATCCATGTCATATTTCTCAGATTTCCCGTGATGATAGGGGCCAATGGAAACTGACTGCGGAATGTAAGCTTCAGGCTTCTCAAACAATAACTCTCTTGACACATTAAACACCGACACCGACGCACATAATTCCTTCTCCTCCTCCTGTTCTTCTAGTTCATTGAGGCGTTCCTTAATTTGAATAACCCAACTATCGCCATGGATCTTCATTTGAGTAACTGAACTATCGCCATGGATCTTCATTTGAGTCACCCAACTATCGTCCGCGTTGGTGTTGCTTGCCATGTTCTCATATTAGAGAAAACAACGCACACAAATGTTTTGATATTGGAGGAAAGAACCGACACAAATGTTCCGAAATATATCTATGAGTTCAGTGACTGTGCAACATTATATGGAGTAGTCCATTTGGCGAAGGCATGTCGGGAATTTCTGGTTATTCCAAACAAAATACAGTGGAAAAATCCTCTGTTTCCACTGTTCAGAATTTTCTGATAAATTCCGAAAAAACAAAAAAAATGAACAAAGAGCAATACTCTGTTTTCTGATAATTCAAAAACACAAGAACAGAGCATAAAATAATACTCTACTTTGCCTCAGGATCAAGAACTGATCAAAATAATACTTTGTCTTTGACGCGGAAAAATACTCTGTTTTTAACTCAGAAAAACAGAAAAATTCGTTCTCTGGAAACGGTGTTGCAGCAACACAGTTTTTTTTCAGTTGCTGTTCGTAGTGTTGCAGCAACGCTGTTCATGGTGTTGCAGCAACGTAAGTTTTTTCAGTTGCTATTCGTGGTGTTGCAACAACGGGGATTTTTGACGTCAAGTATTTTTCGACTTACGAGAAATTTTTTGACAAAATAACTTTTGGTGAAACAGCAACGCACAGAAAGAAATTTCTATTTATGAAAATAAGCCAACACATAAAAGTAAGTCTTCCTCACATAGAGGGATCTTCAAAAAAGATTATGCTTAAGAGCATCTTCCTCTTGACAGAGGGATTACAACATGAACGCTTCAGTTCAAAAAACAACTATGTCAGAAAATTTCAGCACTGCTGTGCAATACAAAAAAAAAACTCTCTTGTTCTACACTGCTGTGTGCTCCCCTTTGCTCTCTATATCTCTATCTCTCTATTTTCTACTTCTGTTTCTGTTTCTATTTATAGTGCGGGAAAGGGTCTTCACTGCTTTAACTTGCTGATAAAGTTTCTGCTGCTCATGATTAACATATTTGATCTTTTGCTATATTTCTTGAGTCGGTTGTGCTGAAACCCAAGACTCATAAATGCTACGTCGGCTCAAGGCTGGTTCTTTTCTCTTTCACCCATTCTGTTCATTAATATGGTTGTTGAAAAGTAACGTTGTGGTGTTGTATCTGATCTTCATCCTTCTGGAAATACAAAAACAATTAAAGAGTGAAAAGATGGTAATAGCGGTGACATAAAAAATCGGGAGAAAATGTGGGGCGCCGGATCACGACAAATAAATAAAGTATAATAGCTGCTGCTGCTGCACAGCAGTTGGAATTAATATTCCAACACTCCCCTTTTAATTTCAACTGCTGGGTTATCAGTCATACCCAGAAGTTTCCTTAAAAACTCAAAACTTTTCTGATCCAATGGATTTGTCAGAATATCTGCAACCTGTTCCTGAGTCCTGCAATGTTGTAAAATGATTTCTCCATTGTTCACCAATTCTCTAATGTAGTGAAACTTTGTGTCTATGTGTTTTGTTCTCTTGTGGAATACAGAGTTCTTGGATAATGCAATAGCTGAGCTATTGTCACAAAAAATAACTGTTGCTGTTGCCTGCTCCTGGCATAGACTTCTCAACATTTTCCTCATCCAAACCGCTTGACATGCTGCTGCTGTAGCTGCCACATACTCTGCTTCTGCTGTAGACAATGCCACAATTGGCTGTTTCTTGGAAGCCCATGAAATGGCTCCTGAACCTATGTGAAAAATGTAACCAGATGTGCTTTTCCGGTCATCTACACTTCCAGCCCAATCACTATCTGTGTATCCAACTAAATCTGAACATTCTGAAACAGTATAAAATATGCCATACCTTTTTGTACCTTTAACATACCTCAGAATTCTCTTTGCTGCCTGCCAATGTGTTTCTTTTGGCTTCTCCATGAATCTGGAAATTAAACTAACAGCATACATTAGGTCTGGCCTAGTTGCAGTCAAATACATGAGGCTGCCAACTATGCTCTTGTACACACTAGGGTCAAAATCTTTGCTGCTGTCCTCTTTGCTAAGGTTTAATCCCATCACTGTGGGAGTGATTGCTGCCTTGCTGTCCTGCATGTTAAATCTGCTCAACACTTCATTTACATATTTTGCCTGTGAAATAAAAATTCCATTTTCATTTTGATCTACTTCTATTCCTAAGAAGTATCTCAGCAAACCCATGTCAGTCATCTCAAATTCTTCTTTCATGACTGATTTGAAATTTTCAATGAGGTAGTCATCATTACCTGTAAAAATCACATCATCAACATATAACACAACAATTAAAATTTTACAGTCTTTTTCTTTGATGTAAACAGTGGGTTCTCCCTCACACTTCTCAAATCCGTTCTCGAGTAGATAGGAATCTATCCTACTGTACCATGCTCTTGGTGCTTGCTTCAGCCCATAAAGAACTTTCTTCAATCTGCAGACTTTGTGCTCTTGGCCTTTCTTCTCATAGCCTAGAGGTTGCTCGATGTAAACCTCTTCCATTAATACTCCATTCAAGAATGCTGACTTCACGTCCATTTGGTAAAACTTTCCATTTGTTTTGTGCTGCTATGGACAGCACTGCTCTTACTGTTTCCATTCTTGCAACCGGTGAGAAAGTCTCCTCATAATCTCTCCCATATTGCTGCTTGTATCCCTTGACAACAAGTCTTGCCTTATGCCTTTCTATCTTGCCTTCAGCATTACTCTTGGTCTTGTAGACCCATTTAACTCCAATGACTTCTTTACCTTTTGGTAAATCAACTAAATCCCATGTCTTATTTCTTTCTGTGGCATTCATCTCCTCATCCATAGCTTCTATCCATTTCTTATCTTTAATTGCATCTTCGAAATGAACAGGGTCATCAACATGACAATACAAAGCAAATAAAGAATTCATTCCTTCATCATAAATATCACTTAAATTTCTGAATTTATTACCTCTTTCATTCGGTGTGCAAGTGCTTGTAGATGCACTTGAATTTCCTCCTTGTGGTGTGCTTGGAGAAGCACTCTCATTTCTCCTCAAGGGTGTCTCTTGCTGTTCTATTGTTGGTGCTGCTGTTTGGGGATGTGTTTCAGCCAACTCCTCATCATCATCATCATGAGACAAACAGTTTTTAACATTAACTGTTTTCTCTATGCTTCCATCCCAAGCTTCCTCTTCAATAAATTGAACATCTCTGCTCACAAAAAACTTCTTGGTGGATGGGATATATAATCTGTAAGCTTTGGATTCTTCACTGTATCCAATGAAAATACATTTCTCCCCTTTGCTGTCCAATTTCTTCCTTAGCTGATCTGGAATGTGTGCATAAGCCACAAAACCAAAAACTTTCATGTGGGTGACTCCTTGCTTTCTCCTACTCCATGCTTCTTCTGGCACTTTGTTCATCACTGCTTTTGTAGGACATCTATTCAAAATATATACTGCACAGTGTACAGCTTCAGCCCAATAATCATTTGGCAAATGCTTTGCCGTCAACATGCTCCTTGCCATATCCATGATTGTTCTGTTTTTCCTTTCAGCAACTCCATTTTGCTGCGGGGTGTACCTTGCTGTAAATTTCTTATGAATTCCATTTTCTCTGCAAAAACGTAAAAATTCTTTGGAGATATACTCACCTCCTCTGTCAGTTCTCAAAACCTTGATACGCAGCCCACTCTGATTTTCTACAAGTGCTTTGAAATTTTGAAATTTTTCAAACACTTCACTCTTATTCTTCAGAAAATAAACCGAAGTCTTTCTGGTAAAGTCATCGATAAATGTTAGAAAATATTGGCTGCCTGCAAGTGATGGAGCTTGCATCGGTCCACATAAATCTGAGTGGACAATTTCTAAAGGTGCTTTTGCCCTTATGCTTTTCCCAGTTGGAAAACTTTCTCTGTGTTGTTTTCCCAATATACAACCTTCACAAAGGCTGTTTGGCTTTTCTATCAATGGTAATCCTCTTACCATTCCTTTTCTACTCAACAAATTAAGACCTCCAAAGTTGAGATGTCCAAATCTCAAATGCCACAACCAATTTTCATCCTTTGGTACGCTTTGGAGAGCCTCTTGTGTCACTGCTGCAATTACTTCTTTATTTTTCAAATCTGCCCTTATTCTGAGAGGGAACATCCTGTTCCTTGTCATCTTCACTTCAGCAATACAATGTTTGCTGGGTAATCTGTCCATGATGGTGCAGACATCATTCTCAAAGAAAACATTGTAACCCTTCTGAACAAGCTGTCCAATACTCAAAAGATTACACTTCATTCCAGGAACATAATAGACATCTGTTATGGTTTTCTTTTCACCTTTCTTTGTAAATATTTTAACTTCTCCTTTTCCCATAACAGAAATTTTACTATCAGTCCCAAGTGTGACTTGTGATTGCACACTCTGATCTAAAGCAGAAAACAGGGCTATGTTTCCTGTCATATGGTTGCTGCAACCAGAATATAGAAACCATATATCTTCACTGTTTGTTTCAGCCATATTACAAACTAACAACACATTATCTTGACTGATATTTTCTCTAGTGATATTTGCACTAGATCTATTACTCATATCATGCTGCTTCTTCCTACATTCATTTGCATAGTGCCCATATTTTTTACAATAATAACATTGGACATTGGATTTTTCATACCTTTGTCCTTGAGCATGATGTTGTCCACTTTGTTGACTGCTGCCATGGCCTTGGTTCTGATTTGGATTGCTGCCTCTTCCTTGAACATTTGGTAGACAGTTTCTTCCGCCTCTGTATTGGGTTCTTCCTCTTCCTCTCTTGTTTCCTCTGCCTTGACCTCTTCCTCTTCCAAATGACATTTGGGTCTTGAAGGCTTGCTCTAGAGATGAGTTTTCATTTCTACTCAACCTCTGCTCATGTGTTATTAGTGATGCATGAAGTTCATCAACTGAAAAATTTGAGAGATCCTTTGTCTCTTCTATGGTGGTGACAATCACATCAAACTTTGAGGGTAGGCACCTCAATAGTTTCTCCACAATCCTCCTTTCTTCAAGAGCTTCTCCATGAGACCTTATCTGTGTGACCAAACCAATTGCTTGTGTGAAGAATGAGTCAATATTGTCTGACTCCTCATACGCAAGTTCTCAAAATCTTTCCTCAGCAACTGTAGTTTTGCTGTCTTCACTTTCTCCATGCCTTGATAGGCTGTCTTGAGAGTTTGCCATGCTTCTCTGGATGTATTAGCTGCTGCTATCCTCGGAAACACACTCTCATGCACTGCTTGATATAAGAATACAAGGGATTTTGAGTCCTTCTTCTTATTGCTCTTCAACAACTCTTTCTCTGCCTGAGTTAATCCAATAAACTCTTCTTCATTTGCTGGCTCTTCAAATCCATATTCAACAAGTTCCCATAAATCATGTGAGGCAAACACGACTTTCATGGTTATTGCCCAGTAGTCATAATTTTTCCCATTGAACTGTGGGAGCTGGGTATTAAACATACCCACGCTGGTGCTGGCCATTCTTGCAATACTTGACTGTAAAAAAAAATCACTCAATTGTCTTCAGTAGCTACACAAAAAACTAATCTGAAAAATACCTTGACAGCGTTTTCGCTCTGCTGTATAATCTGCTGCAGCAACAAATCTTCTTTCAGCCTCTTTGATGTCTTCAAAGAGCCTGGACAAGCTCTGATACCATGTCGGGAATTTCTGGTTATTCCAAACAAAATACAGTGGAAAAATCCTCTGTTTCCACTGTTCAGAATTTTCTGATAAATTCCGAAACAACAAAAAAAATGAACAGAGAGCAATACTCTGTTTTCTGATAACTCAAAAACACAAGAACAGAGCATAAAATAATACTCTACTTTGCCTCAGGATCAAAAACTGATCAAAATAATACTTTGTCTTTGACGCAGAAAAATACTCTGTTTTTAACTCAGAAAAACAGAAAAATTCGTTCTCTGGAAACGGTGTTGCAGCAACACAGTTTTTTTTCAGTTGTTGTTCGTAGTGTTGCAGCAACGTTGTTCGTGGTGTTGCAGCAACGTAAGTTTTTTCAGTTGCTATTCGTGGTGTTGCAGCAACGGGGATTTTTGACGTCAAGTATTTTTCGACTTACGAGAATTTTTTTGACAAAATAACTTTTGGTGAAACAGCGATGCACAGAAAGAAATTTCTATTTATGAAAATAAACCAACACATAAAACTAAGTCTTCCTCACGTAGAGGGATCTTCAAAAAAGATTATGCTTAAGAGCATCTTCCTCTTGACAGAGGGATTACAGCAGGAACGCTTCAGTTCCAAAAACAACTATGTCAGAAAATTTCAGCACTGCTGTGCAATACAAAAAAAAAACTCTCTTGTTCTACACTGCTGTGTGCTCCCCTTTGCTCTCTATCTCTCTATCTCTCTATTTTCTACTTCTGTTTCTGTTTCTATTTATAGTGCGGGAAAGGGTCTTCACCGGTTTAACTTGCTGATAAAGTTTCTGCTGCTCATGATTAACAGATTTGATCTTTTGCTGTATTTCTTGAGTCGGTTGTGCTGAAACCCAAGACTCATAAATGCTACGTCGGCTCAAGGCTGGTTCTTTTCTCTTTCAGCCGTTCGGTTCATTAATATGGTTGTTGAAAAGTAACGGTATGGTGCTGTATCTGATCTTCATCCTTCTGGAAATACAAAAACAATTAAAGAGTGAAAAGATGGTAATAGCGGTGACATAAAAAATCGGGAGAAAATGTGGGGCGCCGGATCACGACAAATAAATAAAGTAGAATAGCTGCTGCTGCTGCACAGCAGTTGGAATTAATATTCCAACAAGGCAGTGGTCCTGTTCTGTAATGTACGTTATGGAATCATGGATCGATGACATATCATAGAATCATGGATGAAATAATCAAATTAGAATTTGAAGTACAAAGTGTCACTCACTGGTGAAATTCTATTATACTGGCTTATTGTAATCATTTTGATATCTGTTAAAATAATATATATCAGAACTATTTAGGAATCAAATTATTAAAACAGAAAAAATATTTTAGTGCTAGTTATAAATTTATATTAAAATAACTTTTAAAAATAAAAAATATATTTATTAATTTTTGAAGATTTATATTTATATAAAATTATAAATTGGGCTAGGAGTATATTTTGAAATTGTAAAGTTTGTTTTATACGGATCACCACAAGGTTATTTAAGTGCTGTTGTTTTTTTTTTAATAAAGGTGATGTTGTGGTTTTTTTGAATAAAGGTGATGAGTCAGCTTTCTAAAGAGTCAGCTTTTTGATGTTATTCTAGGTGGACTGCTTTTCCTTGAATAAAAGTGATGAGTCAGCCTTTTCATTCAATAAAAATTGTGTTTACAAGTCAGCCTTTTCATTGAGTAAAAATTGTCTTTACTACTAATTTGACAACTGACTTATAACAAATTTTCCCATATGCAAAAAAATAATTAAAAAAAATGTTTGAAAATAAAAAATTATTCATTTATTAATTTTTCAAAAATAAAAAATTATTTATTTATTTATTTTTGAAATGATTTTTAATTGGTAGTGAATATGGAATAGCTAGTTTAAAATCCATTTATCAACCAAATAATATTTTAAAAATAAAATAGAATTATATCAAAATCATTATTGCACACGTACAAAATAAATGTCCACAAATAATTTTATTGAACTTATGTAGGATTAATTTAATTGTTGAACCTATACAGATGATGAGTTCTCAATTCTGATGTTCACATGTGAACGCTGCATTATTCTCATGTCACCATTGTGTCTATTGAGTTGAAAGCCGTATTCAGCGCTTCAAATGCTTTTGCCGAAAATTGAACCACTCTCGTGTCTCTCTGTGTCTCTGAGTCGAAAGCCGTATTCATGAGCGTACGAGACATGCCATTGAATTCAGACAAAAATTGAGACATTGAGATGCATGTTCGCTCTCCATTCAACTCCTCTGTAAGGAGGAGATAGATGCATGTTCGCTATGCATTCAAGTCACAGGCAATCATACTAAAATATATTCTGATTATTCTGTCACTATACAGGTGACGAGTGCTCAATTCTGATGTTCACATGTGAACGCTGCATTATTCTCATGCCACCATTGTGTCTATTGAGTCGAAAGTCGTATTCAGCACTTCAAATGCTTTTGCCGAAAATTGAACCACTCACGCGTCACTCTGTGTCTCTGAGTCGAAAGCCGTATTCATTAGCGTACGAGACCGGCCACTGAATTACGAGTCACACTTATATTCAGACAAAAATTGAGACGTTGAGATGCATGTTCGCTATCCATTCAAGTCCTCTGTAGGGAGGAGATAGATGCATGTTCGCTATCCATTCAAGTCACAGGCAATCATACTAAAATATATTCTGATTGTCCTGTCACTATACAGGTGACGAGTGCTCAATTCTGATGTTCACATGTGAACGCTGCATTATTCTCATGTCACCATTGTTATTCTCAGAAAGGCTACATGAGCGCTTAAACGCTCCAAATATTTTTGCCGAAAATTGAACCACGGTCGTGTCTCTCTGAGTGGAAAGCAATATTCATGAGCGTGACGAGACATGCCATTTAATTAAGAGTCACACTTTATATTCAGACAAAATTGGGACGTTGAGATGCATGTTCACTATCCATTCAAGTGATGGGGCCAGCCCATGTGGTCCCGCCTGTAAGGCCTCCTAGCTACAGTGCGACAGGCGTCGGGCGGGCGATCGTGCACGAGGGCGCGGGTGGGCACACGTGCGCGCGGGCAAGCGGGAGTACGACGAGCTGCGACATTGGTGCGACGATCGTACGCGTTAAATGTGACGAAATGCGACGATATGGAGCGTGTGGAAAAATGGCAAAGTGTTAGTACACTTGAGCGTATATGGGAGTTTATATGCATATTATATGAAAATAATATGAACATATTATATGCGATATGAACATATTATATGTGAATAAAATATAATATAATCAAGCCACATGTAAAGGGGATATGTGAACATACGACAAAAGAATATAATGGACCACATACGAAAGGTTTATATGCGTGGAATAAAGTATAATGAAAGCTGACATATGGAATAATCCTTAAGGGGTGTTCATATTGATATTTGAGTAGTCGGCCTAAGGCTTAACGCATGGATGATATGTGTATAAGTAGAAAATGGTTGCTCCTCATTTGGAACAAGGACATTCGCTCAAGATCTTCGCATAAAGGGGTAAAAGAAGTGCGCAGTCTTAGGTGGGTGAATGCGCATATCTCATGCGCATTGGGATTGAAGGAAGTGCGCAGTTTATCCTAGTTGAAGGTTGGCAAAGAGTGCCATTGCGAGTGGATTCTTGTACCCAGTTTTATGCAGGTTTTGTAGGGAGGTTGAGGGGCTCGGGTGAGCACTCTCTCTTGTGCAAGGGTGCATGGAATGTTGTAAAAGGGAGGTGGCCTATCTTTTGTAAAAATTGGTTAAGTGTGAGACTTGGTTCAGCCAAGACACACTTGTTGTAAAATCTGATATTCTTGACATAATATTATTGTTTGGCAGACTATTCGGGGAGTTGCCCCTCCCCTTTACACTTGTATTGTTCTCGGTTTATTGTTGATGGTTAATGAATAAGAATGTTCTCTGTTGAAGTATAAAGGATAACATTTTATTCGGTTATAAGAACATAAGTTAAGTATGTTCATGTTGGAATAGGCGTAGCCCATAAACGTTAGTATTGTTAAAAAGAAAGCGTTCGGTGGTGCCGCACCTCGCTACAAGCGGTTGGAAGACCACTGCAGGTGTAGGGGCGTGACAGTTGGTATCAGAGCTCGGTTGGAGCTGGTGACAGATCAAGATGTCTATCTTACATAGATTGGGTTATACATCCTTGAAAGAATTCGGAAGAAGTCTACTTGAAGAGTCAGAAAGAGTAACACAAGAATTTGAAGAATGTGGCAAAAGGATGTTTGAAACAAAGAATACTCTCCGTACCTTGATTAAGGAAGGGGTTTCTGATATGGAGAAAGCTCTTCAACTTGCAAAGGAAATAGAGTTGACTGAAGCTAAATTCGAGAGGCTCAAGATAAGAAAGAAGGAATTGGGACATCTCATGGCCTTGAAGAAGGAAGCTGAGGAGGAACTTCTTCAACCCGGTTGGACAATGGAGCAAGGTGAAGTTGCAGATTGTGGCATCAAGGAAGAGGAAGTCGTGATGGTCGAGGATGTTGAAGACATGACTACGATGAGGGATGAACCTGAGGCTGATCAATTTGAACCAGGATCGTGCAGTTTGTCAACATGTATGGATGAGGTCACTCACATGGAGGAGCCTCATGATGATGTAGTAAGTATTGGTACTTGTGTTTCATTTGGGCATTTGGGAGATGGACCGTGTGCAGGAAAGGGCAAAGTCGGTTTGCCAAGGCAAGGAGACATCTTACCATGGATGACTATGATGGAACCTTGTATGGAAAAGCAATGATTGTCAACTATTGCAGAGCTTGTTGGGGCTACTTGTGACCTTATGGTTGAAGGTGCATAGGCCCTTGACAAGGGTGGGACTTGATGATCGTTGTGGAGGATTGGGTCATGCTTTAGCCACTTTGGCTAAGTGCCCAGCATGACTCATGGACAGATTGAGGAGGGCACACACTTGAGATGTTTTGGGTGGACTTCTCATGGCCGAGACCAAGAGGTAGTCTTGGTGGACACTTTGGTGGAGGAGCCATGGTGAAGGGACTCATGACATGATGATGGGATGGTTGAGTGACCGAGTTCACTAAACTGAAGATTGAAAGACTTGGATGGACTTGTGAACAGCTATGAAGTATTCCTACTACATGGGGAGCTGAGGCATTTTGTATGCTTGCTGAGGTGTTGGTTGGGGATGGTTTATGGATCTCATGATGACATCAGATTGTTGTGACTTTAGGGACTTCATGTACGGTGGACTTAGAGGATTTGATGCATTGAGGAGCTGAGGTCAGGTGACTTTGATGCAGTATTGGATGCATACTTTCAAAGTACATGTATGGGCATGGCTTGGAAGAGTGACTTGATGTAGAGGATCGGTATGAGGCACTTTGGAGTGATGGAGTTACAACGATGATGATGATGATGATGCTTTGGTGATACGCATGAGCATGGATTATGGAGATACATACCTTGGTATGATGAGCTTGGTGGCAGTGGTCACTAGGCCGGGACATAGTTGGGAAAGAGTCTCTACATATGTTGCAAGGATGTTTGCCTTGTGTAGAAAGGTCGACATCCTGAATGATGATTTTGGTGGGGAGCTACCGAGATGGTATGTTGTCGGGGACGACAACGATTTCAGGTGGAGGAGAATGTAAGGCCTCTGAGCTACGGTGCGACAAGCGACGGGCGGGCGATCGTGCATGAGGGCGCGGGCGGGCACACAAGCGCGCGGGCAAGCGGGAGTACGACGAGCTGCGACATTGTTGCGACGATCATACGCATTAAATGTGACGAAATGCGACGATAAGGAGCGTGTGCAAAAAATGGCTAAGTGTTAGTACACTTGAGCGTATATGGGAGTTTATATGCATATTATATGAAAATAATATGAAAATATTATATGCGATATGAACATATTATATGTGAATAAAATATAATATAATCAAGCCACATGTAAAGGGGATATGTGAACATACGACAAAAGAATATAATGGACCACATACGAAAGGTTTATATGCGTGGAATAAAGTATAATGAAAGTCGACATATGGAATAATCCTTAAGGGGTGTTAATATTGATATTTGAGTAGTCGGCCTAAGGCTTAACGCATGGATGATATGCGTATAAGTAGAAGATGGCTGCTCCTCATTTGGAACAAGGAAATTCACTCAAGATCTTCACATAAAGGGGTAAAAGAAGTGCGCAGTCTTAGGTGGGTGAAGGCGCATATCTCATGCGCATTGGGCTTGAAGGAAGTGCGCAGTTTATCCTAGTTGAACGTTGGAAAAGAGTGCCATTGCGAGTGGATTCTTGTACCCAGTTTTATGCAGGTTTTGTAGGGAGGTTGAGTGGCTCGGGTGAGCACTCTCTCTTGTGAAAGGGTGCATGGAATGTTGTAAAAGGGAGGTGGCTTGTCTTTTGTAAAAATTGGTTAAGTGTGAGACTTGGTTCAGCCAAGACTCACTTGTTGTAAAATCTGATATTCTTGACCTAATATTATTGTTGGGCAGACTGTTCGGGGAGTTGCCCCTCCCCTTTACAATTGTATTGTTCTCGGTTTATTGTTGATGGTTAATGAATAAGAATGTTCTCTGTTGAAGTATAAAGGATAACATTTTATTCGGTTATAAGAACATCAGTTAAGTATGTTCATGTTGGAATAGGCGTAGCCCATAAACATTAGTATTGTTAAAAAGAAAGCGTTCGGTGGTGCCGCACCTCGCTACAAGCGGTTGGAAGACCACCGCAGGTGTAGGGGCGTGACAGTTGGTATCAGAGCTCGGTTGGAGCTGGTGACAGATGAAGATGTCTATCTTACAGAGATTGGGTTATGCATCCTTGAAAGAATTCGGAAGAAGTCTACTTGAAGAGTCAGAAAGAGTAACACAAGAATTTGAAGAATGTGGCAAAAGGATGTTTGAAACAAAGAATACTCTCCGTACCTTGATTAAGGAATGGGTTTCTGATATGGAGAAAGCTCTCCAACTTGCAAAGGAAATAGAGTTGATTGAAGCTGAATTAGAGAGGCTCAAGATAAGAAAGAAGGAATTGGGACATCTCATGGCCTTGAAGAAGGAAGCTGAGGAAGAACTTCTTCAACCCGGTTGGACAATGGAGCAAGGTGAAGTTGCAGATTGTGCCATCAAGGAAGAGGAAGTCGTGATGGTCGAGGATGTTGAAGACATGAATACGATGAGGGATGAACTTGAGGCTGATCAATTTGAACCTGGATCGTGCAGTTTGTCAACATGTATGGATGAGGTCACTCACATGGAGGAGCCTCATGATGATGAAGTAAGTATTGGTACTTGTGTTTCATTTGGGCATCTGGGAGATGGACCGTGTGCAGGAAAGGGCAAAGTCGGTTTGCCAAGGCAAGGAGACATCTTACCATTGATGACTATGATGGAACCTTGTATGGAAAAGCAAGGATTGTCAACTATTGCAGAGCTTGTTGGGGCTACTTGTGACCTTATGGTTGAAGGTGCATAGGCCCTTGACAAGGGTGGGACTTGATGATCGTTGTGGAGGATTGGGTCATGCTTTAGCCACTTTGGCTAAGTGCCCAGCATGACTCATGGACAGATTGAGGAGGGCACACACTTGAGATGTTTTGGGTGGACTTTTCATGGCCGAGACCAAGAGGTAGTCTTGGTGGACACTTTGGTGGAGGAGCCATGGTGAAGGGACTCATGACATGATGATGGGATGGTTGAGTGACCGAGTTCACTAAACCGAAGATTGAAAGACTTGGATGGACTTGTGAACAGCTATGAAGTATTCCTACTACATGGGGAGCTGAGGCATTTTGTATGCTTGCTGAGGTGTTGGTTGGGGATGGTTTATGGATCTCATGATGACATGAGATTGTTGTGACTTTTAGGGACTTCATGTACGGTGGACTTAGAGGATCTGATGCATTGAGGAGCTGAGGTCAGGTGACTTTGATGCAGTATGGGATGCATACTTTCAAAGTACATGTATGGGCATGGCTTGAAGAGTGACTTGATGTAGAGGATCGGTATGAGGCACTTTGGAGTGATGGAGTTACAACGATGATGATGATAATGATGCTTTGGTGATACGCATGAGCATGGATTATGGAGATACATACCTTGGTATGATGAGCTTGGTGGCAGTGGTCACTAGGCCGGGACATAGTGGGGAAAGAGTCTCTACATATGTTGCAAGGATGTTTTCCTTGTGTAGAAAGGTCGACATCCTGAATGATGATTTTGGTGGGGAGCTACCGAGATGGTATGTTGTCGGGGACGACAACGATTTCAGGTGGAGGAGAATGTAAGGCCTCTGAGCTACGGTGCGACAGGCGACGGGCGGGCGATCGTGCATGAGGGCACGGGCGGGCACACGAGCGCGCGGGCAAGCGGGAGTACGACGAGCTGCGACATTGGTGCGACGATCATATGCGTTAAATGTGACGAAATGCGACGATAAGGAGCGTGTGCAAAAAATGGCTAAGTGTTAGTACACTTGAGCGTATATGGGAGTTTATATGCATATTATATGAAAATAATATGAACATATTATATGTGATATGAACATATTATATGTGAATAAAATATAATATAATCAAGCCACATGTAAAGGGGATATGTGAACATACGACAAAATAATATAATGGACCACATACGAAAGGTTTATATGCGTGGAATAAAGTATAATGAAAGTCGACATATGGAATAATCCTTAAGGGGTGTTCATATTGATATTTGAGTAGTCGGCCTAAGGCTTAATGCATGGATGATATGCGTATAAGTATAAGATGGCTGCTCCTCATTTGGAACAAGGACATTCGCTCAAGATCTTCGCATAAAGGGGTAAAAGAAGTGCGCAGTCTTAGGTGGGTGAAGGCGCATATCTCATGCGCATTGGGCTTGAAGGAAGTGCACAGTTTATCCTAGTTGAAGGTTGGAAAAGAGTGCCATTGCGAGTGGATTCTTGTACCCAGTTTTATGCAGGTTTTGTAGGGAGGTTGAGTGGCTTGGGTGAGCACTCTCTCTTGTGCAAGGGTGCATGGAATGTTGTAAAAGGGAGGTGGCCTGCCTTTTGTAAAAATTGGTTAAGTGTGAGACTTGGTTCAGCCAAGACTCACTTGTTGTAAAATCTGATATTCTTGACATAATATTATTGTTGGGCAGACTGTTCGGGGAGTTGCCCCTCCCCTTTACAATTGTATTGTTCTCGGTTTATTGTTGATGGTTAATGAATAAGAATGTTCTCTGTTGAAGTATAAAGGATAACATTTTATTCGGTTATAAGAACATAAGTTAGGTATGTTAATGTTGGAATAGGCGTAGCCGATAAACGTTAGTATTGTTAAAAAGAAAGCATTCGGTGGTGCCGCACCTCGCTACAAGCAGTTGGAAGACCACCGCAGGTGTAGGGGCGTGACAGTTGGTATCAGAGCTCGGTTGGAGCTGGTGACAGATGAAGATGTCTATCTTACAGAGATTGGGTTATGCATCCTTGAAAGAATTCGGAAGAAGTCTACTTGAAGAGTCAGAAAGAGTAACACAAGAATTTGAAGAATGTGGCAAAAGGATGTTTGAAACAAAGAATACTCTCCGTACCTTGATTAAGGAATGGGTTTCTGATATGGAGAAAGCTCTCCAACTTGCAAAGGAAATAGAGTTGATTGAAGCTGAATTAGAGAGGCTCAAGATAAGAAAGAAGGAATTGGGACATCTCATGGCCTTGAAGAAGGAAGCTGAGGAAGAACTTCTTCAACCCGGTTGGACAATGGAGCAAGGTGAAGTTGCAGATTGTGCCATCAAGGAAGAGGAAGTCGTGATGGTCGAGGATGTTGAAGACATGACTACGATGAGGGATGAACTTGAGGCTGATCAATTTGAACCAGGATCGTGCAGTTTGTCAACATGTATGGATGAGGTCACTCACATGGAAGAGCCTCATGATGATGAAGTAAGTATTGGTACTTGTGTTTCATTTGGGCATTTGGGAGATGGACCGTGTGCAGGAAAGGGAAAAGTCGGTTTGCCAAGGCAAGGAGGCATCTTACCATGGATGACTATGATGGAACCTTGTATGGAAAAGCAAGGATTGTCAACTATTGCAGAGCTTGTTGGGGCTACTTGTGACCTTATGGTTGAAGGTGCATAGGCCCTTGACAAGGGTGGGACTTGATGATCATTGTGGAGGATTGGGTCATGCTTTAGCCACTTTGGCTAAGTGCCCAGCATGACTCATAGACAGATTGAGGAGGGCACACACTTGAGATGTTTTGGGTGGACTTCTCATGGCCGAGACCAAGAGGTAGTCTTGGTGGACACTTTGGTGGAGGAGCCATGGTGAAGGGACTCATGACATGATGATGGGATGGTTGAGTGACCGAGTTCACTAAACCGAAGATTAAAAGACTTGGATGGACTTGTGAACAGCTATGAAGTATTCCTACTACATGGGGAGCTGAGGCATTTTGTATGCTTGCTGAGGTGTTGGTTGGGGATGGTTTATGGATCTCATGATGACATGATATTGTTGTGACTTTTAGGGACTTCATGTACGGTGGAATTAGAGGATGTGATGCATTGAGGAGCTGAGGTCAGGTGACTTTGATGCGGTATGGGATGCATACTTTCAAAGTACATGTATGGGCATGGCTTGGAAGAGTGACTTGATGTAGAGGATCGGTATGAGGCACTTTGGAGTGATGGAGTTACAACGATGATGATGATGATGATGCTTTGGTGATACACATGAGCATGGATTATGGAGATACATACCTTGGTATGATGAGCTTGGTGGTAGTGGTCACTAGGCCGGGACATAGTGGGGAAAGAGTCTCTACATATGTTGCAAGGATGTTTGCCTTGTGTAGAAAGGTCGACATCCTGAATGATGATTTTGGTGGAGAGCTACCTAGATGGTATGTTGTCGGCGACGACAACGATTTTAGGTGGAGGAGAATGTAAGGCCTCTGAGCTACGGTGCGACAGGCGCCGAGCGGGCGATCGTGCACGAGGGCGCGGGCGGGCACACGGGCGCGCGGGCAAGCGGGAGTATGACGAGCTGCGACATTGGTGCGACGATCATACACGTTAAATGTGACGAAATGCGACGATAAGGAGCGTGTGCAAAAAATGGCTAAGTGTTAGTACACTTGAGCGTATATGGGAGTTTATATGCATATTATATGAAAATAATATGAACATATTATATGCGATATGAACATATTATATGTGAATAAAATATAATATAATCAAGCCACATGTAAAGGGGATATGTGAACATACGAAAAAAGAATATAATGGACCACATACGAAAGGTTTATATGCGTGGAAAAAAGTATAATGAAAGTCGACATATGGAATAATCCTTAAGGGGTGTTCATATTGATATTTGAGTAGTCGGCCTAAGGCTTAACGCATGGATGATATGCGTATAAGTAGAAGATGGCTGCTCCTCATTTGGAACAAGGACATTCGCTCAAGATCTTCGCATAAAGGGGTAAAAGAAGTGCGCAGTCTTAGGTGGGTGAAGGCGCATATCTCATGCGCATTGGGCTTGAAGGAAGTGCGCAGTTTATCCTAGTTGAAGGTTGGAAAAGAGTGCCATTGCGAGTGGATTCTTGTACCCAGTTTTATGCAGGTTTTGTAGGGAGGTTGAGTGGCTCGGGTGAGCACTCTCTCTTGTGCAAGGGTGCATGGAATGTTGTAAAAGGGAGGTGGCCTGTCTTTTGTAAAAATTGGTTAAGTGTGAGACTTGGTTCAGCCAAGACACACTTGTTGTAAAATCTGATATTCTTGACATAATATTATTGTTGGGCAGACTGTTCGGGGAGTTGCCCCTCCCCTTTACACTTGTATTGTTCTTGGTTTATTGTTGATGGTTAATGAATAAGAATGTTCTCTGTTGAAGTATAAAGGATAACATTTTATTCGGTTATAAGAACATAAGTTAAGTATGTTGATGTTGGAATAGGCGTAGCCCATAAACGTTAGTATTGTTAAAAAGAAAGCGTTCGGTGGTGCCGCACCTCGCTACAAGCGGTTGGAAGACCACCGCAGGTGTAGGGGCGTGATAGTTGGTATCACAGCTCGGTTGGAGCTGGTGATAGATGAAGATGTCTATCTTACAGAGATTGGGTTATACATCCTTGAAAGAATTCGAAAGAAGTCTACTTGAAGAGTCAGAAAGAGTAACCCAAGAATTTGAAGAATGTGGCAAAAGGATGTTTGAAACAAAGAATACTCTTCGTACCTTGATTAAGGAAGGGGTTTCTGATATGGAGAAAGCTCTCCAACTTGCAAAGGAAATAGAGTTGATTGAAGTTGAATTAGAGAGGCTCAAGATAAGAAAGAAGGAATTGGGACATCTCATGGCCTTGAAGAAGGAAGCTGAGGAAGAACTTCTTCAACCCGGTTGGACAATGGAGCAAGGTGAAGTTGCAGATTGTGCCATCAAGGAAGAGGAAGTCGTGATGGTCGAGGATGTTGAAGACATGACTACGATGAGGGATGAACTTGAGGCTGATCAATTTGAACCAGGATCGTGCAGTTTGTCAACATGTATGGATGAGGTCACTCACATGGAGGAGCGTCATGATGATGAAGTAAGTATTGGTACTTGTGTTTCATTTGGGCATTTGGGAGATGGACCGTGTGCAGGAAAGGGCAAAGTCGGTTTGCCAAGGCAAGGAGACATCTTACCATGGATGACTATGATAGAACCTTGTATGGAAAAGCAAGGATTGTCAACTATTGCAGAGCTTGTTGGGGCTACTTGTGACCTTATGGTTGAAGGTGCATAGGCCCTTGACAAGGGTGGGACTTGATGATCGTTGTGGAGGATTGGGTCATGCTTTAGCCACTTTGGCTAAGTGCCCAGCATGACTCATGGACAGATTGAGGAGGGCAGACACTTGAGATGTTTTGGGTGGACTTCTCATGGCCGAGACCAAGAGGTAGTCTTGGTGGACACTTTGGTGGAGGAGCCATGGTGAAGGGACTCATGACATGATGATGGGATGGTTGAGTGACCGAGTTCACTAAACCGAAGATTAAAATACTTGGATGGACTTGTGAACAGCTATGAAGTATTCCTACTACATGGGGAGCTGAGGCATTTTGTATGCTTGCTGAGGTGTTGGTTGGGGATGGTTTATGGATCTCATGATGACATGATATTGTTGTGACTTTTAGGGACTTCATGTACGGTGGACTTAGAGGATCTGATGCATTGAGGAGTTGAGGTCAGGTGACTTTGATGCAGTATGGGATGCATACTTTCAAAGTACATGTATGGGCATGGCTTGGAAGAGTGACTTGATGTAGAGGATCGGTATGAGGCACTTTGGAGTGATGGAGTTACAACGATGATGATGATGATGATGCTTTGGTGATACACATGAGCATGGATTATGGAGATACATACCTTGGTATGATGAGCTTGGTGGCAGTGGTCACTAGGCCGGGACATAGTGGGGAAAGAGTCTCTACATATGTTGCAAGGATGTTTGCCTTGTGTAGAAAGGTCGACATCCTGAATGATGATTTTGGTGGAGAGCTACCGAGATGGTATGTTGTCAGGGACGAAAACGATTTCAGGTGGAAGAGAATGTAAGGCCTCTGAGCTACGGTGCGACAGGCGCCGGGCGGGCGATCGTGCACGAGGGCGCGAGCGAGCACACGGGCGCGCGGGCAAGCGGGAGTACGACGAGCTGCGACATTGGTGCGACGATCATACGCGTTAAATGTGACGAAATGCAACGATAAGGAGCATGTGCAAAAAATGGCTAAGTGTTAGTACACTTGAGCGTATATGGGAGTTTATATGCATATTATATGAAAATAATATGAAAATATTATATGCGATATGAACATATTATATGTGAATAAAATATAATATAATCAAGCCACATGTAAAGGGGATATGTGAACATACGACAAAAGAATATAATGGACCACATACGAAAGGTTTATATGCGTGGAATAAAGTATAATGAAAGTCGACATATGGAATAATCCTTAAGGGGTGTTCATATTGATATTTGAGTAGTCGGCCTAAGGCTTAACGCATGGATGATATGCGTATAAGTAGAAGATGGCTGCTCCTCATTTGGAACAACGACATTGGCTCAAGATCTTCGCATAAAGGGGTAAAAGAAGTGCGCAGTCTTAGGTGGGTGAATGCGCATATCTCATGCGCATTGGGCTTGAGGGAAGTGCGCAGTTTATCTTAGTTGAAGGTTGGCAAAGAGTGCCATTGCGAGTGGATTCTTGTACCCAGTTTTATGCAGGTTTTGTAGGGAGGTTGAGTGGCTCGGGTGAGCACTCTCTCTTGTGCAAGGGTGCATGGAATATTGTAAAAGGGAGGTGGCCTATCTTTTGTAAAAATTGGTTAAGTGTGAGACTTGGTTCAGCCAAGACACACTTGTTGTAAAATCTGATATTCTTGACATAATATTATTGTTGGGCAGACTGTTCGGGGAGTTTCCCCTCCCCTTTACACTTGTATTGTTCTCGGTTTATTGTTGATGGTTAATGAATAAGAATGTTCTCTGTTGAAGTATAAAGGATAACGTTTTATTCGGTTATAAGAACATAAGTTAAGTATGTTCATGTTGGAATAGGCGTAGCCCATAAACGTTAGTATTGTTAAAAAGAAAGCGTTCGGTGGTGCCACACCTCGCTACAAGCGGTTGGAAGACCACCGCAGGTGTAGGGGCGTGACACCGCCACTCCCAAGTGGATGTGTAATGCTCCTATGAACCGGACAGTATACAATTGATTTGGTAATAAATTCAGATTGATTTACAATCGACTTGGGTTACGACATGTACTGTGGTGGTCTTATCGGCGGACAACTGTCCCTCCTCGAGATCCTGGAAAGTTACTCGGCTTGGGTTTTACCCTGTTCGTGCCCTTTGGGTTATTATTGTTACTGGCGTTGATGTTTGTCATGGTATTGTCTGTTTGTTTCCCTCAAGAGTCCATGGTTATTTGAGCATTATACGTTAATGGCATTCTGGTTACAGTCTCGATTCGTCAGCCTCCAAGTTCGATGGGTTTCACGGCTTGCCCTGTTCGGCTCTCTGCTAACTCAATTGGTAAGTTCTCGTTCTCTGCCAGACTTCTTTTCCGCTGCTTATTTAGACTCTAATAGCTCGTCTCCTCTGTGAGCAGGGTTAATCCGTTTCAGGGTTTTGCTTTGCAATTGCGGCTCACCTTCAGGTATTATTTCTCGTTCACTCTCTCAGCATTTTCCCTTCCAATTTCTTAGTTTCTCGCTTTCCTTCAAGGGTTGGTAACTAACCCTTACTCCTTTCGTCCCTATGCAGGTGGAGCCGTTCGCTGGGTCGAATGCATTCGGCTTCCGGCCATTCTGGATATCTTCAGGGTAGAATTGTTTTTTTTTCTTGTCTATAATGGATTCTTGTATGGGTCGTTGGTTTGGTTGTTGGCTACTATAGTGAATAGTTCTCACCACGGCTTTTGTTCATGACCCTGTCAAACCCTAGGCTTGTGAACTGGGTAGGGTTTGAAGCTACGTTGAACACTAATTTGTATGCTGAGATGGACAATTAATAATTATATTTATGCTGATATGGATTGTTAATTGTATGTGGAAAGAAAATCTTGAGTCGCCCTACAGTTTCGTTTGCATACTTGGAAAATGTATTTGTCTGGGCACTGTAACTCATGACCGGTGCTGGTTGGTGTCACCTCTCGTTTGTTTATTTGTCCTTTCGCTGGTTCGAATTCTGTCAAGAACATATAATAGGTTTTGTACATGAAGGAAAAATAAAATATAAGCACAACATGGAATTGTACAGTCTCTATTTTTTAGGACGCATGTAAGAGTTGTTTGTGCATTGAAAAACAAGATGTATATATTTTTTTATGTTCTTTCTTTTCTCTTCTCCCACCCAAACCCCTATGGGCTTGCTTTCCCTCGTTTTTGTATCATTGTTCTCAAGCAGTTGGATAACTATTGTCAGTTGTTCAATTATCAATTACATCAGTTATTTCATATTTGACATTTATGCATGGCTAGCTTGTTTCCCTATGTTTGTTTTTACAATAGTATATAATTGTTCAACGACTAATGATTCTAACTAATATTATTGTTCCTAATTAGAACTCGTTACAGTATTCTAGGCATTTTTAAACAGAAACCAAAAACAACAGATAATAAAAATAATTAAAAATAAAGAAGAAACAGACATGTTGTCTGTTCTGCGAGAGTTCTCTGTCCTTCTCAGAAACCATGCCACCCTTTTTTCTATCTCTGCCCTGTTAACCAGATTCTCCTGCATCAGGCTTCCGGGGTAAAAGAAATTTCATGGCTCCGTTCCATGAGTTCCTCCACCGAATAACCAGCCTTCTGAATCTGTGCCGCGTCGAGCCACGAGTTGTCCTCCATTGGACGGTCTCTCCACTTGACGAGGTAACGCAGATATTCCTTCCTGCGCGTCTTCTTGGCTACCTGGGTGCTGAGGATCCCTTCAATCTCATGGGTCCGGGCCGAAGGTAACTGTTTCTTCCAAGAACTGCTTTCTAATTGGGTGTCCCATTCTGGCTGTACCGCACTATCATCCTCTGCTTGGGCATTATATGGGAACAGATCCGCCACATTAAAAATAGGTGATATGCCTATGTCCGGTGGCAGCTGAATCTCGTAATCGTTGGCTGAAAATTTTCGTAGGATCTTGCATGGACCAATTTTCTTATATTTTAACTTATTATATGTGCCTTTAGGAAACCGTTCCCGGCGCAGATGCGCAAGGACCTCGTCTCCAACATTAAAATGCACCTCTCGTTGTTTTGAGTGTGCTTGTTGCTTGTATTTCTGTACGCTGTCCTGCAACCTTAGTTTGAATTTTTCATGAAGATCGCTCATTGCTTCTGCAAAATCTTCCCCATCCACGCTTCTCCGTTCCAGCTTTCCCAAATCTCGCAGTTCATGTATTCCTCGAGGATGCATGCAATACAAAATCTGAAATGGGCTAAGTCTGGTGCTACGATTGGGTGAATCGTTATAAGCGAATTCCGCCTGGGCAAGAGCTCGATCCCATAATCGTGAATTTTCTCCAGTCAAACTCCGTAATAAATTCCCCAAGCTCCTGTTCACCACCTTCGTTTGGTCATCAATCTGCGGATGATACGCAGAGCTGAAATTCAATTGCGTGCCCAACTTTTTCCACAGGGTGTGCCAAAAGTGTCATGTGAACTTTACGTCCCTGTCTGAAATGATAGTTTTGGGTAGGCCATGTAATCTAACAACTTTCGTGAAAAACAGGTGTGCCACGTACGTGGCATCACTAGTTTTCCGACAAGGAATAAAATGAGCCATTTTTAAAAATCTATCTACCACCACCATTACCGAATCATACCCCCGCTGTGTTCTAGGCAGTCCGAGAACAAAGTCAATGCTGACCGAGTCCCATGGCCTGCTTGGAACGGGTAGTGGTGTGTAAAGTCCAGTATTCAGACTGTGTCCCTTTGACAGTTGGCAGACTTTACACCTGTTTACCAATATTTGTACATCCCTGCTCATTTTGGGCCAATAATAAAAATGTCCGAGTTGCTCCAAAGTTTTGTTGATTCCGAAATGTCCCGCTAATCCACCACTATGCTTCTCCCATACTATATTCTCCCTCATTGAACATTCCGAGATACATAACTGCCCACCTCGGAACAATAATACTTCCTGTAAATTATAGTCTAACCATGGGCTTGCGTTTCTCAATACGGGATTTTGACAGGCTTCAAAAGCTTCCTTGAAATCTGTGTCCGTCTCATAAAAATCTTTCAGATGTTCGAATCCCATCACCTGTATGCTGCTTTCCTGTAGGAGCAAGGCTCTCCTGCTCAAAGCATCTGCCACTTTGTTGGCTTGCCCACTTATGTGTTTTAACACAAAAGTAAAACTCTGCAAATATTCTACCCACTTGGCGTGCTTATGGTTTAACTTGCGCTGCTGCATTACATATTGTAATGCCGAATTATCAGAAAACAAAACGAATTCGTTGCCCAGTAGGTAGTGTCTCCAATGTTTTAAAGCTTGGACCACTGCATAAAATTCCTTGTCTTCTGAGGAATATATTTGCCGACTCTCATTTAGTTTTTCACTAAAAAATGCCACTGGTCTGTCTTCTTGACTGAGCACAGCGCCAATATCTGTTCCACTTGCGTCACATCGAACCTGGAAAAGTTTATTAAAATCGGGCAGTCTCAAGATTGGCCTCTCCGTGATCTTCTGCTTCAAAAGCTGAAAACTGTCTTCTGCCGCCTTGGTCCAGCAAAAAGGTTGACTTGCCTTTTTGATGGTCTCTAACATTGGTGCGCAGATTTCGCTGAAATTTCTAATAAATTTCCGATAAAAACTTGCAAGTCCATGAAAACTACGTACCTCAAATAAGCTTTTTGGTGACGGCCAATTTATAATTGCTACAATCTTTTCTGGGTCCATTTTCAATTCATTTTCTGCAAACACAAATCCCAAATAAACCAGCTCCTTCTGCAGGAAAGTGCATTTCTTCAAGTTTATCAGCAGTTTGTTCTGTTGTAACTTCTCTAACACCCTTCGAACATGTTGAAGATGTTCTCCCTTCGTTCTGCTGAAAATCAAGATATCATCAAGATAAACTATCACAAACTTGCCAATAAATTCCTTTAACATCTCGTTCATCAATCTCATGAAAGTACTAGGAGCGTTGCTTAATCCAAATGGCATGACTAGCCATTCGTACAGTCCCTCATTGGTTTTAAATGCTGTCTTCCACTCATCTCCTTCCCTAATCCTGATATGATGATAACCACTCTTCAGATCTATTTTTGTAAAATAAGCTGCCCCACTAAGACAGTCCATCATGTCATCCATCCTGGGTAAGGGAAATCTGTATCGAATCGTGATTTTGTTAATAGCTCGCGAATCTGTACACATTTGCCATTATCCACCCCTCTTAGGTGCAAGTACTGTTGGTACTGCACAGGGGCTCAAACTTTCTCTGATCAGTCCCTTATCCAGCAACTCCTGTACTTGTTTGCGAATTTCTTCATTGTCTTTCGGACTCATCCTATACGCTGCCTTGTTTGGCAAGCTTGCTCCCGGTATAAAGTCAATGTGATGGCTGATACTCCTCTTGGGAGGCAATTTATCAGGTAAATCATCAACCACAATGTCTTGGAATTCCTTCAACAACTCCTGAATTTCTATAGGCAGTTCTGATTTTCCTGTGTTCAGCAACATCGGTCTCGTCCTCCTCACAATTGCATAATTGACCTCATTTTCCTCAATCTGCTTCACAAAATGTTTTCCTCCAATTAATAGTGCCTTTGTTCCACTCGGTTCCACTGCATCCTCTTCCCTGATGGGTACAAGTGTATGTTTGATCCCATCTTTCACAAATTTATAACAATTTGTCTTCCCATCGTGTGTCACCTTCCGATCATACTGCCACGGTCTCCCCAGCAGTATATGGCACACGTCCATTGGCATAATATCACAGACCACCATGTCGTGATATTTTCCAATGCGAAATTCCACTTCACACTGTCCATCAACTAATAACTGGTGGCCTTTCTGTAGCCACAACACCCTGTAAGGTGTGGGGTGTTTAAGTCGCTTCAGTCCCAGCTTTTCCACCATTTCGGTGGCAACCAAATTGTCTGTACTTCCGCTATCTATTATTAATTTACAGCACTTCCCAAGTGATTTGCAAACTGTTTGGAACAGTGCCTTTCGCTGGGTCTGTTCAGCCACCTCCTTGGCTAGTTTCAACAGTACTTTATTTAAAATTAAAGCTTCCCCTGTTTCTGCCATGTTTTCTACCTCCCGGGGTTGTGCTTCAACTTCCTCAGGCTGTGCAACAAGTGTTCCCCTCTGGCCCGCATGCTCAGCTTCTGGGCATTCGAAGGATCTGTGCCCCCACTTATGGCACCTGTAGCACTGGACATTAGTCCCTCTTTCGCGGCCATTTCCTCTCCCCGCTAATATGGCCGACCTCCTCTGGTGCTTTCTCCTTTCTCTGCTGTCCCTGAAGCTCTGGAACTGCTGCCTTCCTCGCTGTTTGCGGCAGTTCTCCCTCTGCCGTAGGACTGTCCTCGTCCTCTGCCATTTCCTCTCCCTCTCCTGTTGATTTTTTCCTCCGCCTTTACAGCACTTTGAAAGGCTTCTTCAACACTTCGGGGAGAGAGAAGGCTGATCTCGTCCAATATTTCCATTCTTAAGCCATTCACGTACCTTGTTGTTTTTTCGGGAGTATCCTCTGTATAACCAGCACGTAAATTTACACGATAAAACTCTTCTGTGTATTCTTGGACAGTCATACCTTTCTGCCTTAAATTCTGTACTCGCCGATAAAGTTCAACCTGGTAGTCTTTAGGTAAAAATCTACCCTTCAGTTTTGCCACCATCCTTGGCCATTTTCTTATCGGCAGTTTGTTCATTCACCTTCTGTCCGCTTGGACACTATCCCACCATAGGGCAGCGTGTCCTTTTAACTTGGTCGCATCAAATCTAACTCTTTTGTCCTCACTGATCTCCTCATTTTCAAAATATTTGTCTAATTCACTCACCCAATCCAGCAAGACATCCGCGGAAAAACTACCATCATAGTTAGGGATCTCCGGTTTGGGCTTGCTGTTGGCTAACAGAACTGATCGCAACAGCCTCAACTCTGGGGCTTCTTCCTCTGACCCATTTGTAACAGTTGTTGCCTCGTCTTCACTGTCATCCCCAAGTTTCGGGTCTCGTCGCCTACCCGCCTCTACTACTTCCAATCGAGCTATAAGGATTCTCAGTTGTTCTCTCAATCCTTCATCTGCTCCTCTACATGCACCTCTTCCACGTCCTCGTCTTTGTACTTCCATCTTCCTCTACTTCCTCAAAACGCTGCTCTGATACCACTTGATGGGGCCAGCCCACGTGGTCCTGCCACTCCCAAGCGGGTGTGTAATGCTCCTATGAACCGGACAGTATACAATTGATTTGGTAATAAATTCAGATTGATTTACAATCGACTTGGATTACGGCATGTACTGTGGTGGTCATATTGGTGGACAACTGTCCCTCCTCGAGATCCTGGAAAGTTACTCGGCTTGGGTTTACCCTGTTCGCGCCCTTTGGGTTATTATTGTTACTTGGTTGTTTAGCTCTGCAGTCTCTGTGATTTTCCTTTGTATTTGTTGTATTGTCTGCGGAGAAAACACAATGCGGTTCCTGCCTGCTCGGTTAACTGTATAGCAAACGTTTGGTTGTGGTTCTATTGTTCCAGGTCCGGCTTGTATGCCTCGACTGTCTGGTGTCGCTTTGGTAAGTTCGGCTACTGTATTTTTTATATGTTTGTTCCTCTGTCATTTGGCGTTTTCCACTGGCGTTGATGTTTGTCATGGTATTGTCTGTTCGTTTCCCTCAAGAGTCCATGGTTATTTGAGCATTATAAGTTAATGGCATTCTGGTTACAGTCTCGGTTCGTCAGCCTCCAAGTTCGATGGGTTTCGCGGCTTGCCCTGTTCGGCTCTCTGCTAACTCAATTGGTAAGCTCTCGTTCTCTGCCAGACTTCTTTTCTGCTGCTTATTTAGACTCTAATAGCTCGGCTCCTCTGTGAGCAGGGTTCGTTCGTTTGAGTGTTTTGCTTTGCAGTTGCGGCTCACCTTCAGGTATTATTTCTCGTTCACTCTCTCAGCATTTTCCCTTCCAATTTCTTAGTTTCTCGCTTTCCTTCAAGGGTTGGTAACTAACCCTTCCTCCTTTCGTCCCTATGCAGGTGGAGCCGTTCGCTGGGTCGAATGCATTGGGCTTCCGGCCATTATGGATATCTTCCGGGTATAATTGGTTTTTTTTCTTGTCTGTAATGGATTCTTGTATGGGTTGTTGGTTTGGTTGTTGGCTACTATAGTGAATAGTTCTCGCCACGACTTTTGTTCATGACCCTGTCAAACCCTAGGCTTTTGAACTGGGTAGGGTTTGAAGCTGCGTTGAACACTAATTTGTATGCTGAGATGGACTGTTAATAATTATATTTATGCTGAGATGGACTGTTAATTGTATGTGGAAAGAAAATCTTGAGTCGCCTTACAGTTTCATTTGCATACCTGGAAAATGTATTTGTCTAGGCACTGTAACTCGTGACCGGTGCTAGTTGGTGTCACCTCTCGTTTGTTTATTTGTCCTTCCGCTGGTTCAAAGTCTCTCAAGAACATATAATAGGTTTTGTACATGAAGGAAAAATAAAATATAAGCATAGCATGGAATTGTACAGTCTCTATTTTTGAGGATGCATGTAAGAGTTGTTTGTGCACTGAAAAACAAGATGTATATATTTATTTGTGTTCTTTCTTTTCTCTTCTCCCTCCCGAACCCCTATGGGCTTGCTTTCCCTCGTTTTTGTATCATTGTTCTCAAGCAGTTGGATAACTGCTGTCAGTTGTTCAATTATCAGTTACATCAGTTATTTCATATTTGACATTTATCCATGGCTAGCTTGTTTCCCTTTGTTTGTTTTTACAATAGTATATAATTGTTCAGCAACTAATGATTCTAACTAATATTACTGTTCCTAATTAGAACTCGTTACAGTATTCTAGGCATTTTTAAACAGAAACCAAAAACAACAGATAATAAAAATAATTAAAAATAAAGAAGAAACAGACATGCTGTCCGTTCTGCGAGCTGTGTTCTCTGTCCTTCTCAGAAACCATGCCACCCTTCTTTCATCTCCGCCCTGTTAACCAAATGCTCTTGCATCATCAAGTCACAGGCAATCATACTAAAATATGTACATTTTCAATGTTAGTGGTGTACTAAAGATAGGCCATCTTTAAGTTTATTGTAGATTCCTCGAATATTTTGAAATCTGATGGACATGGGCGTGGTTAATTTTTTGACAGCACCCACGTTGCTTGGATTCCTGAATATTTGGGGAAGACTTAAGCTCACAGGTAAAGATATATTAGATAGTTAGTTGTTATATTTATTTTTATTATAAGCTTTTAAGATATATCAAAAGAAATATATTTTCTACTATTATTTTCATAAAATTGAGTTTGGTTATGGTTAAATATTTAGTTATTAAATTTATTTTTATTTCAAATTTTTAATATATATTGAAAGAAATATATTTTATAGTATTATTTTCATAAAATTGAGTCTTTCTCATTGATTGTATGGTTACCGTTAAATATCTAATGTGAAAAGAAGATAAAAATTATAGATGGGAAGAAGTTGCTAAAATTATTTTCATAAAATTGAGTCTTTCTCATTGATTGTATGGTTACCGTTAAATATCTAATGTGAAAAGAAGATAAAAATTATAGATGGGAAGAAGTTGCTAAAATTATTTTCAGATCAAAATATAATCATTAACTTCTTAAGCATTGATGGACATGCGAAGATACAATTAAATCTTTAGGGAAAACATGAATATACCATCTTACATTACAGTGGTAATATTAAAAGTATTATGCATTTGTTTTTAAACGAAAGTTTTTGGTGCAATAAAGAGTTAAAAAATCAAAAGAAAATAAAATACTACAAGAAAATGGTCCATCTTTCTGTAGAGAATAGAAAATAAAATTAATTTTTTGTTTTCACTACTATATAGAAGAAAATCAACTTCCCTAAAATATGAACCAACTCTGTTTAACTTTTTAGTGAAAGCAGAGATTGAACAATTCTCAAAATATTATTTTCAACTCAAATTATAACCATTAATTTCTTAAGTGAAGATTGACAAAGATAACAAAATATAACTAAATTTTTGGGGAATGCATAAATATGTCATCTTGTAATACACTCGTAATAATAAAAATATTATTATATTTGTTTTTAAAGAAAGATTTTGATGCAAAATAGAGTTAGAAAATCAAATGAAGATCAAACAGGAATCTTTGATCTTTATTAGACCTAAAAAGTAAAGCCTAAACAAAAATTTGTTAGAGTTTTCAAAATATACACCAAAAAGGGTGAATTTACAAACTTATAAATCATCAAAAATATGAATCTTTATTAATTTTATTAACCTCAAAAATATGAATCTTTATTAATATCAAAAATATGAAGCCGTTAGCATATACATTATTTTGAATTAAGCTCATCTTTCTTATGACTTTCCAGTATAACTTTATTTTTTCAAGTTAGATAAGAGATTAATTTTAACTAATTTAAAAATATATATATAATAATAATTATAAATTATATATACTTTTTATTTCGAGATTTTAAAAAAGAAAATTATTAATTTAAAACTTTATTTATATTTATATTTTAAATATTGGTTATACAAAATTTATTAATAAACTTTATTTTCATACTTGTCTATTTATATAATTTATTATTATTTTTCTATATCATTTAAATTAAAAATAAATGTTTTTGGTTCGTCTTACAATTTTCAAAATTACCACTCACACAAACCAGCTACAACAGCTACTTCGTTGGTAGGCTCGTGTGGCTCATGATTTGGTATCGGACCGACCTTGTCCCTCAAGACTTTGCTTTGCTTGGAAACCTGTCCGCGAATTGGGAAGGAATGGATATCCCAAATCTAAAAGTAAAACTAAATATCACACACAAAAAAATCAGTTAATTAATTACTGTTTTTGGATTACTTTATTGGGCAAAGTACATAAATTTATATAAAATATTATATATTATTAGGTTTTTGGTTAGGTTTTTTTATTAACCCAGGTTTACGTGATGCACCTATAATTGTAGAGAAAAGAATTCACCCATGTGAATATAAAAGGAAATGTCAATGTCTTATAGTATGTGCACGATGTGGTGGTTGGGGCGGTTGGCTTTCGCACCCCAGCCACGTTCGATTCTTGCGGGAGGCCATTTGTTTTGGTGATGCTCTTCATGTTTCGGCGATATGTATATATGCTGGCTTCGGCCACATATGTTGTATGTTGATGATGCTCTTCACGCTTCGACGATATGTATATCTGCTGGCTTCAGCCTCATATGTTGTATGTTGATTCTTCAGCTGGCTTCGGCCACATATGTTGTATGTTGATGATGCTCTTCACGCTTCGGCGATATGTATATCTGCTGGCTTCGGCCTCATATGTTGTATGTTGATTCTTCAGCGGGGATCTCTCCCCCACTAAAAAAAAAATAGTATAAAGTATGTGAATAAAAAAAGAATGTCTTATTTAATATAAAGTAAAAGTGAATAAAAAAGGAAATATCTTATTTAGTATAAAGTAAAGTAAAAGTAAATGTAAATGTGTAATTTTTTTTTTTTTGGGCATTTATAATAATTGTGAATATAAAAGGAAATGTTTTATTCAATATAAAATAAATGTGTAATTTATTTTTTTGATATTTATAATAATTAAATAGATAAGGGTGTTATTTTAAAATAAGGTTTCTAAAATTTTAATTTAATAATGAATAATTATTAGGTTTAGGTAGGATGGATTTAATATACACTAAATATTTTAGAATATTCTTATTAATAAAAAGGTTTAGACTTATTTCAAAAGTTATTATGTCATTTTTTTCCTTTTAATTAAATTGATTAATTTTTAAAAAAAATATCAGATGAACATGAGTTATGGTTTTTTTGGGCATGTGAAATTAGTAAGCCATTTTTGCAAATATGTTGCTACAAATCTATTGTTGCAAATTGAGTGCTACAATAAAATTGCTACAACTCAAAGCACTACAATTCCATTGTTACAACTCAAAGTGTTGAAACTCCATTGTCTCAACTCTATTTCTATAACTCCACTATTGCAATTTAATTAATGCAACTCATAAACTACATCTTTGCTACCACAATTTCACTAATCAATTTAGGTGGCAACAACACCTATTATGACACCATGATTAGGCCAAGTTGCAACTCTAGCTTAATGAACCTAATGCTACAACTTTGGAGTGTTGCAACATTGAATGTCTTGCAACTCACACCAAAAAAGACTCTAGTTATTTTTATGGGTCCAACACCATAGCACAATAAAGGCATGGGATCTAGAAATTATGATGTAGATTTGCAACTGGTTATGAAATTTTCTAAATCACAAGACACAAAGCTACTTTACTGCTTTGTAGAATTCAATTCACAATCATGAACAAAAATAATAAACATGTAATAGGAAAATCACACATACACAATGATTTATCTAAGGGAAAGAAACCGCTCAAAACCCCTCCTATCTGCATTACATTAATCAAAGAATAGAGACATAATACATATGCTTTCTCAAGCCTAAGAACAACCTGTGAATGTATATTCTATCCCTCTTCCTAATTGATTGACTCTGGCCAAAACTTAGCCAATTTTCAAGCCCTCCAAGCTCTTATTTCCTTGCATTGTTCCTTGAGAAATCAACTCCTATTATTTAGGGATTTCTCTCTCAATTGATTGCGCAACCCATAAGGTTTGATATCTGATTACATGCACCACCTGTACACATTGGAATAGTCTACAACTGATAGTACATTGCCTTGGAATCTCCATCTCAACTGAGTAACTGGAATTCTCTGCATGAAAAAATTATTTTGGGAAGATTGATAAGTTATCTGGATGATCACTGAGTGTGACTAAAGTCTCACTGCACAACTTAACCTTCCACTAGTTCCTCCAACAATTAGAACTAGTTTAACTCACAATAACTCAATTTAAATGAATTAGATTGCTACAAATTAGCAATCACTCATGCTTATCTGAACTCAAGGCCTCCAACTCAAATTAACTAAGTTAACTGAGTGACAAAAGCCATGTCGCCTCACATAACTACCACCAAGATTTCTTCTGAAATGGAAATTCAAATTTTCTCTAATTTGACCAAGGAAAAGTCAAACTGATATTTTCTTACTTCATTTTTCAACACTTTCTCTCAGCAAGAAAGGGATTATAGCATGTCTGTTTCCATAGGAAGTAACATTTTGTTGTTGATAATTTATGGAATCTTGTATCAATCTTTTGAAGAGCCCAACGTTTTGGGTGAACACTTCACCCACCTTTAGGGGTAGGAAGCAAATTGAGGATGGGTGAAGTGTTCACCCGAAACATTGGGATCTTCAAAAAATGCACATAGGATTCCAGAAGTTCTCAACAAAAAGAAAGGGATTATCTATCACCCCTATCTTGCCTCTATGGAACTCGAATTTTCCTCTTGAAAAAGCCTTTGTCAAAATATTTTCATAATATTCCTCTGTTGGAATGTATTCCAACAACATTATCTTCCTATGCACACAATAACATAGATGGTGATACCGGATATCTATATTCTTGGATCGATCATGAAATATAAGATTTTGAAAGAGCTTGATACAACTATGATTATCACTGGTAGATCACAGTTGAATCCATCATCTTACCTATGAGGATCTCTCTTAGGGTCCTCTAACTAAAAACTAAATTTATCAAATTTTAAACACAATAAGATGGGAAATAACTTATTTATATCTAAACATTTATTTGATGATAATATACCATTAAAATTTATTTACCACAATTTAAATAAGTAAGAATTTAATTTCAACCATTTACATAAGTAATCAATAAGCGGAGAATACGTGTTCCAATAGCTTAGTTGAGATGCTCCTAAGCTCTTGACTCTGTTGGGATGGTCCTCTTGACTACCCAACTCGATTTGCCTCCCAGCAAACTAGGAAGTATTTCCTAGCTCAGGGAACCTCCATAGATTCCCTAGCCCTCCAAGCCCAAGTCTAACTAGATGTAGTGTGTTCGTGTTTAACAAACACTCTACAAATCCAAGTTTGTATTCCCTCATTTATCTCTCCATTCTCTCCCTTCTCTTTCTCCACATTCCTCCCCAAAACACAATCCTCCAAAACAAAATCAAGACCAAGGATCTCCCTCTCCTCCCATCATCCTTCCCCTTTTATGTCTCTTCCTCCCATCCACCTCAACCACCTATCATAAATGTCATGACTATCCCCTCATCCTTTCATTTAGTATCCTTAACTTTTCTTACCATATCTTCTCCCAAGTAGATTTGAGAAGACATTTTAGGGATAATATATGGACATTTAATTTGAAAATTAATTGGAGAAGACCATATCTTCTCCGAAGTAGATTTTGAGAAGACATTTTGGGTATAAGATATGAATATTTAATTTGGAAATTAATTGGAGACGACCATATCTTCTCCCAAGTAGATTTTGAGAAGACACCTTGGGATATGGATATTTAAATTGGAATAAATGGAAGGAGACCATATCCTATCCAAAATTAAATTTGAGAAGACAAGTTGGGAATTGAATAATAACAATAATAAAATTTATATCAGTAAATAAATTTACAGTTTCACAAATGTAGGTATGTACCAATATTTCTTGATAATTATAAATCAATATTTTTAGGTGATTTAAACACTAATAAAATTTGCATGATAAGATTAAGTAGGGCACTACATACACCCCTCCTTCAAAAAACTTCGTCCCGGAGTTAGAGTAAAAAAGATACAAGGAGTTTGAAAGCAGTTTGACAATAAGAAATAACCAAATAGAGAGAGAGTTATAGTAGTAAAATTTGATAAGTCAGAAAATAATACGACTTCCCATCAAGAGTCTCCAACTAATCTATATCCTCCTATCCTTCCTAACCTACTTCTGTTCCCACCCTATTCATCCTCTGTTTTTATATACTATGGCATCAAATATACCAATCTAACCACTGATAAAACCAATATGGTGGAAGCGTCGACTATATCGACCTAACTTCCCCAGCAGGCAACTAGCAATCGTCATCACAGGTCTAGGGGAGCGTGTCCATCACTGCCCTCCCACGATTCCAGGTTTGGAGGTTACATGTTGGGAAATACCTCCATCCCTCCTCTCAACTAGAGTCAACAACCTAATATGGACCACACTACAGTGATGGTTGGATACTTGTCATCGAATAATCTAACCAAGTAGCCTTATCGCCTATCATTTACATTTTATCCATGTCATAAGAGTCCATATCAAGTAGATACCAATGTAATATAACAATGTACATCATACCATTCCTCATTGGATGTCTCGAACTTCCCCAATGGAAGAGTATATTTTGGTTATCATATAGTTCTTTCCAATATGCAAGTTAGTTCTCATCCATGCATATATATAACAACAAAATATATATAGATACATGATCTTAAACATCATATTATTAAGTCTAGTATCTGTTAGCTCTGCTACATATTTGGGCACTTGGAGGGTCAAATACAGGTCTGGCTGTGCGGTTTGTGCTTAAGGAAGGTTCGCATCAGTCATCTGTCATATTCTCCTTCACTTTGCTTATACTCTCATAACCCCCGCTATCTCTGTTTTCCTCCAAAACTCTGTATAAACCCGTATTCCCTTAGGTCCCCAGGCACAAAGTTTAAAACCATAAGACCGTGATCACATGACCACGCGCTTTCACAAGCCCTTTCCCCGTCACATCCGACGAAAACATGTGCAACTAAACCCCCGCCATCTTATCGCCTGCCGCGCGATCCAACGACATTCAGTTCTCCCACACCTGAGCTGCCCGCGCTTTAACTCGCGATCAAAGCGGTTTCCTCTACCACGCGTCGCACGATGATTGTGATCACGAGCCCTCATATGATTACCATTTTCCCCCAAAGGCGGTGCGATAAATACCACCTGTCGCCAAAACTATCCTCCCCACCCGTTAACCTCGCGCACCTTCAACATCCGCCTCCGTATCTCCCAATGTCCACCTGCCGATCGATTCTCGTCGTTGATTTGCGCGATCCAACGACCGATCTTTCCCCTTGCAGCGTCTCGTCTTCATTTTCATCCATACTGTCCACGTCCATATCCATTCCATGCATCCGAAGGACGAAGGTGGCTAGTATTCAATATTCTTCGCAGTTACTCCTCAATGATCGTCTTCAACAAGCAGCATGGTTGAGAAGGAAAGGTACAGAGCCGAGCAAGTAAACACATTTAACAGTTATGGAATTCTATCCTCTATAGCAGTCCACCTGCCCAAGAAGGACAACAGAGCATCCAAGAAGATCACTTTTGTTCACTACAGCAAGCAATTGTACTCAGAAGTTCTGCCAAGCAGTTAAAGTGCTTGTTGGTCCATTATGACCCCTCCACGCCTAGAATAGCATAACGTTTTTGTAATCAAACTCTATATATACCCAAAAAACAGATGTAATCAGGGTTGATGGTTGTTGTTTTGATGTAAGGTTCAACTTCTAGAGACTGTAACTGCTTTGATACTTGCAGCGTCTCGTCTTCATTTTCAGCTAATACAAACTTCTTTTGTTGTTAATTGCTCACTTTCCATCCCTTTTTTGTTCTAGGCTATGCTTGATATGCATTTTTCCTGAACTCTTGATGTGTAGCATTAGAGGAGTTGTCATCCTACCTTTGTGTTATAATCTTGTATGTATTAGTGAATGTATTGATCAGGTTTCTTTTCACTTAGTGACAGAGAGCTGTCATCCTGTCTGTGCACTAGGGAATTAGATTTGCAGACCTTTTTACTGGTTGCAGCCGGCCATCACAGGGTCCTGTGCATCTGTTGGTGTGGTCAATATTCTCCATATTCACCCAATCCTTAAACTGTGAGTAATTGGTGGTCTAAAGCCTTGTAGTCTGGGGGTGTTCACGCATGTCTAGAGTCAAGCAAAGTAGGAGTGGTTATCTAGCTTGAATATGCATCATTCCTTCCATTCATCCATTTCCAACATTAAGTTGAGTTTGTGATGTCCCGAGCATCTCCGAGCTACAACCTAGGAGATTTTCTTGGGGTGATAACATCGATTGGCGCTATTTTCAAGGATAGGAGATTGAAGCTCAGCTTCCTTGGGAGAACGACATAGTTCCATGCTTTGTTGATAGACAAAGTCTGGACATAGTTCTGGTTGTAATCATCTATCTAGAGACTCTATTAGAGAACCTACCTGGTGGCGACTCCACATTCCAGTTCTGGCTCAATTTGTGAGGCATACCTGGAGAAATCCTCAGAAATCACCAGCTGAACCAGTGCTTGACCCTGAGAAGATTGCTAAGTAGAAGAAAACCTCACTGAAAGGAGCATCAGGATTAGGTAAGTCTAAGAAATATTATGCATCTCTGAAAGGAAATATTACAGCCGAGAATACACAGTTTGAAGATTTAGAGCCTAGCTTTGTTAGTAAAGAAAAACCTTCAGAGATTCATACAGATCCTTGTTCAGTCAATCCCCCTTTGGATCTCAGTCCAAAGAAAGCCTCCCAGACAGTCCATCATTTTCCCTCAATTCTGTCATCCATTTCATTAATTCCTACCATTCAATCTGCCAGTATCCTTCCACATATCCCAATTATGGCAGGCCAGCAAGCTCCCACAAAGATGGAAAGAAACATAGTTGCCAGGTATGGACCCTTGGTCTTGCCTGTTCCTTTGAATGTTATGCCTGCAGGAGAATATCAGAAATATATGCCCAAATTCACTGGTACAGAGGGAGTAATAGCTGAAGAACACCTCGAGTCTTTTTATAGTTATGCTGATAACTTAGATATCAGTGAAGATGATGTGTGGATGAGAGTTTTGTTCAGAGCCTTGATGGAAAGGCTAGAAAGTGGTTCAGAGAATTGCCCCATAGGTCCATAATAGACATTGAAGCATTGGATTATGCATTCCTGAAGCAATGGGGAGATAGAAAAGACCTGCTCTACTACCATACAGAGTTTGGAAACCTAAAGAGGGAAAATGGGGAATCTTTGCCTGATTTTAACAAAAGATTTAACCGTATGTATAGTAAGATACCAGATGAAGTAAATCCTACCCCCACCTCTGCCAAACTCACTTAAGCTAATGCTTTTGACTCCGATTTCTTCCTGCTTTTGAGAGAAAGAAGATGTGCCACTCTAGCTGATATGCAGGATGCAGCACTGGAGGTGGAATCAAATATTATTGCTGCAGAAAAGCTTAAAACACATGCTGATAGAAGAAGGCAGAGAGGTGAGGCTTCTTCTTCCTCTGCTTCATCTTCAGAACCTAAACTAGATAAGATGACCAAAATGATAGAGTCATTGGCTGCTGAGATATCTAAGCTAAAATTTGAGCAGAATTCTGGGAAAGCAAGGTTTCAAAACACGTTTGCTCCAAGAAATCCAAATCCATTCAGAAGAGCAAATGAAAAATTACAAATCATTCAAAGGGGTAAAGAAGCAAATGAAGAACAAAAAGTTAAGGCTCCTTTTTAGAATGTAGTCATGGAGGAGGAGCAGTTTGAAGAAGAGGATGAAATTCATTGCATGGAAGATAAAGGTAGTGCTACCTTTTTGACATTGGCTGCATATGAAGAATCATTATTGAATGACCAAAGCAGTCAAGAGTGGGACAGAGAGGCTGTTTTGCAGACTGGTGAACAGAAAAGGTATAATCTGAGGTTAAAAGCAAACAATGTCAAGGAGATTCCTGCGCAAAGATCTGTTGTCCAAACAGAGCCACAAAATATCAGATAGAAAAGACTAGCAGCTGATCCAGTCATCCTCAAAGCACCAGCTCAAGAGGTAAGAGGTTCTGATAAGCCCCCTTCCCCTTTCAGTCTTGAGTCAGAAGTCCAGAAGCTAAAAATAGTTGTGCCTATGATAGAACTGGTAAAGAGTGAAGTTTTTAGAAAGCCTATCCTTGAGGACCTTGAGCTGAAAGCCATACAAACCCCCACTGACTATGTCAATTTGCAAGATGACAAGCGTGCAGTTGTGCTTAGCCCTATGATCGAACCCGTTGATAATAATTCTCCATCATTTTATGTCTCTTTGACCATTCATGACAAAATCCTCCACAATTGCCTGCTAGACACAGGGGCCAGCCACAATCTGATGCCTAAAGCTGTCATGGAAGAGTTAGGCCTTGATATCACTAGACCATATCATGATTTATTCTCATTTGATTCAAGAAAGGTAAAATGCCTAGGATTGATCAAAGACCTGGCCATTACCCTAACTCAGCTGCCCATGAAGAGTATGATGATGGATATTGTGGTGGTAGATGTCCCGCCTAAGTTTGGCATGCTGTTATCTAGAGGATGGATTAAGAGACTAGGTGGGACATTACAGAATGGCTTATCTTATGCCACTGTCCGAGTTTTTGGAGGAGAAAGTAAGAGATTGTACAGAGAAGCACAACTGGCCTACATCATCAGTGATGAGAAGAATCCTTCTAATCATCCCATATATGTGGTGGACACTGATTTTGGAGCATGTATCCTCCAAATAGAAGAATCCCAGAAGGCCTCAATGCAGATCAAGAAACCAGTCAATTAGGCCGAGGGAGAGCATGGAAGTCTGGTTTGGGAGATGTTCTTTGATGGAGCATGTTCCAGGGAGACTGCAGGAGCAGGGGTGGTACTGATATCTCCAAAACAAGAAAGCACACATCTGTCCTTTAAGCTGGCTTTTCAAGCCACAAACAACATAGCAGAATATGAGGCTCTGATATTGGGCCTTAACGCAGCTAAAGACAGAAGAATCGGGAACATAAAGGTGTTTGGAGATGCTGACCTTATCATTCAACAAGTAAATAAAACATTTCAAGCAAAGCACCCAAGGTTGAAAGCATACAGAGATGAGGTATGGAGACTCAAAGATTCTTTTTATAATTTTTGTATCTCATATATCCCTAGAGCCAAAAATTAGCTTGTTGATTCCCTTGCTGTGTCTGCTAGCATGTTTATCCCTCCCATGCCTCCCAGACTAGTTTATGAAGTCCAAATGAAATATAGACCATCCTTGCCTGATAATGTCCAGCATTGGAAAGTTTTTGAGGATGACGCTGAAGTGAATAGATTTCTGCAAGTCATTGATGAATTTTCTGAAATGAAAATTGACCAAGAAAATGAAGCCTTGGAAGAAAGTCCCCAATCCCAGCTTAGAAACAGAATTGGTAAAGATAGCATTGTCCAACTGCCCAGTAATCATATACCTAAGGGTCTAGTTCCTTTAGAGAAGCTGTTTGACCAAAATGATGTCCCTTATAAGGCTGCACAAAAGGAATACCAATCTGCAGTCTGTAAGCATAATATAGGGAGTTCATATCAGCCTAGATATATAAATTTGTCCGCTCATTTGTCTGCTACCCAAAATGCTGAATACTGCAATTTAATGAGGCAATTTGCTGATGTCTTTGCCTGGGAATATAGTGACCTGAAAACATATGACAAAAAGATTATCCAGCATAAAATCCCTTTAGAGAAAGACACCATCCCTTTCAAAGAGAAGCTGAGACCAATAAATCCTTTACTCCTTCCTCTAATTGAAAAAGAAATAAAAAAGTTACTGGCTGCCAAAATCATAGTCCCTCTCAGATACTCAAAATGGGTAGCTAACTTAGTGGTAGTGAAGAAGAAAAGTGGAGAAATCAGACTCTGTGTTGATTTCAGAAACTTGAACAAATTCTCTAAGAAAGACAATTACCCTCTACCAAAGATGGAGCATTTGCTGCAGAAGGTCTCAGGGGCCAAAGTGATGTCTTTCCTAGATGGATTTTCAGGGTACAATCAGGTTGTTGTACATCCAGATGACCAAGAGAAGACTGCATTCACCACTCCTTGGGGCACTTTTATGTATTCCAAGATGCCTTTTGGACTAATGAATGTTGGAGCCACCTTTCAGAGAGCTATGGATATAGCATTTGTGGGGGAGAAGGACAAGTTTGTCCTTATTTACCTTGATGATATAACAGTATACTCCAGCAACCATCATGACCATTTGCAGCATTTAAAGAAAGTGTTCCTGAAGTGCAGAAGGTTTGGGATTTCAGTCAATCCTAAGAAATCACAGTTTTCTTTAGAAGAAGGCAAACCGTTAGGACATATGGTTTCTGCTGCAGGTGTCAAAATTGACCCAGAAAGAGTAAGAGAAATACATACCTTATCTGTCCCAAGATCAAAGAAGGATATCCAGTCCTTTCTGGGCAAAATAAATTTTGTGAGGAGGTTTATCCCAAACTTTACAGAACTTGTAAAGCACATTACCTCCATGTTGAGAAAGGGGTCAAAGATCAAATGGACTGATTCAGCAAGAAGATCCTTTGAGTCCATTAAGAAAGCTATTACGGAGGCTCCCACTTTAATCAACCTAGATTACAGCAAGAAGTTCCACATATTTTCTTTTGCCTTTGAAGACACCCTTGCAGTAGTTTTATTGCAAGCAGATGAAAAAAGCTTAGAGCATCCAGTGGCATTTTTCAGCAAAACATTAAGGGACGCTAGGCTGAGGTATGACATCATTGAAAAACATGCATATGCTCTTATCAAGTCTTTGAAAGCTTTCAAAGTTTATATTTTGCATTCCAAGATAATAGCATATGTACCCTCTACTTCAATAAAGGATGTCTTAACACAGCCTAATGCTGATGGAAGAAGGGCTAAATGGATTGCAAAATTAATTGAATTCAATATAGAATTGAAGCCCACCAAGCTGGTCAAAGGTCAGGGCCTTGCCAGACTATTGGCTGAAGAAAATTGCAGATCATTGGACATAGATTTCTTGGGCACAATTGCAGAAAATGGTCAAACAGAAGAAGAGGAAGCAGCTAAACTAGGGAAAGAACAGTCATTATCAGAAAATCTAGCTTTTTGTGATTGGTACTCTGCAATAGCTAAATTCTTGCTGAAGCTAGAAATTCCTCCAAACTTTACTCAAGTCAAGCCATAACTGTTAAGCTCAGGGCAGCAAGATATTGCATTCATGAAAATCTGCTCTACTGGAGGGACCCATCTGGAATTCTTTTGAGGTGCCTGGATAAAGAACACTCAATAGAGGCTATGCAGCAACTTAATTCTAGCATGTGTGGAGGCCACTGTTATTGGAAAACTACAGCCCACAAGGTCCTCAGAGCTGGGTACTATTGGCCCACCTTGTTTTCTAATGTCTTTTCATTTGTTAAATCTTGTGACAGGTGCCAAATATTTGAAGGAAAGAAGCAATTGAAGTCCCTGTCCTTGAAACCAATACATGTAAATGGAACTTTTCAGTAGTGGGGCTTGGATTTCATTGGAGATATCAATCCTGTTGAAAATAATACTGAGAGGGGGGGTGAATCAGTATTATCAAGTTCTTTTAACAAATCTTCCTTATTTACACTTTGAATTATTTTTGCATATCAGTACCATAAAATAATGAGCATGAACAAGAAAAACAGATAGTCACACCAAAGAACACCAGATATAAGGTGGAAAACCAATGTGGGTGAAAACCAACTGCTGCAATATGTCTCTATCTTCTTTCAAATTAGAAACTCCTGTTACAATGATTTTGTACTGGTGCAGTCCTTTACCAGTACGCAGGCTGCAACCTGCAGAGAGCTACAACTCTCTCTCATTTTCCAGTCTCTCCCGGAAGGGAGCTACAACCCCCTACTTCTTTTCTTTCAAGGACCACTTTTCATAAATTTTCAAACTGGATCCAACAACAACATTGAAGCTCATAATCAAACAACCTTCTAAATCACCCAATCACCAGATCCATACATATACAATGATATTATGAGAGTTATCAACCAGATCTAGTACATAAAGATAAGTCATTAATCATGTTGTTATCTGAACTCAATACCAGTAACCAAACATCAGTTATGCACCCAAAACCCTGCAGAATAGTCAAAGGTAGTTAAAAAAAATTTTAAGCAGGGATCGCAACTTCACTGGTATAGATCTGCGGATATCTGTACTACCTCCGCACCTGCGCCTTCTGTGGTGCCGCGACCACCGCACCTGCGCCTTCTGTGGCGCCTCCGCACTGCGCCTTCTGTGGCGCCTCTGCACTGCGCCTTCTGTGGCGCCTCCGCACTGCGCCTTCTGTGGCGCCTCTGTGGCGTCTCCGCACTGCGTCTTCTGTGGTGCCTCCGCACTGCGCCTTCTGTGGTGCCTCTGCACTGCGCCTTCTGTGGCGCCTCTGTGGCGTTTCCGCACGGCGCCTTTTGTGGCGCCTCCGCACTGCGCCTTCTATGGCGGCTCCGCACTGCGCCTTCTGTGGCGCCTCTGTGGCGTCTCCGCACTGCGCCTTCTATGGCGCCTCCACACTGCGCCTTCTGTGGCGCCTATGTGGCGTCTCCGCACTGCGCCTTCTGTGGCGCCTCTGTGGCATCTCCGCACTGCGCCTTCTGTGGCGCCTCCGCACTGCGCCTTCTGTGGCGCCTCCGCACTGCGCCTTTTGTGTCGCCTCCGCACTTCCGCAGCTGCAGCGCTCGAGAGATCACCCTTCACAGATTCGCTATCAACTTCCCTTTCATAGATCAAACTTTTAAAACAATAACCCAATATTTCAGATCTTAAGATATTCGATTTGCAAGAATGAATTAGCCAAGTCATCTCCTTTGCTTTATATAGGAAAGCTTCTTCCTAAAATCATGGATCAATACCATAGATAACCAATACAAGGGGTCCAAAAACATGGGGCTCAATAATACCAAGGACTAACCACCATGGACCAAAGGTAAGTTCTCCAACATATACACACTTTTGACGAGGTACCATGGTCCAAATCCATTGGTTCAAATACCAAGGACTAACTACCATGGACCAAAGGTAAGTTCTCCAACATGAAAGTGCGTGAACTTTTTCTCTACATGAAATAAACTTTTCTCTACATGAAATAAACTTTTCTCTGCATAAAAGTGCGTGAACTTTTCTCTACATGAAATAAAATTTTCTCTGCATATAAGTGCATGAACTTTTCTCTATATAGAATAAGCTTTTCTCTGCATATAAGTGCGTGAACTTTTCTGCACTATAATTTATCATCTGAGATGAGTGGGTTGCCATCAAGTACAACATATGTATCATAAAGCCATACCAGAATCATAATGCCAACAATCTCCCCCTTTGGACTTGATGGCAACCTCAAAATCTTCAGCTCATTCTCCCCCTTTGACATCAAGGGCAAAGGGTTATGCTCCCTTTGCCCTTATCACATAGATTGTAGTCACACAATACAATCTATGTGATAAGAAAAGAAGATTATCTCACAATTCAATATATATCTTGTACATTATCTTTTCGTAAATAAACTATATATATATATATATATATATATAGATATATATTAACATATACATCATTTAATGCAGTTGCATAGAATAACTTCAAGCTGAATACCTATTCACCTAGTAAAATTGTAACATTTACCCAAACTTTGCAAAACTCCAGTAAAATATAAAGTAGTACATTATTTATTTTTAATGATAATGTGGCGTGAAAATTACAAATACCAACCATTGGTAACCTGCACAATTACAAAGGCCCATCAGAATCGCTCATTATGTAAAACATCCCTCAGCTATAATGGACGACCTTCAATATGTAAAACAAACTGCACACAAAATGTTATAGATTCAGAACACTCTTAAACCATAGAAAAAATAAATAACACTCCTTTTCAAACCATAATTAAACAAGAAAAAACAAGCAAGAAAAATTAGTAGGCCATAGAAAAACCATTTATCATAATAAGAATTGAAAGACTAAAGAAGAGTTAGTTGAATATACCAACAATGAGATGTTCCTATCACTTCCCCTACTATTTGACAAGAGATTTAAAATTTTCTAAACAAACACGTTTTCAAAATGTAACTCAAAAAATGTAAAATAACCCACTACTATAGATTTCATAAAATAAATGCAACCACGTTTCATTTTTTTTTAATATTTTGTTTTCGGTTGAGAATAAAGCCAATGTTCATTCCGATTGGCACAGAGCAGAGGAGTCGAGGGCGAAAATAGGGTTTCCAATGTGCTGATACCATTGCAGGGTTGGAGGTGGTATTCTCTCGATTCGCAGCACTGTATCGCAAAGGACAACAGCTGACCGACCGAATGGGGGCAGAGGGGTCTAGTGAGACCCCTACTTTCAAACAAATAATCATGCAGAAGCAGAGGCAGAATAAGGAGGAAGGGGTCAGGATTTCTGGGCTTGACAATAACAAGCAGAAAGGCAAAAGGAATAAGGAGAAAATACAAGGGGAAACTGACAAGCCAGACAGCTCAACGGAAGGCAAAGGCACAGTGGGTGAAATCCTGACAGGAACTAAAGAGAAAATCACCTCAATAATTAAATCATCAAAAAACGAGGAACGACAAGCTGAAGAAGACAGGGAGCAAACAGATAATAGGCAAGGAAAGCCGGAAAAGGAGGGGGAGACAAGCACAAGACCCAATAAAAACTCTTCATCAAATGGGGTCTGCAAACCAAAAAAGACCAATAACCTCAGGGTAGTAATAACTGACCCAGAGATACAGGCATATAGAGAGCACATGGCAGAACATGCTGTCATTTGCAAATTTATGGGCATTTGGCCATCTGAAAGGACTCTTTGTCATTGGATCAAACAACAATGGAAGCCGAAGGGGGATGTAAAGCTTCATTTGGGAGCCAAGGGCTTCTTCACAGTTGTATTCTCCAACCCGAAAGACAAGGATAGAATCTTTGAGGGTGGCCCATACTTTTTGGCTTCAGCTGGTCTGTACATGTGACCATGGAAACCAAACTTCGCCCCAGAGAAAGAATCTTTCACCCAAGTCCCAGTCTGGATTTGTTTTTTCTCTCTCCCAATAGATTATTGCGGTCTGAATGCCTTGAAACAAATTGTTGACCAGTTGGGAACATTTATCAAGGCCTCGGAAGCAACTTTACAAAAGAGATATACATCTTACGCACGAATATGTGTTGAAATGGACGTTTCCAGGGCACTGCATGAGGGGCTCTGGCTGGAATACAGGGACGAGGATTACTTTCAGGCGGTAGATTATGAGCAGATTCCCTTCCGATGCCGCAAATGTCATGAACATGGGCATTTGATGAGAGATTTCCCTCTGATTAGGAAGGAAGAAGAGACCGAAACAGCACAAGCCAACAAGGATAAAGAAACCTTCATAAAACCTAAGTCTAGACAGAGAGCAAACAGAAGGAAGAATAATAAAGGTAATACAGGCAAAAACAACCACAACAACTCTTTTGTGATCTTAGATCTTGAAACAAATTCGGAGGACAAGCTCAAAACCCTAACATCAGATGCAGGGCATGATGAAAAGGAAGAACCAACCAGGGAAGGAATGGGGGAAGGGAACCTCAACAATGAAGTTCAAATGCAGGAGAGAAAATAGGAGACATAAGAAGAAACTGACATGCTCACCAGTGATGGTGGAAGTGAGGATCAAGAATGGGAAGAGACGCTAGCCAAGGAGGGGATGAACCTACCAGTAACTGCAGAGAACCGGAAGGCCCAAGGAATAGAGAATGCACCGGAAGAAGAAATCAGGAAGGTAAACGACCTGTTCATAGCAAGGAAAAAAGCAGAATTAGAGAAGCAGAATAGGAAGCTAGGTATAGTAAAAGGCAATAGTTTCCATTCGAAAAGTCTTTTATGGAAATCATCTAGCTCAAAGCAGAAGAAAAGAAGAGGCCGTATAACCAGTGGTGAATTTCTATAGGAGCTAGGCATGATAATGATAAACTCAGGGAAGATGAAAGCGCTTAGCGCCTTCCAGTCCTTCCAATGAAAATTAGTTAAACATGAAGATCATCTCATGGAATGCAAGAGAGCTTAACAGCCAGTCAAAACACAGAATCTTAAAGCGGAAAATCCAGAAATACAGACCGGAAATTATGTTCTTACAAGAAACTAAATGTAGCAGTTCTAGTATCAATAGTCTTTGTAGGAAGCTTGGGAGAAATTTAGAAGTTTTAGAGATTGAGAGCCAGGGACGAGAAGGAGGTCTTGCAACTATTTGGGATACAAGGGAAATCCAGATTTTATCAGCTGAGACGAACAAACACTTCATAGCGGTGGATTTTCAACCCACAGGTAACTCTGGGTCTTTCCTTTGCATCAACATCTATGGTCCTCAGAAATTAGAAGATAAAATAAACTTTTTGAATTCAATAACCAAACTTATTGAAAGATATCCAAGGTCTAAGTGTATACTGGGGGGTGATTTCAATATGATAACCACCCTTCTGGAAAAAAAAGGGGGTCTAAGGAAACTTAATAGGGACGCGGAAGCCTTTACAAGTTTCATTGAAACTGTCAAAATGGTAGACATATACCCCAAGAGTGGCATGTTCACCTGGAACAACAGAAGGGGAGAGAGAGGTTAATAGCTTCGCGCTTGGATAGATTTTTAATCTCAGAAAGCATTATCATGGATGGTATAACAGCAGAATCAGATATCCTTCCCAGTGGTGGGTCGGATCATTGGCCGATCTCGCTTATTGTTGAAGTTCAGGGTACTCCAAGGAATAAACCATTCAGATTTGAAAAATTTTGGTTATACCACCCTAACTTCATCGAGAGGTTGAGAAATGGTGGTCTGAACCCCTGGAGGCAAGAGGCTCCAAAATGTTTAATCTACAAAGTAGGCTGAAAGCAACTAAAGAAAAGATAAAAGAATGGAACATAACGGTTTTTGGAAATATATTCCAGGAAAAAGCCATTCTAGAGAACAAACTGGAACAGATTCATAGAGATGGAGCAGCAGGCAATTATAGTGTCGAAGCGTTTGAGCAGGAAAAAGTTCTTTCACAGTAGTGGCACAGAAGATGTATACAAGAAGAGGTACTTTGGAAACAGAAATCTAGAGTCCAGTGGCTAAAAGAGGGGGAGCAGAATACAAAATTTTTTCATAGGTCAGCTCTAGACCATAGAAGTTCTAACAGGATTCTTGAGCTGAAAAATAATGAAGGGGAGATATTAAAGAATCACAACGATATATCTGCTCTGCTCTCAGATCACTTCAGCTCAATTGCACAGGAACCGCCTATAAACAGAGAGGAGGCCATCAAGGAACTTACAGCAGCCATTCCTAAATCCATCACCTCAGATCAGAATTGGGCCCTTTGCAGGGAAATCTCTTTGGAGGAGGTAAAGGAGGCAATCAGGAGTATGCCTAATGATAAAGCACCAGGTCGAGATGGATTCACCATCAACTTCTACAAGGCTTGTTGGAACACTATTAAGCAGGAGGTATGGGAGGTAGTTGAGGACTCCAGATGCTCAGGTACTATTCTAAAATCCATCAACTCCACCTTTTTAGCGCTCATTCCTAAGGTGGAAGAAGCAAAGACACCTGATAAATTCAGACCTATTGCCCTATGTAATGTTATCTATAAAATTATTTCAAAAGTCATAGCTAATAGACTAAAGTCGATTCTTCCTGGTATCATTTCGGAAGAGCAATCGGGCTACGTTGAGGGTAGACAAATTCTAGATAACATCTTGTTAGCACAGGAGATGATTCACTCACTTCATTCGAGAAAAGAGGCAGGAATGCTAATGCAATTAGATTTATCAAAAGCTTATGACAAAGTAAGCTGGAGATACCTTGAAGCTGTTTTGGATGCATTCGGTTTCTGCAGGATCTGGATCAAGTGGATACTTGCTCTCATCAAATCTCCAAGAATTCAATCCTTGTCAATGGCGCTCCCTCAGATCCTTTTACTCCTTCACGGGGAATAAGACAGGGGGATCCCCTATCGCCGTTCCTATTCGTAATCCTAATGGAAGGACTAAGCAGAATCATAGCCAAGAAGATAGAATAAGGATCTATAAAAGGTCTGCAACCGATAAGATCGTTACCAGCCACAACACATCAACAGTTCGTGGACGACACCATGTTACATGGTACCCCCACTGTGAAGGAGGCTGTGGCTTACAGGGGTATCCTTGATCTCTTTAGCTGAGCCTCTGGCATGGAAATTAATTTTTCTAAGTCCACAATTTTCTTTTTCAACTCTCATCCGGCAGTCCAAACTCACTTAGCCCAGCTTCTTGGATTCAGGATTGGGTCCCTTCCTTCGAAATATCTAGGGGCTCCCCTGACTCTGAAACCTTGGCATAAATCTCACTGGGAGAAGGTTCTAGCCAACATGGAGAAAAAGTGCAAGCACTGGACGCACAGAGCCCTAAACCTGGCGGGTAGACTTATCTTAACCAAGGCTGTTCTGCAAGCAATTCCGCAATATTTACTTTCTATGCTTCCAGCTCCCAAGGGCATTCTGCAACAAATGAGAAGCATACAGAGATCCTTTCTATGGAATGGGAATGGGGATAAGAAGAAATGGGCGTTGGTGGCGTGGAACAGGCTATGCCAGCCAAAATCTATGGGGGGGCTGAACTTAGTAGATCCTTCAGTGGTCAACAGAACCTGTGGAGCTAAGATTTGGTGGAAATGGATTAAAGAACCCAATTTACCTTGGGTGAGGCACTGGAAGGAAAAATACACACCAGACTGTGATACTCAGGACCTCATAAGACTACAGGAAGTCCTGGGAGGTTCGTCAATATGGAACCATGCCAGGAACAACAGGAGCTTAGTACAGGAGCACGACTTTTGGGAGATTCGCAATGGAAGGCTTGCCATATTCTGGGAAGATGCATGGCAACAATTCCCTAAACTGGATACCCCAGAGCTATCTACCCTCAAGCGAATAAGTCAAAAAGAGGGTAGATACAGAGTTAATCAATATTAAATTTAAAGAACTAGGGATCGGATCTGGAGGGACTGGATTAATTTAAATCCTGGGAGCACAGAGGAGAACAACGAAATCTTTCAGCAACTCAACGAGAGAATCCTCAAAAGAAAGATTCGGAAAACTGAAGAGGATGATAAGCTAAGATGGGGTTTAAAAGGTAATGGTAATTTCTCATTAAAAGAAGCTAGGGACATAATAGAAAAGGAAGAACAGGTAGAGGCCGTGCCCTGGTGCAACAATGTTTGGGACAGCCTATTCTGGCCGAAAATCAGGACCTTCCTCTGGCTTCTAATGAGAAACAAGACTTTAACTTGGGACAACTTGTGCAAGAAAGGTTTCAGGGGACCCTCAAGATGCCCTATGTGCCTCGTCGCAGAGGAATCTATAAACCACCTATTTAATGCTTGTGAATGGGCAAATCAGTTATGGAACTGGATGGAAGGAATTCTCAGTTGCTCTGCCCGAGATAGAGAATCCATTCACAGATCCATACTGAACTGGAAAAAAGACTTCTCCAACATACTAAGAGTCAACAACATATGGAAGTCTATTCCAAGCTTCTTACTGTGGTCAATTTGGAAGGAGCGTAACCGTAGAATACTTCAAGACGAACACAGGAACATAGAGTTCTCTAAAGACAATATAATAACCAATATTCAACAACTAATTCAAACGAAATGCAGAGAGGAGTGTAACGAGAAACCTTCAGCACAAGAATTACGCATTTTGAATTGCTTTCGTCTGGAAGCCACCAGCAGCATCGCAGCTTCAAGACACAGAACGCAGTCTTCCTCACAGATCGACAAATGGCAGCGTCCGCCGGAAGGTGGATTGAAGCTGAATTTTGATGGGGCCTCGAGAGGCAATCCCGACATGGCAGGAATTGGAGGGGCATTACGTAACCGGCATGGAGAAATTCTACATATATATTACAGAGCGCTTGGGGAAAGCACAAATAATGAGATGGAATTTGCAGTGCTTGAGCATGGTCTGAGAATTTTAAAATCCCTACGTAGTTGCAATGTAATTGTTGAGGGGGATTCATCACTGGTTATATCAACAGCTAAGAGGATTTAGGGAGGCACTAAGGCAAACAAAGCCACAAAACATTGGCGGCTCGCCAAGGTGACAGAGAATGTAGCAGAACTAATGGTTGGAATGAAAGGCCTAGTCTTTCATGCGGTAAGGCGCAAGGCGAACGGGCTTGCGGAATACCTAGCGAATTGTGGCGTGGACAATCAGGACAGGGGGTGGGACAGCTGTTGGGAGGAGGTGGACTGCCCGAACCTGAAGGCGAGATGTTTACAGTTGGCACAACAAGATCTATACGAAACCGACCGGGCTTGACCAACAACGGTTTTTGTTTCCGGGACCGTAATCCTGGAGTTACCGGTAACAGCTTGGGATTTCATCACGGGAGCTGGACGACTAGACAGATGCGGCGGTGGTCATCATGGCAAGAGAAGGCCAAATATGGAAACTATCAATATGGTTCATGCCACGAGAGATTCCGTAGAGTCCGCTTGCGAGAAAGGGACAGCTGGCTCAACCTTGATGGGAAGGCTTTCAGCTACATTTATGTTAGGTCAGGGAGAAGATGTGTGATTTGTGCGGATATATTTCGAACTAATAATGAAAGTACCTCCACTCTGCATCGTAGGGGAGAGCGCATTATGGGAAACTCCATGGAAAACAACTATTTAAAGGAGAGTCGTGGCTCTGGTTCTTTTACCTCAGCTTAAATCACTGCGAGAGACCACAACTTTTCTGTCTGTAGAAGTGATCACAGCGATAAGTTCAGAGGGTATAGTATGGAGGCGGGGAGCTGCAGGTGTTCGGCAGCCCACCATGAACTAAGAACATTGCAGAACATGTACGAGACCAGAGCAGCAGCCAGGAGCAAGCGCAAGATAGCAGAACTGGAAGCGTTTGTGAAAGAGGAAGAAGCGCAGCGACCGGAGGGGATCATTGCGGAGGAGGTTGACTAGTTACATGACCCGGGCACTCCTTCCAAAAGATCCACTCAATATGTTCGGACCAAAGCGGAGAGCTGGAGAATCATAACTCTCCTTGCGAAAGCCCTGGATTCAAAGGAAGAAGGGAAGCAGCAATCTGGGAAGGGGAAATCCACTTTGGAGGATCAATTAGCTAAATTTCATGAAATCCATGAATCTCTGGATCGAAGAATCTCCACAGTGCATGATGCTGTAGAAACTTTCAACAAGAAATTGACTCTGCTTATCAGGCTTCTTCGGCAAACTCTGAGCCCGGACCCCCTGATGCAAGAGAAAAAGATGAAGGAAGCACAGGAATTCCAATCCATGCAAGATATGCAGGCCAGAGTTGACAAGCACGTTCTGGACGTGGGCTTAGACACAGTCAGTCGAATTGGCGGATTTCCTCGCACCGGCGGGTTTCCTTAGTTTCTTCTTTATGGTTGTCTTATGTCTTCTGTCATGGCTTCGACTTTATGCTAGATAATTATGTTTTTCTGTCACTCTGCTTCTGTCATGGCTTCGGTCTCTTGCAAGATAGCTATGTTACTCTGTTTCTGTCCAAGTTTTGATAGTGTTGTGGCGATAAGTTATTGTTTTAAGAGTAAGCCGCCCTGCGTGGTGTGCAGCTTAGTTTTGAAAGCTCAGGGCTGGTTATCAGCACGTTTTACTTGGTCCATCTAAGGTTTGATCTGCTTCGACAGACTTTTTTGTAACATATTTTGTTCTATAATATAAATATCTGACTTACAAAAAAAAAGAGAATAAAGCCACATTTGGCACCATTTCATTTCGAAGTTTGAAAAAAACACATTTCAAAAAATGTAATGTAACCCACCACTATATGTTTCAAAAAGAATACAACCATGTTCCATTATTTGGTAAAAAATTATTTTAAACAAGGTTTAAACACCTAATTTAGATGTGTAAGAAATTTAGAATTTATAATTCCATCCGTTGATGTAGTGGTGACAATGAGAATATGTTGGCATCTTTCAATTTAAACAATCAGATAAAAATGATTAATTAAGAAAATGATTAAAGTGGCCAATTCCAATAGGGGGGACGCCTATCAATGTAATTAAATATGAACTTTCCTAAATTTACTTAGCTATCTGTAGGTTCAAGTAAGAAACATAAATGAAATTGAAATAAGTTTTATTCAATATTATTTATTTTGATATTATCTATAATAGATTATCCATAACATGATATAAGTCAATCGTATTTGAATTTAATATAGGTAAAAAAATAATATATGATAACATTTATATAATTTTATATAATGTTATCAACTTTCCTAAATTTACTTAGCTATCCAAGTATTTCAATCAATTCCTTATGATTGAAATAAGTTTTATTCAATTTTAAAAGATGTGGAGATGTAAAAGTTACTAATAAGTTTCATTCGATTTTATTTCATTTGACGTTATCTACAAGAGATTAGACATTATATATATATATATATATATGTATATATATATATATATATATATATATATATATATATATATATATATATATATATATATATATATATATATATATATATATATATATATATATATATATATATATATATATATCTGTGTGTGTGTGTTCTATTTGTTGCACTTTTTACAATCCAATATGAATTATGGAAGATGAGAATAATAAGAATGTGATTAGTTACAAATAGTTTACAACTTCAACAAGAAAATATTTCAATTAAATGAATATTTTATTTGAGATGAAAATTTAAGTATTTTATTTATGTTTGAATTATTGTGACAAAGAAATCAATGCACATCGTCAATAATTTTTTTTTCTTACATTGAAATCAATGCAAAAAGTTAATCTAATTACCTTGAAATTAGTATACACCATACATTTAGAGACATCAAATCACAAATCAACATCTTCACTTAAATCAATGCATCTAATGCAAGCAATCAAAAAGGGTCATTAATCGACATCTATGTTAAAATCAATGCATCTAATGCAAACAATCAAATAGGTTTCGAAATCAACATCTACATTGAAATCAATGAATCTAATGTAAGTAATAAAATAGGATTAGAAATCACATCTACACTGAAATCAATGTATATAGTTCTAGAAATGAAAGAGGATTAGATATCAACATCTACACTCAAACCAATGCATCTAATTCAAGAAATCAGGATTGCAAATTAACATATTTATTTCAATCAATTTATTTGATGCAAGAAAACAAATAGAATTAGAAAGCAACATCTACTTAGAAATCAATAAATCTAGTGCAAAAAATTAAATAGGATTAGAACTCAAAATATACGCTGAAATCAATGCATCTAGTGCAAGAAATCTTCTTCCCTTTCTCTCCCCCCTGCATCTATATCTATATCTCCCTCTATCTCTCTTTCTTTGTCTCTATATCTAACCCCCCCAAAAACACACACAATCTCTCTTCATATCTATCTATCTCTCCATCCATCCCTCTCTCTATCTCTCTCATCTTCCCTCTCTCCCACTTCCATCCATATTTCTATCTTCCTCTTTCTCTCCTTCATTGTCTCTCCATATCTCCTTGTGGACATGTTGAAGAATGTAAATAGTGTCAATGTTCATAACTGTATTTGATTAATGATTAAATGTATTTGTCAGAAGGAAGAAAAGAAAATTTATTTTGAAGCATGTGTTTCATGCTATTTTATTTATTTTCTAGGTCTAAAGCCTCCATTGTAGGCTTCTAGTGTTTATGTCATGATTCCTAGTCCTTTTCATCATATAGTAGAGGCTTCTTGGTCTTTTTTTATTAAGAAATGAATTTATTTTGATGTAAATAGAGTCAAATAAGCCTCCTCCACAGAGGTGGCCTCAAAGAGGATAAGTTGGCCTCATTTGGATCATTTTACAACTGATAAGGATTATATATTGGAAGCTACATGACCTGATTTGGAACACAAGACAAGCAAGTTCAATCTATCGTAGCTGGAGAAAAAAAGGAAGAGTGAAATACCTAAGGAGAAGGAGAAAATCCTAACAAAGAAGAAGGAGACTTTTGTCAAGTAAGAAGAAGCCAATTTTTTCTTTTTTCTGCCACACGTGTCATTTTCTGAGTTGTTGTAGGAGGGATAAAATTTCAGATCTGCAATAGGGCAAAAATTATGGAAGAGGAGGGGTAAAATTCTATGTCGTAGTTGGGTTAAAGTTGTTTGACTAGAAGAGACTATCAATTTTTTGTTAATAATCTTAGAACGCTGACTTGGTTGAGTGAGGGAAGTCTTTTGGTCTAGTCTAAGGTATTAAATTATCTCAACTTGATTTGAATCTACTGGTGGAAGAGTTTGACTGGGCTTTCCCCTTCATAGGGGGTTTTAGCCTCATTTGAGTACCTGTATCTAGTGTAATTGATATTTATGGTTTTTATATGATTATTTCTTAATGAGAAGAAGATAAAATAATAACTTAAGGAAAGTTAAAAATATATAGTAATATCACAAGTAATTGTCAACATAAGAAATTATTTATGCCTTTTTTATTTTCTACAAAACATGCACATTGTTTCTCCATATATATCCATATCTCCTTCCCTCTCCCTATCCATCTCTCTTCCTCTTCTCCCTCTCTTGCTCCCCTTCTATCTCTCTTCTTGCCTACTCTCCTCTCTTCCTCTCTCCATCTCCCTAGTTACTCCCTCTCACTTTCTCTCAACCTATCTCTCTCCCCCTCCAAATCCATCTCTCTCTCTCTCACTCCCTCTTTCCTCTCACTCTTCCTTCATCTCTCTTACTCTCCCACCTATGTCTGTCTCTCCCCCTCATCTCTCTCTCTCTCTCTCTCTCTCTCTCTCTCTCTCTCTCTCTCTCTTCATCATTCAATTATGTCATTATATCCCTCCCTTTCTCATCCTACCCGCCCCTTCTCTTCATCTATCTTTCTTTGTTTTTCTATCTCACCCCCAAACATACACACTCTTCCTCCATCTCTCCCTTGTCACTCCCTCTCTCTCTCTCCACCTTTCTCTCCCTATGTATTTCTTCTTCCCTCCCTATATTTTCCTCCAACTCCATGTCTCTCTCCCTCTCTTTCTCCTCCATTCTCTCCTCGTCTCCCGATCACCATATTTGTGTCTCCCTCTTCTCTCTCTTACTCTTCTCTCCCTCTCTCTTTCCTCTCCTTCTCTCTTTCTTCGCTCCTCTTCTCTCCCCCTCACTTTATCTCCATCTCTTCCTTGTCACTCCCTTTATGTCTCCACCTCTATAAATTTCGGTCTTTGTTCTTTCCTCCCATATAAATTTGGAGGTAATATACGTCCTAATATATTAATATGTATTATAATATAATTATTTTTTATATTATGTCAAAGTTGATATTATATCAATTGAAAATTATTAAATTTAATAATATTAAAATTAAAATAGAATTATATTGAATTTTTAATATTAATATCATATTTAATAATAATAACAATAATAATAATAATAGTAATAATCATTTAATATTAGATCTAATGAGGTTTTTATATGACATGATAATAGAAATTAGAATAAAATTACATCAAATTAATATGACAACTTTTATTACAACTTTGACTTACTTGTCTTTAAAAGTTTTAATATATCCATAAAAAATAGTTTTTCCTTTTAAAGGTTGATCTTATAATATAGATTTAATTAAAAGAAATACTAAAAAAAATTAGAGCCATTTTATATATAACTTAAAGGAGTTTTTATTCTTTGTGTTAAATTAACCTTTTTCTTTTGATTTAAGAAACAATATTGACTTTGATAAAGAGTAAAGATGTTTAAAATTTTACACAATCTAGAATTTTAATGTGCTAAAAACTTTTTTGGAAGGTAAATTTATGATCCATTCAAATTCAAGGTATATGATAAGGTATATTTTGAGCATGGACAAACATACTTACAAATTGTCCCCATACTAGGCCGTAGAATGCACCTCTCGGTGCAATAACATAATTTTTTTCTAATGAACTATTCATAACCTAGATCTAGTTGAATTTTTATTTTCAGTAAACTAATATCATATGGACTTGTTTAAATTATTAATGGATTAAATTTTATATCTTTCACGATTATAATTCTATGGAATTCACATAAGGATCCTATCTTGAAAATATTATTTTTACAAAGGCTCGATTGAACTTAGTAGCTCGATTGAGTCTCTAGTTAACCACGTAAAAGGCTTGACCAATGGTTTCTTAAACCATGTTCAATCTAATTGAATTTAAAATTGAAGTGCTTGATTGATATTATTATGTCCTAAAAACCATAATGTTAGCACCTCTTATACATATTTATGTGTAACACCATTTTCTACCCTAGTGGACTTAGGAAAAAAATTGTCCTTTAAGTGGTGACGTTGATCATGTTGGATTCATGAAGGAATCCTCTATCCAATGGCATATGAGTTTGACATTTTCAAATTCCTATAATATTTTTCATCTAATTTCTTTTAAACATAATGCTTGAAATTGTTTTTGAGAGTTTCAAAGAGGCTAAATAAAAAATCAATAACATAAAATATACACAACCAAAAAATTTCGAAAGAGTACTCTTAGATTTTCAATTTATTTAAATAGTTGAAAAAAATCTTACATGAACTCATGTTTCTACAAATCGCAATTGAAAAATTACTTAGCCAACATCGAAAAATAATAAAAAATAAACTTTTGGTATGAAAACTTAGTTCTCTCTGTGTAGATCATGCTCAGATATATATATATATATATATATATATATATATATATATATATATATATATATATATATATATATATATATTACACATTTTAGACTAAGGTATGTTATGCGAACACATGCATGCTTCTTAACATGCACAAAAAATTGCAAGGACAAACATCTCATTTAATGGAAAATTGACATATTATCCAATACTAAAATATTTTACAAAAAATATTATTAAGAACAAAACATAATTCCCACAAATTTTCCATTTACTCTGAATCAAAATTCACAATGCTTATATAAATTTTGAGGGCTTCAAGTCGATAAAAGAGTAAAATTTTGACATGTAACCCATCTTGGTGCATTCATCCGTGGGGAATACGGAAATTGTGAGAGGAATAGAAAGAGGGATACATGAGGGGGGGAAGAGGGGGGGATTGGAAAAGGGGTACACAGAAAGGGGGGATTAACGAAATAAAGAAAGAGAGAAAGAGAGAAGGAGAGGGAGAATATAAAGAGAAATGAGAAAAGAAGAAAGAGAGGGGAGTGAATATAGAAATGGAGAGGAGGATAGAGTGAGGGATAGGGAGAGGTAAAGGGATAGAAATAAATAAATAAAGGAGTAAATAAAGAGGGGCCTTCTGGAAGGCGTAAGAGAGAGGGAGGGGTAGGAGGAAAACATATGAAGAGTGAGAGAGAGAATGGGATAGCGAAAGTGAGAGGGAGTACATGTGTGGTAGAGAGATAGAGAGAGGATTAGGGAAGGAGAGAAAGCAGGATATAGGAGGGATACATAAGAGGAGAGAGAGAGGAAAATAGATAAGGGGAGATAGAAATGTAGGTAGAGGGAGTGGGAAGTACGTAGAGATGTGTGGAGGGATAGAGGGACAGATGGTGAGATAGAGAGAAAAGTAGAGGGATTTAGAGAGAGTGTGTGTGTAAAATAGAGGGGGAGAGAGATTGTGTGTGTGAGACAAGGAAAGGAAGAGAGGGAGGGGTAATAGAAAAAGGGAGAGAGAGAGAGATAGAAAGAAGGAGAGACAGGGGGAATTATAAATTGTGAGAGAGGCTTAAGGAATAAGAGAGTGAGAGAGAGAGAGAGAGAGAGAGGGAGGGAGGGAGAGAGAGAGAGAGAGTGTGTGTGTGTGTGAGAGAGAGAGAGAGGGTGGTGTAAGGAAATGGGGAGAGAGATAGTAACGACGAAAACATGAGGTGGAGAGATATAAAGGGATAAGGAAAGGGTCTAAGAAAGGGGCGAGGACTAGAGAGAGGGAGAGAGGGAAAATGAGTATATTGAAAGGGGGGAGAAAAAGAGTATAGAGAAAGGAGGGAGAAAAAGAGTGATAGGGAAAGTAAAAGATATAGAGGGGTGGGGAATAGGGGAGGCATAAAATATGATATGGAAATAATTAGGGATGGGGGGGAGAGGCTTAGTGGGCAAAGAGAGAGTCAGAGAGAGAGAGAGAGAGAGTTAGGGAAGGGGTAGCTGGGAGAAAGAGAGAGTGACAGATAGTGAGAATTGGGAGGGATGGTGAGAGAAAGAGTGAGTGATGGAGAGAAAAACATGTGTATATTATTGTGGTAGATGTTTGTTATTGAAACATGTGCACATTATAAATGCACACATGCTAGGTTAATGTGCACACATTATAAAATTCAAAAATTAATTGCTAGCTTCACCATTTTCCATTACATGGTGGTAAAGGTGGCCACTTTAGTTTTAAGTTCATATTTACAAACCCCTTGTTCCACATATAGACAAAATAGCCGGACCATGCATATTTTTTCACCATAGATATAGAAAAGTGGGTGTGTCTATATAAAAATTATCAAAAAATAACTTTGCATAAAATCTATTTGTTATTTACAATGATGCAAATTTGCTTCGAAAGACTCACATACCAAATTTGAGCCTAATGCTAAAATATACATTATGTTTTATAGAAAAATAACATACTAATATCATGAAAGCAATTTTTTTTTTAACTATACAAATTTACCATAGATTAAAGTTATATATTTAAAAAGACAATTCCATTATATATATGTCATCTCTTTGCACCATGTCTTAAAAATATGTGTAAATATCTCTAATAATTCTTCTTAGTAATAACATTTATAATTTTCAAAAAGCCCTTATAAATTTAATGTACAATATTTATCTTATCATATTTAATGAAAATGCATGCTTACATTCCTCTCTCCTTTTGGAAAACAATGAGTAATCTATTTAATGGAAATGTATACTCACATTCATCTTTTTAGAAAAGAAAAAATGTTCTACCTTTAAATATAATTTTGTATATTTGTTACTACATTAGAAAATAAAAAACTAAAATCAAAATTTCAATATATAAATAAACAAATACCAGAAGTAATTATGGATAATGTGAAAGATATAATATAGAGGTGTTTTGCATTAAAATTTCAATAAATAAATTAAAAAATACCGGATGTAATTATGGATAATGTTAAAGATATGATATAGGGGTGTTTTGGTAAAGTGAAAGGTTATTTCCATCCCAAAAAAATAAAAAATAAAATTGAAAATCAGTATGTAGTGGGTTGCAAGTGCTTCATGATTAGAAAACAACGTAACACTCTCACATGTCTAATAATCCAAGAACTTAGCTACTCTCACTAGACCTGCGGAGAAGCCCATGAAAAGGCAATCACATGGTAAGATGCCACCCATGTGTACAGAGAAAATCGGCTACATATATGAAATCTATTAGGAGGTTACGTAGAAAATCTAGTTTTTTGTATTAGATCAGAGAAAATCGGCTACATATATGAAATCTATTAGGAGGTTACGTAGAAAATCTAGTTTTTTGTATTAGATCTACAGTTATAGGTTAAGAGTTGGCCATGTTAAATGATAAAAATGCAAGAGTTGAGTGGGTCATGTTAAATGATAAAAATGCAAGGCTAACCAGATCCCAAAACAGCTCGCAATGGACCATATTTCTCCCTGGAACCATTTAGTCAAAGGCAAAGAAAAATGTGAAGAAGAATGGCAAATAACTAGCTTAAATAATAAATATGTTGCGAAGGCATAGGGTAAAAAAGGTATCGCATCATTTGTGTGAAGCAATACCTTGTGGGTTTGTCATTGTTTTGAAAAGGCTGACTTTGCTATTTCACTTCTCGTCTTCAAATTGACAGACACGTTATGAAGATGAAAAATACAACAATAGATATATGCATATTCTATGTAGACACAAGGTTCTCAATCCTACCCAGCAGGATTGCGGGTGGCGCCCAAATCAATCCACAGCGAACAGAGAATGAACAAGAAAAAATAATGGAAGTGGCAGTTCTACAGGATTCTCTATACTTTCGAATACAAACAGGTGGCGAGATTTCTCTGCGTACCTCTACTGTTTTGCTCAGTTTCTGCAATGATAGACAGAGCAGTACGCCTGCAAGCATGTGACGATCAAAAGTATCACCGCAGCTACCAGCGACAGGAACTTCCACGAGACAAATATATAGTCATTCATAAACTTCACCACGGTAACTTTTCGTTTTCCACGATAACATCTCTTTAAATCACGTACAACTTTGTCTAACTATCCAACATTTATGACACTAGCGCAGTGACCCAAGCTGTTCCATAGGTTCGCAACCTCTCTGTCACTCAGGAGACCGTTACAAATAATTCCGCTCTCCCTCAACAATTTCACATCTTTTATTCCGTCAATCATGTCGTTCATGAAATCTGTATATTCTCTGAAAACAAGCGCACCAGGTGCTGCAGAAGCTTCAAATGCAATCAGATTTCTCAGGATTACCTCTGTGTTGGTGTCGAACTTAGCTTTGGTGTTGGGAATTTATGAAAATTCCATAATAGACAGACAAAAAAAAATGCTCTGTTTTTATACTCTGTTTTAACACAGAAAACCCAGAAAATCGCTTGCTGGAAATGGTGTTTCAGCAACACAGTTTGTTGCTGAAACACGTGTTTCAGCAACACAGTTTTTTTTTTTGGTTGCTGTAACTGGTGTTTCAGCAACGTTGCTCGTGGTGTTTCAGCAACGTAAATTTTTGACGTGAGATATTTTTTTTGGTTACGGTGTAACAGCAACAGGAAGAGATTAACTTGCGTTTATTAAAAGTAAACTAACTGTTACAAGAATTTCATAAAAGATTGTTCTTTTAAAAAAAGCTTTCCTCTTGACAGAGGGATTCAACAAGGCTACTTTAGAGACAGTTCAAGACTTAAAAAACTTCATGCTGTAAACAGAAAATACATTATTGTGTATGCACTGCTGTATTTTGCAGAAAACAAAATATTCTGTCTCCTCTGAAAAATCAACACGCTGTTTTTCACTGCTGTGTCTGCACTTTGCATTGCTGTGACTGCACTCCTGTGCATTTACAAAACATGCTGATGTAACACTCTGTTTCAGCTCAGAACACTGCTGTAACACGCTGCTGTAACATGCTTCTGTAACACTTTGTTTCTTCCTTGAAACATTTTACACTGTTGTGTGTAAATACATTCATATAATCATGTTGTTGCATACATAAAAAAAAATTCTGCACTGCTGTGCATTACAAAGAGAGCTCTGTCTCTGTTCCTCAAAAAACTTACACACTGCTGTGTCTACTTTTCTGCACTGATGTGCCTTCGTTGCTGCTTCTACTCTTCTCTGCAGCACACAATCACATTCAAGCACTGCTGCTCTTCTCTCTTACATTTCATTTACAGTCCCTGCACTGTTGTGCATGAAAGCTTCATTCATCTGAGCTCGTGCTGCTGCACATTCTTTTTCAAAACACAGAAATTACATTCGAGCCCTGCTGCGCTGTATTGCTAAAAAATTAACACTCCTGCTACTCTCCTTCTATGCTGCTGCTCATTACATTAAAAACAACACACTAGAAAAAAACTGCTTAGAATTGTTATGACAAGACTGGAAATTAAAACAAGGTATGGAGCAGCAGACAAATAAATCTAATTCCTGAGATTTCTGGATGTTGCGGTACATTCCCCATGTTTGCAATAAAACCTGTTGTTTACCATTTTTACCAACTCTGTCAACCGCATTAAATTTCATTTATCGCTTGACTGATAAATCTAGCTGTCAATGAAGATTCAACTTCACATCAAATTCATTGCTGCAGGCCCTGTACATTCAATCGGACAACTGCCCATCCATATCGCACGACTCTATCTACTGCAGGAAAAATTGCTTTGGTAAAACTGCTGTCCAGGTGTCTGCTGTTTTAATTTGTGCTGGGAAGCGTACTTGCTTTCTGGAAACAGTACGCAGCAGGGGAAATTATTATTTCAACACTCCCCTTTAATTTCAACTGCTGGGCATTCTGTCGTACCCAAACACTTCTTCTCATAGAGGAATTCACCAACTGCTTCTGATGCAGTTCCACAACCAATTAAAATTGTCTTCCTCTTAATAGAGGGGTTTACTTGAGACTGTGCTTAAGAGCACCTTCCTCATGACAGAGGGATTCACCATAACAATGTGCTGAAGAGCACCTTCCTCTTGAGAGAGGGATTCACCTGTGACTATGCTGAAAAGCATCATCCTCTTGATAGAGGGATTTACCATGTGTATGCTAAAAAGCATCTTCCTCTTGATAGAGGGATTCACCAAGGAACGCTTTTGTTCCACACAAATAACATCTACCTCTTAACAGAGGGATTCCAACATGCCTGCTTCAGAGGCACTTCAATCTGTCCAAATTGACACTACTGTGTCTGCCTGATATTTTACACTGCTGTGTGTGAAAATATCTTCATTCGCATTGCTCTTCACAATGGCACTCAGGCTGCAATATGCTCTACACTGCTATTCATTACAGACTCTGTCTTCTCCTGAAAAACATTACACTGCTATGTGTAATATTTTCAATACATTTATGCTGCTGCATATTCCATTACAGAACTTTATCTCAGCAACTCTATCTCAGTACTGCTGTTTCAACACTGTTGTTTCAGCACTCTCTCTATCACTGCACTGTTGTGCATAAAATAACTTCTCAAATTTCTCTTGCGATGCTGCGCATTCCTTTCACATTTAACAACAAAAATACGCACTTCGTGCTCCCCTTCATTGATTACACTCGCACTGTTGCTGTGCCATTACCTTTCATTTCTTCAACAAAAAATTTCATGCTGCTGCATTTTCTTATTTGCATTGCTGTGTAAAAACACATTTCTTCATTCTCTCTTAGTTCTAGTTTCATTTTCTTCGCACTACTGTGCTTCTCCTTCTTGCCATCATGTTGCTGCCTTTTCTTATGCGCTGCTGTCCATACCCATAACCATAGATTCTGTCATCCTAGGTCTTTATTTGCTGCTGCGTTGCCTCTGCAATGGCTGCCTTTTGTTTCATCATACTGATGTGTGCCCATACACTAACTCTTTACTCTCCATTACTTGCACATAGAGAGAAATCATCCTCACGCTGTTTTGCGCTACATTCTCCACACAATAAAAAAAATAACACGGGGTGCTGCCTTTTCTTTTTACACCCTTGCTTCACACAATCTTAGTCTTCATTCATCATTTTTTTTACACAATGCACTGCTGTGCAGTTCCTTTCATTTCTCTGCTGCCACACATTATCATTCACCCATGTGCATTAAAAATCTGCTGTCCCTATTTTTCTTTATGCATTTCTTTGCATGCTGCATTGCATATGAAGAAAAACATTACATTTTTTTTATTGCTGTGTATTGTACTCACTCTGCTGTGAGTATGTTCTCTCACATTACATAGAAGGAAAATTCCTTCCATTGCTATGCATTTCAATGCATGTGCTCCATAACAAAAATTTCCAAACTATTGTTTTATGTTCTGTCTTCCCACTGCTGTGAGGTTCTTCTTGCTTTGCATACTTTTCTTCTTGCGCTGCTGCTCTTTACATTTGAGCGCTGCCCCCATTTCTTTTCTGCTGTTATGGCAGATTTAACTTCATATTTTTCTTTTATAAAAGGTCTTCATTAAATAATCATTGTTATTACAGTTCAGCGATAAAAAATTACAAGCTCCCCTTTAGTGTATGCTTTATCTTCTTTCAGCAGAATCTTCTCAAAAGAAACTTAGATCGGCTGGAGAGCTCAAGAGACTTTCTGACTGTATTTCCTTCCTTCTCCATACTTGTGTAACTTTCTTCTTTTGCATGGGTCTAGCTTGTGTAAGAGCCCATGTCAAGTTACAATCTCATGCCATATGCCCAATGTTATGACACTTGAAACATTCAACATTGTTCATGAATAACATTTCATGATTTCTTCTAAAATTGTTTCTTGGAGATTTTCGGAGACCACAACATTTATCTTTATGAAATGCTCTACAGTCTTTTGCCATATGACCAAAGTTTGAACAAGCATAACAATAACCCAAAAATGAACTTTGGTACCTGGGAGATGGATGTTTCCTTGATGTACTTCTGAAGCCTTGCTGCCTTGAGATCCTTTGATGATGAACATTGCATCTTGCCTCTTTTCCATCAGCTACATTTTTCTCCTTGCCTTTGCTGGAACTAGGAGCATCACCATCTCTTTCTGGCTTCTTCACATCTCCTTTGTTTAAAGCACCCTCATCCTTGTTTGAGGGTTCGCCTACATACCCAAGTCCTGATTTATCAAATGGAGATCTGTGATAGCTGAGGATGTCATCCAAAGCTTGAGATCTCTTCATTATCTTGTTCATCCCTTCAACCTTCTTCCTGAGGAGGACAATCTCTTCTTCTAATTTTTCACATTCATTATTTTTCTTTGCTAGTTGTCCCTCAGTTTCTTCCTTGCTACGAGTAGCTGCAGCTGCTACTATTTTGAAGGAGATAATATCAGACTTCATTTTGGAGATTTCTGCTTGACTGCTCTCCATTTTCTTTTCAGCTCCTTTTGCCTGCTTCTTGGCTTCTTGTAGTTCGGACTTAAGAGAGGAGACCTCTACCTTGTACTGTCCAATCTCTTCTACAAGCTTATTCACTCTCATGTGCCTTTGTTCAAGTTGACTTGTCAAGGCATCTGCCTGCTTCTTTGCTCTGTTCAACTGATTTGTCATAGACATGACTTCTTCATGATGCTTCCTCTTGCATTGATCAAGCTCCTTCTTAAGTTTAGCGAGCTCTTCATCCCTTTCTCTTACTTGAAGCTTGATGAGGTCAAGCTTTTCATTCTCAGCTTCTATGATGAGTTCTTCTTGACTCATTGTCATGGTCAGTGCTCCCTTTGCATGAAGGTCATGCAGTCTGTCCCAAATATCCTTTGCTGATGTATATTTTCCAAGATTCTTCTTTACCGAATCATGGAGACCATCCAAGATAGTCTTTGCTGCTTGTGCATCATACTCCATGGATTCTTTATCCATATTGTTGTCATCAATCACTGACTCCCAGACTTCAATCCCTTCAAACATTAGGAAAGCCCTCATCTTTATTTCCCATACATCAAAGTTTCCATCAAACTTTGGAACCTCAAATACAATGCTTTCAAACAGATTGCCTTCTAGTTTAGTAGAGGAGGGAGACACATTTTTAACAGGCTTGGAGGCTTTCTTCTTTGATTTTGCCATTCTTAACTATTTTTAAAATCCCTGACTGTGTTTTTAAAATGCTGACTGTTTCTTCAACAACAACACAGAAAATTAATCTGAGAAATACCTGGATCCTTTCTTGGCTGAGTCTTCACTCTGCTGGTGAAGCTGCTACCGCAATAAACTCTTCCTTCAGCTTCTTTGACACTTCAAAGAGCCTAGACTAGCTCTGATACCATGTTGGGAATTTATGAAAATTCCATAATAGACAGACAAAAAAAATGCTCTGTTTTTATACTCTGTTTTAACACAGAAAACCCAGAAAATTGCTTGCTGGAAATGGTGTTTCAGCAACACAGTTTGTTGTTGAAACACGTGTTTCAGCAACACAGTTTTTTTTTTTTGGTTGATGTAACTGGTGTTTCAGCAACGCTGCTCGTGGTGTTTCAGCAACGTAAATTTTTGACGTGAGATATTTTTTTTGGTTACGGTGTAACAGCAACAGGAAGAGATTAACTTGCGTTTATTAAAAGTAAACTAACTGTTACAGGAATTTCATAAAAGATTGTTCTTTTAAAAAAAACTTTCCTCTTGACAAAGGGATTCAACAAGGCTACTTTAGAGACAGTTCAAGACTTAAAAAACTTCATGCTGTAAACAAAAAATACATTACTGTGTATGCACTGCTGTATTTTGCAGAAAACAAAATATTCTGTCTCCTCTGAAAAATCAACGCGCTGTTTTTCACTGATGTGTCTGCACTTTGCATTGTTGTGACTGCACTCCTGCGCATTTACAAAACATGTTGCTGTAACACTCTGTTTCAGCTCAGAACGCTGCTGTAACACGTTGCTGTAACATGCTACTGTAACACTCTGTTTCTTCCTTGAAACATTTTACACTGCTGTGTGTAAATACATTCATATAATCATGTTGCTGCATACATAAAAAAAACTTCTGCACTGCTGTGCATTACAAAGAGAGCTCTGTCTCTGTTCCTCAAAAAAATTACACACTGCTGTGTCTACTTTTCTGCACTGATGTGCCTTCGTTGCTGCTTCTACTCTTCTCTGCAGCACACAATCACATTCAAGCGCTGCTGCTCTTCTCTCTTACATTTCATTTACAGTCCCTGCACTGCTGTGCATGAAAGCTTCATTCATCTGAGCTCGTGCTGCTGCACATTCTTTTTCAAAACACAGAAATTACATTCGAGTGCTGCTGCGCTGTATTGCTAAAAAATTAACACTCCTGCTGCTCTCCTTCTATGCTGCTGCTCATTACATTAAAAACAGCACACTAGAAAAAAACTTCTTAGAATTGTTATGACAAGACTGGAAATTAAAACAAGGTATGGAGCAGCAGACAAATAAATCTAATTCCTGAGATTTCTGGATGTTGCGGTACATTCCCCATGTTTGCAATAAAACCTGTTGTTTACCATTTTTACCAACTCTGTCAACCGCATTAAATTTCATTTATCGCTTGACTGATAAATCTGGCTGTCAATGAAGATTCAACTTCACATCAAATTCATTGCTGCAGGCCCTGTACATTCAATCGGACAACTGCCCATCCATATCGCACGGCTCTATCTGCTGCAGGAAAAATTGCTTTGGTAAAACTGCTGTCCAGGTGTCTGCTGTTTTAATTTGTGCTGGGAAGCGTACTGGCTTTCTGGAAACAGTACGCAGCAGGGGAAATTATTATTTCAACATTTGGGAGATAAAGAATGGAAGCTTTCTTATCAAATAGTATTGTGGTGAGATCGCCATCCGTTGGAGAGAATGTGACTCCGGCAAGGTACAATTCGGCCACAGATGTAATAGCCAATTCCTTACGCGAGGGCGGTATGATTTGAGAGGATGGTTCTTTCGCAGTTGTGCTTGCACACTTAAACTCACTCAGATGAAGAAAGTGTGGCTAACTCCATCAGACACCGCCGAACGGGTCCAGCATTTATAGATAAGAGAGCTTTCCATAGCAATTTGAAGACTTCTGTAATGGTTGACATGTCCGCTGGATCACTCTCATCGCCATCTTCATCAGTTGGAATTGGAGTAACTGTTGAAATGTCTGCCGGATAGGGAGCATCTGGCTTTCGATAGTTGGAAAGAGGGCTAGCGATAGCGGAGTACAGATCCTCCAGCAGGTGGCCTCTCTCGTTTATATATAGATATGAATTCTCAGGTACCTTGAAGACGAAAGGTGATAATTCTTGGTAAACCAGCTTTAGCAGGATTAACAGCCTCTCCTCTGCCTTGGCTTTAGAACCCAACTGCAACTCCAAAAGCATTTTCATTAGAAAGAGTGGCAATTGATTTTCGAGCATCATCAAATCTCTTAAAATGTAGTTATCCGCCGCACCATGGCAAGTAGGACATAAGGCTCGTCCCAGATTCTTGACGTCATCATGGGAGCTTTGGTCAAGGTATCTGACATAAAATTGCAGACACTGGAGAAGGAAGACGGCGTCCAGAGCCATGATCCACCCCAAGGTTTCTTCATTATAATCGATGAAATTGTGATAGCAGCTCCGGATTTGCCGGTGGTATTTTTTAAACTCATCTACAACGACCAGCTGAAAATTGCCTACTCCATTAATTGTTTTGTGAAATCTATAGGCAGCTGCCAATTTGTGGCGATCCATGTCATATTTCTCAGATTTCTCGTGATGATAGGGGCCAATGGAAACTGACTGCGGAATGTAAGCTTCAGGCTTCTCAAACAATAACTCTCTTGACACATTAAACACCGACACCGACGCACATAATTCCTTCTCCTCCTCCTGTTCTTCTAGTTCATTGAGGCGTTCCTTAATTTGAATAACCCAACTATCGCCATGGATCTTCATTTGAGTAACCGAACTATCGCCATGGATCTTCATTTGAGTCTTCATTTGAGTCACCCAATTATTGCCATGGATCTTCACTTGAACCGCGTCCGCGTTGGTGTTTCTTGCCATGTTCTGATATTAGAGAAAACAACGCACACAAATGTTTTGATATTGGAGGAAAGAACCCACACAAATGTTCCGAAATATATCTATGAGTTCAGTGACTGTGCAGCATTATATGGAGTAGTTCATTTGGTCAAGGCAGTGGTCCTGTTATGTAATGTACGTTATGGAATCATGGATCGATGACATAGCATAGAATCATGGATGAAATAATCAAATTAGAATTTGAAGTAGAAAGTGTCACTCACTGGTGAAATTCTATTATACTGGCTTATTGTAATCATTTTGATATCTGTTAAAATAATATATATCAGAACTATTTAGGAATCAAATTATTAAAACAGAAAAAATATTTTAGTGCTAGTTATAAATTTATATTAAAGTAACTTTTAAAAATAAAAAAATATATTTATTAATTTTTCAAGATTTATATTTATATAAAAAATATTTATAGTTTTGGTAATGTTTATTATAAATTGGGCTAGGGTATATTTTAAAATTGTAAAGTTTGTTTTATACGGATCACCACAAGGTTATTTAAGTGCTGTTGTTTTCTTTGAATAAAGGTGATGTTGTGGGTTTTTTTGAATAAAGGTGATGAGTAATCCTTCTAAAGAGTCAGCTTTTTGATGTTATTCTAGGTGGACTGCTTTTCCTTGAATAAAAGTGATGAGTCAGCCTTTTCATTCAATAAAAATTGTCTTTACAAGTCAGCCTTTTCATTGAATAAAAGTTGTCTTTACTACTAATTTGACAACTGACTTATAACAAATTTTTCCACTATGCAAAAAAATAATTAAAAAAATGTTTGAAAATAAAAAATTATTCATTTATTAATTTTTTAAAAATAAAAAATTATTCATTTATTAATTTTTTAAAAATAAAAAATTATTTATTTATTTATCTTTTAAATGATTTTTAATTGGTAGTGAATATGGAATAGCTAGTTTAAAATCCATTTATCAACCAAATAATATTTTAAAAATAAAATAGAATTATATCAAAATCATTATTGCACACGTACAAAATAAATGTCCACAAATAATATTTTTTTTAATACAAAGTTCGGGTGCTGTATTATAGCTGAAAAAGGAGTCAGTTCTCCATAAGAAAACATACAAAATTTGCTGGCTATTCTGGGTCCAAGGAATTACAAAAAAGATCCTTTCCTTGACCCTTGCCTTAGTAGTTCTATGGCTAAGTATTACAAGACAACTTTAGATCCGAACAAACTGCAGAGACCAAAATTTACATTTACACTTCATACTTAGTCGATTTCAATGTGGCTGATCTGTCTGGCCGTGGATTCCTCTGGGTGAGGGTCGGGATCAGGATGTTTGATGCTGGAGGAGCTCGGAGCAGCCTTGTTCTTCTTATCCATCATGCATTGGAGGATTGAGATTGATTACTCGGCGTGGCTGCAACGGTTGGACAAGTTTCTGAATTGTTCTTGCAGTGAGGTGACACGGTGCTGGAAGAGATTGATTTCAGCCCTATACTTCTGGTTCAAAATCTTGTATTGGTCCTCCATTCTTGCCTCCAAGCTTTTAACCTGGTCTTTTATGGAAAGATGCTGCGCTCTCAGTTCTTCGAATTCGGCCTGGAGGTCTGCGTAGTGCCAACAGTCCTCTGATCTTGCCATCTTTGTCGTCCACTTCCTTCTTGCTGCTCTAACTACCAGTCCCCGAACCTTCAAAGCCTGAACGCTGCTGGGAGGCGCAACCACAATGGAATGAGCACTCTTGCTCGACTTACCAGAGCTATACTCATAGACCCTTCTACTCTTAATGCGCTGTGAAGACATGTGCTTTGGTTGATTTATAGAGCCGGGCTGCTGCTGGCGGAGGCGAGAAGAGATCAAATCGATTATCCTGTAATCGTATTATTGAACTTAGGCAGGATTAATTTAATTGTTGAACCTATATAGATGATGAGTTCTCAATTTTGATGTTCACATGTGAACGTTGCATTATTCTCATGTCACCATTGTGTCTAATGAGTCAAAAGCCGTATTCAGCGCTTCAAATGCTTTTGCCGAAAATTGAACCACTCTCGTGTCTCTCTGTGTCTCTGAGTCGAAAGTCATATTCATGAGCGTACGAGACATGCCATTGAATTCAGACAAAAATTGAGATGTTGGATGCATTTTCGCTCTCCATTCAACTCCTCTGTAAGGAGGAGATAGATGCATGTTCGCTATGCATTCAAGTCACAGGCAATCATACTAAAAGATATTCTGATTATTCTGTCACTATACAGGTGACGAGTGCTCAATTCTGATGTTCACATGTGAACGCTGCATTATTCTCATGCCACCATTGTGTCTATTGAGTCGAAAGCCGTATTCAGCGCTTCAAATGCTTTTGCCAAAAATTGAACCACTCACGCGTCACTCTGTGTCTCTGAATCGAAAGCCGTATTATTTAACTTTTAATTTGTAATTGGAATGTAATAATTTAGATTCATGCATCTATCTCTGTATCGAGGAGATAGATGCATGTTCGCTATACATTCATGCATCTATCTCTGTATCGAGGAGATAGATGCAATCATACTAAAATATTTAGAGAAACTGGTAAATATCGCACAGCATACCGCACTTGAATAGATGTCATACACTGATGTCGTTACTTTCTGATGAGACTCTCAAGTAATGGTATTGATTCTTTCAATTTTATATTACAACGACAACACGTGGTAACAAAACATTTCAATGAGAGAAAGCCCATTGAATATCAAGAACTTATGGGACTCACCAAAGTGAAAACAATGTCAGTCATATGCTGAATAGTCAAATTAAATATAATGAAAAACTTTGTGGAATTTCACAAAACAATACGCTGGGAATTTACTTTTTTGGTTGCATCCACGTTTGTGATAGTGACTTGTTCAGAATTTACTCATTTTATTTTTTAATTTAGTTTAAAAAAATAGAGTATATAAAAGATATAGATATTATTAAAATTATTATTACAAATAAATTTAAAATATTATTAAAAATTAATTTTAAAATAATTATAAAACATTATTATTCTTGTTCACAGGGCTTTGCATGGGTATTAAGGTGTGTGAAGTTACTCTTTTTCTATTAAGGTATTTTTTGATGTGAAGTTATTCATTCAATTCTCTCTCAATGACTATGATATATTGGATATGATGATGATCTAGTCCCACCAAACTTACAAAGAAAAATATTACTATTATTAATAGACATCATTAATTATATCATTTTATTAAAAATTACCATTATCTTTTATAACAAAATGACAAAAGATATAATCATTATTATTATAAAAAAATTGAGAATAATTTTCCATCTTAAAAATACTCTTTATAAAAACATTAAAATATATAAAAAAAATTATTTTTCATTTCTTCTTACTATAATAACCAAAAGGAAACATATATTTAATTAATTATTTTAAAAAATTTTAAAATCTTATATTCAAATATTAATTTACTTTAAAAAGTAATAAATCTACTAAATTAACTATTTTGTTAGTCTTTTAAGAAATCTAATACTCCCAAAAAATGGTTTTCCTCCGATTATTATTAATATAGTGTTGATGGAAGACGCACATTTTTAAATATTTAATTATAGTATAAATATGATAAGATTGTTAGTTGTTAAATTTATTTTTAATATAAAATTTTAAGATATATTAAAAGAAATATATTTTATAGTATTATTTTCATACAGTTGAGCTTGGTTATGGTTAAATATTTAGTTACTAAATTTATTTTCATTATAAATTTTTAAGATACATTAAAAGAAGTATATTTTATAGTAGCATTTCTCATTGATTGTATGGTTATTGTTAAACATTTATTGTAAAAAATAAGATAAAAATTATAGATGGGAAGAAGTTTCCAAAATTATTTTCAACTCAAATTATAACCATTAGCTCCTTACGCATTCATTGACAAAGATGTCAACATATGACTAAATCTTTAGGAAAACACAAAGCTGTCATATTACAATACACTTGTAATATTAAAAGTATTATGCCATTTGTTTTGGTGCAATAAAGAATTAAAAACTCAAAAAAAGATAAAATACTACAAGAAAATGGTCCATCTTTCTCTAGAAAATAAAAACTAAAATTACTTTTTTGTTTTGACTTGCATAAAGAAGAAAATCAACTTCCCTAAAATATGAACCAACTCTCTTTAACTTTTTAGTGAAAGTGGATATTGGATAATTCTCACAAAACTATTTTGAACTCAAATTATAACCATTAGCTTCTTAAGTGAAGATTGACAAAGATGCCAAGATATGACTAAATCTTTAGGGAATAAATGAACATGTCATCTTGCAACTTGTAATATTAAAAGTATTATTACATCTCTTTTCAAAGAAATATTCTGGTGCAATAAAGAGTTAGAAAATCAAACGAAGATCAAATACAACAAGAAAATGGTCCATCTTTATCTAGAAAATAGAAACTAAAATCGCCTTCTTCTCTTTTTGACTAGCATAAAGAAGAAAATCAACTTCCCTAAAATATGAAACAACTCCCTTTAACGTTTTAATGAAAGTGAAGATTGGACAATTCTCAAAACATTTTAGGATGTAGGAATCTGTTATATTTAGTACACCTAAAAGAATGAAGACCAAACACACTTTTGTTAGAGTTTTCTAAATATACACAAATAAAAACATTTCTTTTGAATATTTATTAGGAAATTGGTTGAATTTCCAAACTTTATAAATCATAAAAAAAATATGGATCTTTATTAATTTTATTAACATCTATTTAACAAACAAAAAATATATATTTTGTACTTTTTAAAACTTGATAAATCAATTAGTGGGAAAATAAATTGGCAATAGTCAAGCAATGAAGTATTATGTAACTATGAAATCAAAGTTCAAGTATTATACAAACTATGAAATAAAGGTTCGAATCTCTATGAGTCAAATAAAAGAAAAAAAGAGAGTTAATGAGTCATTTATAAAATAAATGTTAATAATCATCCTTATAATATGTGTGTATATAATTCATTTTTTTTTAACTACATAATTATATCAATTAAATCCGTTTTTAAACTACACAACTTCTAGGTCACATGTGGCATCTAAATATAAGGTGTGTCTATTTATCTAATAATAAACTAAATAGTGCCCATAAAACTAACATATTTGACCTTCACCTAACACATATACATTCTACAATGAATATATGTTAAAACATATTCAGAATGAGTATATAAAAGAATCACAATTAAAGATTTTTTTGTCATTTTATTCAATAAAAGAACACAAAAGCTTAGGTGCATGACTATTGTTTTGATAATAGGTGGCCCTTCTCATTCCTCACCTGATGGAATACTTTTAAGTATCAAAAAATATTATTTGAACAAAGAAAAATTATAGAATGTCACTTCAAAGATAAAGCATGTTATGTGCACACATTATGATTTGAGAAGGGATTTTTTTCAGCATTGAGGAAATTGTTCTTATGATTCAATCCATCAATGCAAAAGTAATTGTGAATCCATCAATTCTAAAGTAATTTTTTGCATGAATGTGCAGGGTCCATACATTTATTTAGAGTAGGAAAAATTTATTTAATGTTTGTAATGGAATCTATTTATATGAAGTAGATAAATATTATATATTAATCATAGAGACCATATATTTATTTCATGAGATACAATATTTTTATTTCTATTGGTATGAAGTATGCATATTTATTTTTTCTCACACAAGTCTACAATTTTTTTTAATGAAGTGATATCTATCATGTAGAAATGACTTCAGGTAGCCAATGCTTTTCCCTAATTCCCTCTTTTGGACGGAAACAAATATGAAATTTTATCATTAAAATGATTACTATGTTGATATTAAGAGTGGACAAATGAAGCAACCTAATAGACCTTAATGAATGCTCGAGAACATAGAATGATAACTCTCAATGCATTGTATATGATTCAAAATGCCTTGGATGAAACCATCTTCCCAAGAATTCTCTTATGAAATTCTCTAAAACTACTTATGATATTTACAGGGCGCCACCAAAGTAAAAATAATGAAACTGCAAGCCTTAAGGAGATTTTGAAATTATAGTAGTGGAGGAACTGGAGTTGATATATTAGTGCACGAATTGAGAAACAAAAATATCTGATTAGTTGAATACGTACAATGAAGATGTCTTAGATCATAAGGTGCTTGAAAAGTTTCTCAACACTGTTTCTCAAAATTTTCAATTGGTAGTTGGGGTCATAAAAGAAGAAAAAGTTATGAGTCTAAACTTTATAGATGAATTGATGAGATCTCTTCAAAATTCATTCAAGACTAAAGTTTATCTTTCTAGAGGTAGAGGAATATCAAGAGGTGAGGAAAAAGAGGTAGGACCCTAAAATACAATGAAGAAAAATTTAAAAAAGGGACATTGCCATACTCGTTAGACTATGTCCAAGTTTCTAATTTTTATTAATCATCTTATTTTTCTCTTTTAGTCTATCCATAAAGTTAAACTTTGACATGATTTATGAGAGTTCAAGCTCCTCTAGAAATTGCGAGCATCATTTTTTTCTTGGGATCCAGATTTCTGATACTGAGTTGCTCTCAATTTACTTCCTATTAGAGAAATTTTCGTAATCATATATATGTATTTGCAAAGGTGATAAGTGACAAGCTTCTTTTGTCCCACCTTATGTTTGGAAATCTTATCTTATAAAACACGTTCTCTTATATGCCAAGGAAATGATCAAGACTACATAGGAATAAAAAAAACATAGAAAACAACCAAAACACAAAATTTGAGAGGCATCTTTGTTTATCTGTTGGAGCCTATCAAAGGATTGATGACCTGGATGAAAATTCCCTACAAGGTTGCATTTTGAATCAAATTCAATTAGTTGTAGTTAGTTTCTATAGGTCTACATTCAGCAGACCAAATGTAAGTATTGGTCCTGATAAAATTCCCCAGGTAGAGTCTCTACAAGTCATGAATTCGATTGGACATCCTTCTTCTCTAGTACACTACTCGAGGTGATTCAATTCCTTCCTTGTTTCATTCCTCCACCTCGAGAAATTCGTGGAAAGAATACAGGAGACTCCAGTAGTGGATTGCATGATTATGAATAACATTAGAAGTAGTGGATACTTGTTATAAGCATTGGTAAACCGAAGATCTCAAGGTTGGGAGGAGTCCATATTTTCTACAGCTCATGCAAATCACACATTTCCAATGGATTACTCAAACATGTAATAATCACATTAGTAATGTTTTCGTTCAATTGGATCAAAATAATGTTTAAAATCGAAGGGTTGTGAATGTTACATAGATGAAGATACTCCCCCTCAACATAACACAATTTACAAAATTGTCAAAAAAGGGAGAATTATTTGTGAGAAAGAAACAAATTTGTCGTAAAAAGTGGCATTGTTTTCATAAATTCAAAATCAATGAAAGGTGATAATCAAATCAGATGCTATCCAACAATAAAATACAATATATAAAACAAACACTATGTTAAAATAAAAATTCTATGTTATTTTGCAATTCAAAATATTTCTTTACAATTTTTAGAGATGATGTTATGAGATGAAACATTGGAGATATTGAACATCATAACCTTCACTACACTAGAGTTTCCCATCAACATTGTACATTTTACACCAAACGTTATGAATATTTGGGAGCTTATGTGTGGCTCATTTTCATCTAATACATGACAGTGTCTAAAATCTATGAGTTTGTGATACGAATATATATTTAGAAAGATAGCCATCCTACTTTTCATGAATTAAGATAATTTTATTTATCTTATTTGATGTCATCTACTACCTGTAATTTATGAAAATCTATCAAATATTGCTATTGGAACTTGAAATACCATATTTGAGGATTAAGAGGCAATCTATCTTGAAAAGTTCATAGAATATGTCAAATTGGCATAATGTAAGTGATTTTGGTTTATATTCTAGCTTTGAGTGCCATTTTGTTTACTAATCTTTATCTTCAATGAATTTTATATGTCACAATTCTTATCTAATTTATGTCTTACGATGTTTCCTTTGCAATATCTGGTGCAATTTCTAGTTTATGTGTTGTTTAAATTTATTATGCAATTTGTTGATTTTATATATAATTATTATTTTTCTTTAATAGTCCGATAAATCCCTCTTGTTGACAAGAGTGATCTGCATAGATCCTAAAAGGAAACTAGAAACAAAAAAACAATTGAACAACTCTTTCCCTAAGATCATTTCATTCAAATTGTGAATATAAAAGATGATGAATAAGCCTCTTACCTATTTGTGAAATTCTTGATGAAGATCCCCTCCTATGTCTTGATATAGCTTCTCAATGCTGGAAAATACCTGCAACCACAAACATAAGAAGGATCAAATGCATATGCAACATAATCATTCAAATGAGCTTAATCTAATGATCAAGGAGATTAGAAATTGAAATTTCCTTAATGAACATCTAAAGAACTATAAACCATTCATTATTCTAGTAAGACAATTCAATGGAAAAAAGGATTCATTTGTATTAACTCAAGGATAAAGAAGAGCGTTACAACCTTTGTCTTGATTTCATGAGGTTCCTCACAAATGCCTCCAACCCTCTCCTCAGATGATAATTTTTCCAATTTCATATTAGCAACATAAGTCTATCTTCTTTGACCTCCTCAATCCCTCTTCCCTTTAGTCAATCTATAGGTCAAGAGGAAGAAGTTTTAGATCCAAAAGAGGAGGATGAGATCCCCTAATTGGGGCATTAGGGTTCCTTGAGGAGAGGGAATTAGGTCCATGATATAAGGGGTTTGGATTGAATAGATATGACATGGGAGCTTTCACTTCAGATATATTCATTAAACAATGCTTCTAGATCTTAGTTTTTATTTTTACTTTACTTTGATTCACCTGCGTGGTCCATAGTGGGAGACAGAGCACAGCTTTGTGTTGTTCACAGGGACAAGTACAGAAAATGCATAAAAACTTCTAGGAAAAGTTCCCAGGTCATACTTGACAAGGTATATAGGCCATTTTTCACAAAATTCTCATCTTCTTCAAGGGATTTTTGGTTGTTTGACCTCTAAAGGAGTTCAATTAAACAAGTTCATAGATGGTGAAAGATCCATTTAATTGATTTTGGTCATACTTTCAAAATGATGTGTAACAGATTGCCTCCTAAAGTGCAAAGTTTATATAATAAGTTTTAAAATATTGAAGTGCCTTATCATGCCAAAGATTGGATCATAGACAATGGTCAGAAACCTGTAAGAAACATTCAAGGATTACAATGCAAATGTATATATATAATCATCAATGAGTTAGGCATTCCCATACTTAGAGCAAATCTAATTCAGTGAATAAGTATAGAAAAACTCAAGAATCATATGGATAGTAAACATAATATGGACATAACGATCCATTATGAATTTGTATACATAATCATGAATATAAAAATCCTCACAACCTACATTGATGAAACTAGAGCCAGGGTCTTGATCTTCACCTCTCGATCCACAATATAAATCTAGCCATGCGAGTAAATGTCTGGAAGTCGAACATGGTAGAGACCACTTGATTACAGGTCAATGATGTGAATTGTTAACAAGTGTGAGAGAAACCACCAATAATGAAAATTGTTGTCAAGGTACTCCCAGTACAATCTAAGAAGTGAAATACATGATCTGAAGTCAAACACTCATAGAATCATTCGATCAAAGGCCAATGATGAGAACCTATCATCGAAGGCGAGAAACTTTCCATTAAGGCATGCAAGCTTCATGGTACTGAAGGTTTCTATATCAACTTCCTAGATAATGAGCTGAAGTCCATAGGAAGTGATCCGTCATAGGAAAGCCTATGACTCGAAATATAATGTCAAGTTTTTGGAAAATAGTTTGTAAGGACTCACACAGGGATGGCCTATGCAATTGAAGGCTAAAATTTGCAAAGAAACATGAACTAAGGTTGAACTTCTCTTGAACACATAATGACACAACAATTGACTTGGAAACATTTGACTTAATGATAATACTGAAAACCAGCTGAAGAATTTCGATGAGGTTCAATTAACTATAATTAAAATGGATTTCCCAATCCGGACATAAATTTGATGGAGTGTCATGTTCAAGAGAGACATACTGCCTTTATGATGAATGTAAAATGAAAACCTTTTTCCAATTTCCTGGATTATTGAACATTTATTATGTCGACTTTACTCTTTGATCCAGGTATTTGAAATTAATGGATATGTTAGGGTATGTAAAATTATTTAACATTAACAACTACAAGTATATGGGGTATATAGCTCCATATATTATCTTTCTTTATGAAATATACTCTACATTTATGCTCGCATCCTTCAAGACAAATCATAGATATGTCCAACAAAATTTATTTCACCATATGTGTAACTTTATGCTCGCATCATGTTGCTAGCCACCAAATTCACGTGTTACGATATATTGACCAATACCATCTTTAAATTCATAGCCAATTCATAACCAGAAGCAACATAGATAGATGTCAATTTTTTATTTTTTTTAACTATAGAAAAATTAATTTCTAGAATTCTACTTGGTTGTTAACTAAACTAATGGGGGGTTAGTGCAATACCAAAAGTGTAAATGACAAGGATAATAAAAGGTACGAGTTGTAACTTTCCCATAATATATCAAGTGCAATATGTAGCGTTGCTGCTTAGTACACGTCTCTTATGCAAAAAGTAATTGATAGTAGAAGTTATTGTGTCTAAGATAAAAGTGTGATCTACAAGGTTCTATTTTGTAAGCGATATTATAATAGTTTAAATTTTCTTCAACTTTTGAATTTAAGTTTCTTATCAATACATTATATTATTTTGAAATATGTTGCTAGTAAAGGAATAGTTAAGTTTTAGGTGTTTTATATTTTTATGAGAAAAACAATATAAAATTATTTAGATAGACAATAAATGTAAAATTGGGACTATAATACTAGTTCCAATTAGAAACCAATTTATGAAAGTAAAAAGTAATTTTGTTGACATATATATATATATATATATATATATATATATATATATAATATATATATATCATATATATATATATATATATATCTAAAGAAGTGTTGATCATCTATCTAAAGAAGTTGTATTAATGTAGGAAGTGACTCAATTGTAGCAAGAGGTTAGAGGAAAAACTTAGATTGCATTTTCAAAATATCTCTATATTGATAGAGGAAATGATAGAATATCACAATTGTGTTTGTTGGATGTTTTACAGTTGTTGCAATAGTATTGGAGTCCTAGTAGTAAGGCATAAAAGAGATTTTGTTGAAGATTTCCCATTATAACTTTGGAATATTTTATTTAAGTCGTGACATAATAATTTTAGATGTTTTTCTTATATTAAGTAGATTATATATGTTAATACTATATATAAAAATAAATCTATAAATAAAGTAATTCGAGATATATATATATATATATATATATATATATATATATAACCACCACCAAAAAAAGAATATTATCAAATAAAAATGTAATTAACATTTTTAAAAAACTTGAGTAAATTTTGTAAATTATTTTCAAAACTTATACATTAATTAAAATTCAAAGGTGAAATTTTGATATGTGTCCTTTTTCATAAGTATTGAGATTTGATGTGTATACTATTATGACATTTGGTGGCATGTATAATTTTTTTGATTTTTGATTTTTGATTTTTATAAATATTGAGATTTGATGTGTGTACTATTATAACACTTGGTGGCATATAGATTTTGTTATCTCTCTCTCTCTCTCTCTCTCTCTCTCTCTCTCTCTCTCTCTCTATATATATATATATATATATTGTTGGACAAAATCTATTTATAACCCCATAGAATTAGTCATTTTATCTATATGATCCAATAGGAAAATAGAAATTAAGTTTAAAAAATATTTTTAATTTTCAAAATATTCAGTTTAATAATTATTTTTTTCAAAACTTTAATAAACTTTATAAAAACTTCTTAAAATTTTCAGAACTAATTAAAAAACTTTGAAAAAAGTTATAAAATATTTTTAAAATTTTGGAACCTAATTGAAAGTCAAAGCATTCTGACTATAAAATGATTACAATCTAAAGTAAGAAAAAGATTTCATCCCCCCACAACACCCCCCCTCACCCCCACCCACACACACATATATATAAGAGCTTCATGATCAACGAAAAACATAACACTCTCACATGTATAAAAATCTAAGAACTTATTTACAAATAAGAAATAAGTGCCAATTCACTAGCTCTATGGACATGTCCATGAAAGGCCACATAACATTGCAAGATGCCACCCATGGGTATGGAGAAAATGGCCACATATGTGAAACCTATTCTAGAGGTTAATTAGGAAATGTACTTTTGTATTGGATCTACAGTTGCAGTGCAGGTTGCGAGTTTCATGTACAATGAGTGGATATCCATAATCATAAAATTGTTGGACATGTTAAATGATAAAAATCCAACGCTAACAAAGTCCCAAATGAGGTTGTAGTGGACCATATTTCTCCCTTGAAACATTTTCGTTGGTGCAAAGAAAAATGTAAAGAAGAATGAAAAATAATTAACTTAAAAATAAATATGTTGCTAACACACACGGAAAAAAAATGTATCGCACCATTTGTGTGAAACAATACATTGTAGGTTTTTCATTTGATTTTAGAAAATAGAGTTCGTTATTTCACCCCATCTTCAAATTGACAGACACACTATGGAGATGAAATGACATTTGTTTTCAAAAAACTGAGTTCGTTATTCCACCCGTCTTCAAATTGACAAACACGCTATGAAGATGAAATGACAACAATAGACATATTGATATTCATATTCTATGTAGACCATAGGTACCAAATTCGTTCGTACCACTGAAAAATGTTTGAAAATTTGATGGATTCATTTCATGACTTAATTCATCAATTCAAATTTTGTTATGTTAATATGGGATATTAGGTTTACGAATTAATATACCAAGGCAACATCAGATTTCTATATATGTCTCACTACAAATGTCTACTAGTGCATTTACTCTTTAGAAATCCTTCGAGGCTCATGAAATGGCATGCAGTTAAGTTAATAAATAATAATGATCTAGGTGGATATTGGTGGCCACCCACCTATTCCACTTGGACTGCCACCTTTATTTCTTTCAGTTTTTGAGTTTCCTTATTTGTAGCCCAATTTACTATTTTTGGCAGTTTTTCGGGTCCTAAAATTTCATAGCTATTTTGAGGCCCTAAACAACGTTGTTTGGGAACACGGAGGCCATCATGGGTCATAGACCCATGTTGGAAACTTGAAAGTTGTAGTCCTCGAATAGATCTTTCTAACGAGGCATTATGCGCGTCAAATGGAGATCGTATGCCAAAGTTACGACCCCGAGAAATTGATGTACCAATTTACCCAAACAGGGCCCATAGTTTTGGCACTTCATCTCCTAGGGCTAGGCTTTTGGATGTTTAGGGATTTCAATCATTTCTCAACAATAAATAGGTCTCTGAGCCTCATTGTAACACAGTTCAAAGGCATGTAGCCACCACATCTCTTCTCATAGATAAGCTAGCATCGCTCGTGCTACACTTATTTCCATTCTATTTGTAAGCATATTTCAGTATTTGATATTAATGAAATGAAGCGTTATTTCTATTGCATCTCTATATTTATGGTTATACTTGTAATTTGGTGTGTCCCTGTTTAAATTTGAATCAAATAATGAGGTTTTGTACAAAAAAATCCTCAACAGGTTTTAATGAAGTATGTGGGTAATCTATATGATATATATAATTCTTATAAAATAAGTTACTTGGAGAATGAGAATTTGTAAAAGAGAGTAAGAAGACGTGTTAAAAATATTTTATTATTATTATTATGAAGTAAACTAATAAACTAATAATAAAACACTCTCACTCATAAACTAAATATCATAAATATAGACAAACTAGACATGGCAGAAAAGGCCTCAGCTTTACATCATTCCTCACATTCTCATTATTAATCAATCCGATGTACAAATAATGATAATAGTACAAAAAAATACATGAGGAAGTTGTGTCAAGATAGGGCATCTATCTTGAACAAACTTGGTTGAGATATTTTCTCAACAAAACAATAATCTAGGAGAACTAGTTGGAGAGAATCTCTCATCCTAACTAAACTCCCTAGTTTGAGGAACTAACTCCTAATTCTTAAGATTTGATTTATTTAATTATGATTTTCGGATTTATAATTGTTTTATTATGAGAGTGAGACTAACATTCACCCCCTCAATGATAAATCCAAAAATAAGAACAAGGAACCCTCTTCCCAGTTCTCAAGTTGATCCTCAAAAAACATTTTCCTGAAAAACCGCCAAAGCTAGATGCTGAAGAAACTGCAATATGAAGAGACCATGAATCAGCTGAAAGCCTGAGTCATCTATGAAATTCTACTTGACAACTCCATCACGTGTCAAGCTAAAAAAGGATCCATCTGTCCTTTGCTTGAAATCAACATCCTTTTTCCACTGACAAAATATTGAGAATGCCCACTGGTTGATGACATTGAAAAACAACTCACTGTTGCTTTTGCTGTGTTTGAAAACTGCTCACGACTGAATAATCGATCTTAAATCTAGTTGATTGTTATTGTTTTCTGGATTGTGTTGATGAATGATTTGACTTGCCACAATGGTGACAAGGATGGAGATCAAAACACTGATCTTCCAGATGACCGATTCTTTGACAATGAAGGAAGTTTAGTTTGACTACAACTTCAGTTTGTGCATATGGTTGTTTGTCTGCAACTTACTCATGGCTTGTTGATGGTATTGGATCAAGAAATCCTGCACTAATGAACTTGATCAACTTAGAATAATTTGGGATATACAAGTTGGTTTCATCTTTGTCATATCCTAATCCTCGTTGATTTTTGTTACAATGGTGTTCTTCCCATGGCTTGCTGATTGGTTTGGAAGAAAGTTGAAATAGATTAGGGACCACTTTGACACTTGAAGTTGGTTGGATCAGTGACTTAGAATCAACATCGGTATCTTCTTCTGTACAGATGAAAGACTTGGAAACATCACTCTTCTATTACAACTCATCTCTTTGAAGTTGCGACTCTAGTTGAAGGAACTCAATTGTTTCAAGTGCTTGTTGTAGGTTCATTGAAATATCAACAAGAGTTGCTTTGCTGATTTTCACCATGTCTTTAGTAGTTGAGAGGATCAAGTTGTTAAGAATATTTAGCAACTGAATGATTTTCACCATTTGAACTTGCTGGAACTCACGCTCGCTTGTTTTTAATATTTTCAGGACTTTTAGAACTCGCTCACTTGATGTTTGGTTCATTGTTGCATGCTCTCTTGATCCTATTTTAACAATTGATTGTTTGAACTCACACTTGCTTGCTTTCACTCTCGCTTGATGTTTTGAACTTTGCACTTGCTTTAACTCACATGCTTGATTGATCGAAAGAAGGGTGTCGAATACTATCGAAAATGTACCCAAGAGAAATGCTTACAATGATTTGAATGACTCAGTTAAGAAACAATGGATTCACTTGGTTTAATTGATTCCCTACCAATTCAAAGCGTGGGTGTTGATTTCAACCGAGAATGCACACTTAGAATTCAACTTAATTTGAATTTGATTACAACCCAACTTACAAATTATGATTTGTAAGTTACATTTTTGTATTGAGCTTATTAAAAAATGGTGCAAGTGCAATTTTCAAAACATCGTTGTTGACTTGCTCTAAAAATTGTTGATGTAGATGACAACTTGACTACATGTTGATGTAGAAATGTCATTGACAACTTGATTATGTATTGTTGCTTCTTGATTGCTTGCAGTTTTCTTGATTACATAAGCTTGAATGAAAATGATTATGTGCATGCAATTCGCTAATTTGTTGTGTGCTACATGTTTACCATATTACAAAGATACCACATGAAGGTTAGTGTCAAAACTAGACACAAAACAAAAACAATATAAAGAATCATGCACCATCACAAACATACACATGGTGTACCTAAGATCCCCTTATTCAATTTCAGGTGGATCTAGGACACAATCACCACCAAAAAGATATGTTTTTATTAAGTAGTGAATTACATAAACCTTCACCTTCACAACATCACGAATGAAATTTCGGCAACAATGAGAATGCCAAGCTCACAGCCCCTTGAAGCAACTTGTCTTCAAAAATAAATGTACACTGACTCAATTAAGCTTTATTCAAAATCCAACAATGAGCTTCCCTTTTAAAAAGATTCACTTATCACTCCAAATACAAAATATGCCCAAAATTCCATTTCACAAAATCACTTATGAATCCATCACAAAAAATTACAAATACTCCTTATTTCTCCAAAACTTATCCCTCCAAAATATTAAAACATGTCATTTTTCTCCCCTTGCTTGATATCAGGTTATATAAAAAAATCACTTTATGATGTAACGTTTCCTTTTAAAATGATTTATGAAAACATTTCAAAATCATCCCCTTCTAAACTTCCATTAAAAATCAAAAGTGAATTGATGTTTGTTTTCAAAAGTCTTATGCATGTAAAAATATAAAGTCATACTTTATGCCAGTATTTTTGTTGGAGAAACCAATACGCACCATAGGTGTTCAAAGAAGTGCTACAACTTTCTTCAGTTGGACACTTTTCACCATACAAAATCTGCTCAAAGAAGTGCTACGACTTTCTCCAGTTGGGCGCTTTTCACCATACAAAATCTACAATTTGTGGGGAGGCTTTTAACACTAGCGAGGAAGAAGCATTCACCTTTAAACAAATGATTTACCAGTTTATGTTGTTGGCAATTACATACCCATTGACAGAGATTACCTTGAGTACCGGGATTTACATTGATATCATTAACATTACAAATCTCCACTAAAAGAAGGTTCTTGCATTAATGAACGTAGGGCAATTTGCATTAATAAACACAGAGTGTTTCCTAATGGGTAGTGTGATGCAATGCTCAACGAGGTACTTGCACATTGCTATACCAAGGCTACTTCCCATATCATTTTCTATGTGAGAGGCGCTAAAAATTGGTTGATCAACGTTCGGTTCTCCAACCAAGCTCTGAGTGAGGCTTAACATTAACAATCCTTACACACATACAACATCTTCCCCGCATAAATCAATAGGATTGAGTGGTCATAGAAACAGCTTCTGGGACTTTTAAATAAAGAGAAGATCATTGAAAACAATTGGAATTGGAAGAGGCTCGGAAGGCTGGACTTGCACCAACAGAGCTTGATGAAGATGGAAAAGAAATTAACCCTCATATCCCTCAGTATATGTCATCGGCACCATGGTATCTTAATTTCGAAAGACCGAGTTTGAAACATCAAAGAAAATGGAAGTCATATCCAAACTATATGAAGGATTGGTATGATAGAGGTGCCAAGGTTTTACAGGCTTATAAATATAGAAAAGGTGCTTGCATGAACTGTGCTGAAATGACACATGATACCAAGACTTGTATGGAAAGGCCTCGTAAAATCGGAGCCAGATGGACCAATAAATGAATAGCACCTGATGAGAAAATATAGGCCTTTGAGATGGATTATGATGGTATATTATTTAGTTGTAATCAAACTTCCTTTTCATGGATTAAACAACTGTTTTGTTCTCAACACAGTGATTCATGGTCAGAGAAACCTGCAATGGTTGCTACTAACAAGGAATATATTTCAACAAATCAATTTCCCCTTCCTCAGGTCATTAATAGCTAGATTGAAAAAACATATCTTGGAGGCAAGTAGATGGATCATGCAAAAATTCTTTTGAGAGATCTAGCTTTAAGGCTACTCAACCGACTTGCCATCGATTTACAAAAGGTTATCACTCAATGAGGGATTCCAATTTTTGGACGATTCAATTTAAGTGGAATAACTGAATCAACACAAAAGAAATTTTTTTACCTCTTCTCCATGCATCTTTGTAGTGAATGCTACTTGACTGATATCACCATTCGGCCTTCCCTAGGTTGTGTTATTAAAATTTCCACCATTAATGGAAACCTCCTCTACACAACGCGATTACTTTCGGCAATGATTTCTTCAAATTTGAAACATTACACGTCCAAACACACCAGACACTTCAAATGTCAAAGGTATCACATTTTTCACAAATCGTTCAAGAGGCTCCAATGTGATCAACACTCGCTCCACGCAGGGAGGTCTTTTTCCAACACGGCTTCACTAGACCATATTCATGTAGCATGAAACACAAGATCCAACTCTCCTTTAATCACTCCCAAAATATTTCTATAGTTGTGATTCCACATGAAGTAAACTAATAAACTAATAATAAAACACTCACACTCATAAACTAAATATCAGAAATATAGACAAACTAGACATGGCGGAAAAGACCCCAGCCTTACAACATTCCTCACATTCTCATTATTAATCAATCCAATGCACAAAGAATGATAATAGTACAAAAAAATACATGAGGAAGTTGTCTCAAGATAGTTTATCTATCTTGAACAAACTTGTTTGAGATATTTTCTCAACAGAACACTAATCTAGGAGAACTAGTTGGAGAGAATCTCTCATCCTAACTAAACTCCCTAGTTTAAGGAACCAACTCCTAATTCTCAAGATTTGATTTATTTAATTATAATTTTTGGATTTATAATTGTTTTATTATGAGATTGAGGTTAACATATTATCCAATTTTAAGGTCACGACCAAGCGAGACATCACATTGGTGTATGATACCCCCTTGTTTCTGAGACAAGGGACCCGACTCCATGTAGTGATTTGACTTCTAAGTCTATGAAGGCATACATACTCTACCCCCTCTCATTTTGACCCTATGACCTCTTAGGAGGAAACACATGCTCTTTACTCAATAATTATTGTTATTATTATTAATATTATTTATTATTTATTATTAATTAATATTACTATTATTATTTTTATTGTTAATTAAATTTAATATTATTATTAATTAGTAACAATTAATTAATTAACAATAACTAATTTGTTATTATTATTATTATTTATTAAAAAAGACAAAACATTGTTTTTTTTAACTTGTATTTATTATTGTTAATTACTTAAACCTAAGGGATTTATATTAAACCGAATTATTAATATTATAAACTCTATCAATAATATTACACCCTAACGGTATAAACCCTTAGATTAATAAAACCAAGGGATTGATATTATAAACACATGAGAATAATAAACACAAGGGCTTCATACAAAAAACCCAAGGGATTATCAATTCAACCGAATAATATTACATCCAAGGAATTAATATTATAAACCCAAGTTATACAAACCCTAAGATAAATATTGTAAACCCTAGATTTTTCATGGTTGACCATGGCTGATTTTCATATTGAAACAATATTTATCACAATGTGACGTTCCACCATGGTTGACCATGATTAGTTTTCATATGCAGACAATCTTTGTCACAATGCAACCTTCGACCATGGTTGATTTTATATTGAGAAAATCCATCTCACAATGTGACATTGGACCATGGTTGACCATGATTATAAACCAAGGGGATTTAGATTAGACACAAGAATTAATATTATAAACTCTATGAATAATATTAAACCCTAGTAATAAGAACCCTTAGATTAATAAACCGGAGGGATAAATACTATAAACCTAGAGTATATAAATCTTAAGATAAATATTATAAACTCTAAAATAAACATGGTTGACCATGGTTTACTATACTTGATTTTCATATTTAGACAATCTTTGTAACAATGCGATGTTGGACCATGGTTGATTTAAATATCGAGACAATCTTTGCCTCAATGTGACATTGGACCATGGTTGACCATCGTTGACCATGATTATAAACCTAAGAGATTTATATTAAACACTAAAATTAATATTTTAAACATTATGAATAATATTATACCCTAGGAATATGAACCCTTAGATTAATAAATACAGGGGAATAATAAACTGAAGAGATTAATTCTAAAATCCCAACATTTTATAAAACTAAGGGAACAATATTAAACCCAACGGATTAATATTACAAACTTGAGGAGTATAAAACATAAAACAAATATGGTTCACTATGGTTGACTATAATATTCCTTGAGGTTTGAAACCCCAAGGGATTATGAACCCAAGGCAATAATATTAAACCCAAGGGATGTATATTATAAACCCAATTTAATCAATTAAATCCAAGGTATTTATGTTAAACCTAAGGATTAATATTATAAACTATATGAATAATATTACACCCTAGGAATATGAACCCTTAGATCAATAAACCCAAGGGATTGATAATATAAATCCACGGGAATAGTAAACCCAAGGGATTAAAAACCAAAGGGAATAATAATACACCGAAGGGATTAGGAATATAAACTCAAGGTATATAAACCCTAAGATAAATATTTTAAACCCTAGAATTATCATGGTTAACCATGATAGATTTTCATATTGAGACAATCTTTGTCACAATGCAACATTGCACAATGGTTAACCGTGAATGATTTTCATATTGAAAAAATATTTGTCAGAATGTAACGTTGAACCATTGTTGACCATGATTATAAACCAAGGGGATTTATATTAAACCCAAGGATTAATATTATAAACCCTATGAATAATATTAGACCGTAGTAATAAACATTTAGACTGATAAATCGAATGTATTGGTATTATAAACCAAAGGGAATGATAAACCAAAGATATTAATACTAAAACCCAAGGGATTATAAATCTAAGGGAATAATATTAAACCCAACAGATAAATATTATAAACCCAAGGTATATAAACCTTAAGATAAATATCATAATCCCTAAATAAACATGCTTGACAATGATTATAAACCAAGAGGATTTATATTAGACCTGAGGATTAATATTATAAACCTTGTGAATAATATTAAACCATAGGAATAAAAAACCTTATGTTAATAAACCCAATGGATTGATATTATAAACCAAACGGATTAGTACTAAAAAACTCAAGGAATAATATTAAATCCAACTCATAAATATTATAAAGCCAAGGTATATAAACCCAAAGATAAATATTATAAACCATAAAATAAACATGGTTGACCATGGTTTACCATGCCTTATTTTCATATTGAGACAATTTATGTCACAATGTGATATTGGACCATGGTTGAACATCATTGACCGAGATGATAAACCCAAAGGATTTATATTAAACCCTCACATTAATATTATAAACCCTATGAATAATATTATACCATAGGAATATGAACCCTTAGATTAATAAACCTAAGGGATTGATATTATAAACCGAAGGGATTAATTCTATAACCCCAACATTTTATAAACCCAAGGGATTAATATTATAAAGCTAAGGTATATAAACCCTAAAATACATATTATAAACCATAAATAAACATGGTTAACTAAAACAAACATGGTTAACTTTAGTAAACATGGTTGACCATGGTTGATTATAAATTCTCTTGGGGTTTAAAACCTCAAGGGACTATGAACCCGAGGCAATAATATTAAACCCAAGGGATGAATATTATAAACCCAGATTTATTAATTAAATCCAAGGGATTTATATTAAGCCGAAGGATTAATATTATAAACACTACGAATAATATTACACCCTAAGAATATGAATCCTTAGATTACTAAACCCAAGGGGTTGATATTATAAACCCATGGGAATAATAAACCCAAGTGATTAATACTAAAAACTCAAGGAATCATAAAATCAACAGAATGATATCACACCCAAGGGATTAATATTGTAAACCCAAGGCATATAAACTCTAAGATAAATATGGTAAACCCTATAGTTATCATGGATGACCATGGTTAATTTTTATATTGAGACAATCTTTGTCACAATGAGATGTTGCAACATCGTAGACCATGGTTATCTATGATTGATTTTCATATGCAAACAATCTTTGTCATAATGCGACGTTAGACCATGCTTGATTTTCGTATTACGAAAAACTTTGTCATAATATGACGTTGGACCATGGTTGACCATGAGTATCAACCAAGGGGATTTATATTAGAGCCGAGGATTAATATTATAAATGCTATGAATAATATTAAACTCTAAGAATAAGAACCCTTATATTAATAAACCCAAGGGATTGATATTATAAACCAAAGGGATTAATATTAAAAACCCAAGGAATTATAAACCCAATGGAATAATATTAAACCCAAGGGATAAATATTATAAACGCAAGCTATATAAACCCTAAGATAAATATTATAAACCCTAAAATAAACATGGTTGACCATGCTTGATATTCATATTGAGACAATATTTGTCACAATGTGACATTGGACCATGGTAGACCATGGTTGATTTTCATATTGAGACAATTATTTTCAAAATGTGACATTGGACCATGGTTGACCATAGTTTACTGTAATTCTAAACACAAGGGATTTGTACTAAACCCAAGGATTAATGTTATAAACCCTATGAATAATATTATCCTAGGAATATGAACCCTTAGATTAATAAACCCAAGGGATTATTTTTATAAACCCACGAGAATAGTAAACCCAAGGTATTATAAACCCAAGAGAATAATATTACACCAAACAGATTTATATTTCTAACCCATGGTATATAAACCCTAAGATAAATATTATAAACCCTATAATTATCATGGTTGACTATGGTTGACTTTCCTATTGAGACTTTCTTTGTCACAATGCGATGTTGCACCATAGTTAACCATGTTTTACCATTGTTGATTTTCATATTGGTACAATCTTTGGCACAATGCGACGTTAGACCATGGTTGACCATGGTAGACCATGGTTGACTTTCATATTGAGACAATATTTGTCACATTGTGACATTGGAACATGGTTGACCATCATTGACCATGGTTATAAACCTAAGGGATTAATATTGTAAACCCTATGAATAATATTATACTCTAGGAATATGAACCCTTAGATTAATAAACCCCACAGATTGATATTATAAACCCAATGGGTTAATTCTAAAACCAAAATATTTAATAAACCCAAAGGAATAATATTAAACTGAAGGGATTAATATTATAAACCTAAGGTATATAAACCCTAAAATAAACATGGTTGACTAAAATAAATATAGTTGACTATGGGTTGACCATGGTTTTAAAACGTTGATTATGGTGACTATGGTTAACCAGATTTGACTATGATTGCCCAAGGTTGACCTAGGTTGCCTATGGTGTAACATGATTGACCATGGTTGATAAAGGTCAACCATGCTAAATACAGTCAACTATGGTTGAGAATGGTTGACCATGGTAACCATAGATAACTATGGTCAATCATAGTAAACCAAAGTGAGCACCATGGTTAGACTATGGCTCACAATGTGTGACTATTGTTAAACATCGCTAACTATTTTTTCACTATGGTTAATGATTGTTTGACTATAGTTGAACATGCTTGACTATGGTTATTTAATTTGACCTTTGAAAGGTTGACTATGTTTGACTATGTCATCAAGTTGAATTTTTCTAAATATGTTCAACATGAGGTTGACCAATTTTGATCATGGTCAATTATTTGAATAGTGTCTATTGATATTTGACTATATTTATCTAATGTGGTTGACTTTGTTCAACTATTAATTTTAATATATGGAGAGAGAATGTGTATGTTTTTGGGGTGAGAAGGAGAGACAAGGGGAGATATAGATATAGATGGCGTGGGGGAATGGGTAGAAGAGAGAGGCAAAGAGAGGGAGGGAGGAAGAGGGATAGATGGGAGATGGAGATATAGATGGAGGGGGTAGAGAGAGAGAGAGAGAGAGAGAGAGAGAGAGAGAGAGAGAGAAAGCGTGACATATGTTTAGAGGGTTGAGATAGGGAGACAAATAAGGAGAGATGGAGGGAGGTATAAATATAGATGGCAGGGGGAGAGAGGAAAGAAGTGAAAGATAGAGAAAGTTAGGGAGAGGTAGATAGAGTGAGACGGGGAGAGAGGGAGGGGAAGAGAGAGAAGGAGAGGGGGAGGGACATAGACATAGAATGGAAGGTGGAGAGAGAGGGAAGAAGAAAGAGTCTCACAAAGACAAATACATACATAGAAGTGAGATCTATAAAGTCATGAATATTTTATATTTTCACTAAAATAGATGTATTGATTTCAATTTAGTTGTTGATTTATAATCCTATTTGATCACATGCACTATATGCATCGATTTCAATGCAGATTTCAATTTATAATTCTATTTAATACCTTACACTAGATGCATTGATTTCAGTGTCAATGTTGATTTCTACTCCTATTCGATTGCTTGCACAAGATGCATTTGTTTAGTGTAGATATTGATTTCTAATCCTCTTTGATAACTTGCACTATATGCATTGATTTTAGTGTAGATGTTGATTTGTGATTTAATGCAACAAGATGTATGATGTACATTAATTTCAAACTAATTAGATTAATAGTGTGCATTGATTTATGTTTAAGCACATCTCTACCTCCTCCATGTATATCTCTATCTCCCATTTTCTCTCCTTCTCATCCCCAAAACGTACACACTCTTCCTCCCTCCTTGTCTTCGCCTCTCTCTTCTTCCCTCTCCCCCCATCTATATCTCTATCTCCCCTTGTCTCTCCTTCTCACCCCCAAAACATACACTCTCTCTCTTAGTGTAAGCACATAAAAATTATTCAACCATAAATACAATACTTGAATTTTCATCCTAAATAAAATGTTTTCTTACCCTAAATGTTATCTTCTTGAAACTATAAGCTATTTATAATTTGGTACATTCTTATTATTCCCATTTTCCATCATTCAACATTGTTAGAAAATAAGTACCATTGAAAATTATTTGGGGTTTAGCACTCCATAAGTCACAATGAATGAATTTAGAGAAAACTACTATTAATATTGGAGAGCAATAGAGACAAGGTATGTTGTTTAGTATAGTAGCTCGAGTTAAATATTTGAATGGTATATGATTCCAAATACTCTTTTCATATGATCGATATGAGAAAATGGAAAAACTAATAAATGTGACAATAGGAACAATAGAAGAAAATAGTTACAGATTGATTGCAATGAAGATTGTTTGTAATTACCTATATTCTTTGTATTCACATTTTCTATCTATCAAAATTGTTAGATTGACACTTTGCACTAAAAATTTGTAATTCATCATTTTTCATCATTCAAGTTACTAAGAGTCTCTCTCATCTCAACAAACTGAGGTAATTAGATGTTCAACAATTTTTTAATGACTGCACATGAATAAAACCAGCCTAGATCCATCTTAACACTGGATCTATCAAGCATCGAGAGGGATCAAATCTCTCAAGGTGCAAACCTTTATTCAAATTTTGCACTCAAAAACTAGGTTTGCACCTCAGAGTTTTGATCTCTCTCAGCACATGATAGATCCGGTGTTAAGATGGATCTAGGCTGGTATATTAACATTAACATTAATATATATTATACTAATATTCATATATTAACATTAATATTAATATATATTATATTGATTAATATAAAAAGATATATGTTGTTATCTATATTACTCATATTAAACCTTTAACATAATAATACTAATAAATAATCAATAGCGCTGATATTCATCACTTATGGCTTTGTATATTAGTTAATAATCAAATTATTAATACTTCATGTGTTTTAATACATTAATAAATGATTAATTATGACCTACTATAATTATTAATGTTTAATAAGATTGCCAATAATCAATTACAGTTAAATTAAAGTTAACCCTTAATGATTATGTTATTCACATTAACCATTTTTTAGTTGGTTAACAAAAAAATATTAAATCATTGCATTTAATAATATTATTACATAAATAATTATTATATAAAATTATTAACAATGTATTAACCATATTTATATTAATATTTGTATTATCAATATTATATTTTATTAGTATTAATGTCTAAAATGTAACTATTATGAATTTTAATGCTAATACTAATGTTATTAATTAAATTTAATTAATATTAATATTAATATTATAATTATAGCTTAATTGTTATTAATATTAGATGTATTTTTAATAATGTATAAATTTTTATATATTAATATATGTGTAATGTTTGCTTTTATAGATAATAATGATGATGATGATGATGGTTAATATCCACTGAGACCCAGCTTTGGTCTATCAGACCTAAAGAAACAAATTATTTAGTTTGATTTAAGATTTTATTCCTATGCTCAAAAGGCTTGGAGAGACGCCTCCCGAGCTCACTATAATTTTGACATCATAAAAGGCTAGGAACGTTAGTATTGTGATAAAGATTATGAAACTGACATCTAATTTGGTTGTACGCAGGGCACTCTAAGAGGAAGTGGTTTTCATCCTCGATGTTCCTATTCTCACAGAGATGGCAGATCCTTTCCATCCATGGTGTTTTAGGAACTGCCCAATGACCTCTTTCACTATGGAGCTCATGAGAGTTCATTCTAATCTTCAATATATTATTTTTCTTCTTTGAGCTAGTTAAAACAGAGAGATACTTTTGATCTTCTAGGGTGGGGTTGATGGCCTTCTTATAATAACTTAATTTTCTTTTAGCTTCTAAATCTTTCTAACACCACATTTTTTCTTTGAACTTAGAAGTAACAATATTTTTAATGTTATTAATGCTTTGAAAAGCATCATTCTCATTGATCTCCCAAAGGTTTAACCAAGCCTTCATGTCTTTATACCACCCCCGCTTGAGCCTTAGGTGGTTTTGGCTAGAATTTAAAGCTAGCTTAGGATGTCTATGATCTCCTATGTTATTGAGTTTGTGCTTGTACAACAGAAGCCTAGTCATAGCTAGGCTCTCGATAGGGGAAAGAGCTACTTCTATAAGGAGAATAGGATAGGGTGTATTACTTTTAATTTTAAGGTTATAGGTTATAAAACGCTTATGGATTTGCTCAATCTTTCTCGAGGATTCTCTAGAGATGATGCAACCCTAGACCTCACATCCATATAAGATAACATGAGTGACTAAAGTTTCAAAGAGGAACTTCTTTTTATCCCACATTACAAGGTTTTTCATTTTACAATTATTTTCAAGACCAAAATAAGCTTTCCACCCCCCATTAATCCTTTTCTCAATGCTATAGTTCCATTTGAGCTTGTGATGAATATCAATTCCTAGGTACTTGTAGGAATACACTTCCTCCAAGTTATTATTATCATACATAAATTTAGCGTAAGTGTCCTTCTTGGATTTGATAATCATAACTTTTATTTTGTCAGTGTTAATAGTCATACCCATGGTAGAGCATAAATCCTTAAGAAGCCTAAGTTGCTTATCAAGATCAGATGGGCACCTTGCGAGAAGAACAATATCGTCACCATAGAGAAGAAGGATGATGACTATCCTAGCTAAGATCATGCCAGCACAACCTACTTCCTCTAAATAACCTTCAAGCTTGTCGATGTAAATGCCAAATAGGGTAGGGAGAGGCGGCAACCTTGTTTAACTCCAATATTACATTTAATATCTTTCAACCACCCCTCATTGCTTTTTAGCTTGGCAATTACATTCTCGTATAATATTATAGCGACACCTCTCAACTCGAAAGGAACCTTTAGCTCTTCTAATCTATTCCAAAGGTTGTTTCTAGGAACCGTATCGAAAGCCTTTCTAATGTCCACAAAGCAACAAAAGAGATTGGATTTATCATTATGACATTCCTCCATAATAATCCTAAGTGTAACGAGGTGGTCTATTGTTGAGTGATGCCTTCTAAAACCCACTTGGCCTTTAGCCTGCTTACCTTCACTCTCAAGCCATATGCTCAACTTCTTTTCCAAAATAATACCATATAGCTTGGCTAAGATAGGGTTGATCATAATGGTCCGATAATTAGAGGGGTTATTTGTATCCCCACTTTTAAAAATAGGGCTAATGAGGCTCTCAGTCCATGGTTTAGGGAACCCTTGCTTGGCTGCTTGATTGAAAAGCTTGTGGATGTGGGGCATGAGGACAGGACCTCCAATTTTTAAGATTTCTGCCTGGTAACCTTCGATGTCCTTAGCTTTCCTATTTGCGAGGCATTTAACCCCAAAATTAATGTCTTCTAATGAGAAAACTTCTTTTGTTGTGAGCAGGGTTTCAAAGTTATCCATGACATTTGGAGATTCATAATACATATATAATAACATTAAACCTAATTTTATAAAATATATTTATTAATCTTATTTTATTAAGTTATTTTATTAATAAGAAATTTATTGATTGTAATTTAATATATTATTTAATATTATATTGCTGAGTTATAGTTTAATTCATTAATTTTTATTTAAAAACATATTTTCTTTATACTTATTATTTTAATTAATTGTGTTTTTAATATTTGTATTCTTAATATTTAATTTATTAATTTTATTATTAATGTATTATTATTGCAATATTCAGAGAAACAAAACATTATTTTTAAGAAATATTTAATCACTCACAACAAAGAGCTACTTACTTCCACTTTTATAAGATAAGTATGTACCTAAGGGATTTATATTGTAAAACCTATGAATAATATTATACTCTAGAAATATGAACCCTTATATTAATAAACCCCATGGATTCATATTATAAACCCAATGGATTAATTCTAAAACCAAAATGTTTAATAAACCCAGGGGAAAAATATTAAACCCAAGGGATTAATATTATAAACCTAAGGTATATAAACCCTAAAATAAACATGGCTCACTAAAATAAATATGGTTCACTATGGGTTGACCATGGTTTTAAAACACTGATTATGGTGACTATGGTTAACCAAATATTACTATGGTTGACCAAGGTTGACCTAGGTTACCTATCATTGAACATGATTGACCATGGTTGAAAAAGGTCAACCATGCTAAATAGAGTCAACTATGGTTGACAATGGTTGACCATGATAACCATAGATAACTATAGTCAATCTTAGTAAACAACAGTGATCGACATGATTAGACTATGGCTGACAATGTGTGACTATTTTTAAACGTCACTAAATTTTTTCATTATGGTTAATGATTTTTTGACTATAGTTGAAAATGCTTGACTATGGTTGTTCATCTTGACCTCTGAAAGGTTAACTATGTTTGACTATGTCATCAAGTTGATTTTTTCTAAATATGGTCAACATGTGGTTGACCAAGTTATCTGTGACTTTTTTTAAACGTCACTAACATTTTTTCATTATGGTTAATGATTTTTTGACTACAGTTGAAAATGCTTGACTATGGTTGTTCATCTTGACCTTTCAAAGGTTGACTATGTTTGACTATGCCATCAGGTTGATTTTTTCTAAACATGGTTAAGATGGGGTTGACCAAATTTTATCACGGTCAATTATTTAAACAATGTCTATCAAGGTTTGACTATATTTATCTAATGTGGTTGACTTTGTTCAACTATTAATATTAATCAATAATAATATGAAATTATATTTGATGAAAGGTTAAGAGTGTGAACATGGTTTGATAATGATTGACTATTAAGATCAAAATTAAAATTAAAATAATCATGAAAAACCCAAACCTAATAATAATAATAATAACCTAAAAACTTAAACTTAATAACAAAACTATATCTAAATTTAATAATAAAACATATTCTATTATATTAAAACTAAACCTAAAAAGTTTATAAAACCTACCAACTTACATATTAAAACATTGAAAACCTAAAAAATATTATGAAATTAAAATAGTATAATATAGTAGACATTTTACTAAATACAAAACCTATATGGTTTATCATGATTTACATTATTGTACAATCTCATATTACACTAAAAAATTAAAACCTTCATTTTCGTAATATTATATAATCAATTCATATATATAATGTATAAGGATTATTATAAAATAATTATAAATGTATAATATATACAAATTGTCATATTATATTAAATTAAACCTTGTAATTTTATATTTAAAACTTAAAACTTGTCAATTAAAACATGTTATCAAATGAAAAGTTAAGTGTTACAGCTATGCCTCCAAAGATCCAACTATCCAATGGGTTACAACTATGGCTTAAAAAGCTATATATTAGATCACATCAAGACTATCTCATATTATATTAACACTAAAATTTAAACCTAAATAATTTTTAGGGTATGTTACAACTATGCCCTCAAAAGTTTAGCCACCAAAATTCATGGGCATGGTGTGAATTGTAAGCCACATGTTTTATGGGCATGGATGTTTAAAATGTAACACATACTTTAGAGTAAGAGGCACACAATAATATCAATGTTAATACTCATACTAAAATTAATGATAATACTAATATTAATATATTAATATTAATATATATTATACTATTATTCATATATTAACGTATATAAAAAAATATATGTTGTTATTTATATTACTCATATTAAAACTTTAGCATACTAATATTAATAAATAACTAATAACATTGATATTCATCACTTATGGCTTTATATATTCGTTAATAATCAAACTATTAATACTTCATGTGGTTTAATACATTAATAAATGATTAATTATGACCTACTATAATTATTAATGTTTAATAAGATTGACAATAATCAATTATAGTTAAATTAAAGTTAACCATTAATGATTATGTTAGTCACATTAACCATTTTTTAATTTATTAACAAAATATATTAAATCATTGCATTTAATAATATTATTACATAAATAATTATTATACAAAATTATTAACTATGTATTAACTATATTAATATTAATATTTGTATTATCAATATTATACTTTATTATTATTCATGTCTAAAATGTAACTATTATGAATATTAATGCTATTAATTAAATTATAGCTTAATTGTTATTAATATTAGATGTATTTTTAATAATGTATAATTTTTTATATATTAGTATATGTGTGATGTTTGTATTTATAAATAATAATACATTAATATTAATATTAAACTTAATTTTATAAAATATATTTATTAATCTTATTTTATTAAGTTTATTTTATTAATAAAAGATTTATTGATTGTAAGTTAATATATTAGTTAATATTATATGGTTGAGTTATGGTTTAATTTTTTAATTTTTATTTAAAAATATGTGTTGTTTATACTTATCATTTTAATTAATTGTGTTTTTAATACTTGTATTCTTAATATTAAATTTATTAATTTTATTATTAATGTGTTATTATTGTAATAATCATAGAAACCAAACCTTATTTATAAGAAATATTCAATCACTCAGAACAAAGATCTACTTATTTCTAGCTTTATAAGATAAATATGTAAATTGGCTATTTTTAATTAAACCTTAATCTAAAACTCAAAACCTAAATTTGAAACTTCTTCTTTCACTATGTGAGCTATTCTTTAACAATTGTGTTGGGTTGTATTGCAATTCTATGCATTACATTTTGGCAAAAAAAGTTATAGTGTACATTAGCTAAATTCTCATAGCAAATTTCACCTCAATCTAAAACTCAAAACCTAAATTTGAAACTTGTTCTTGCATGATGTGAACTATTTTTTAACAATTGTAATGAATTGAAATTAGAAAACTTCAACAAAACCATTTGGAAGAACATAAGACCATTATTACATGTTTTCGTAAGCTTATTAAACATTCTTTTATTAAAATTATTTTAAATTTATTTTATTAATAATATAAATAATAGTTTTATAAAGTTTAGTGTAGTTTTAATATTTTTATTTGTAATAAAAAATACATTAATATTAATAATAGTATAAAATATATATTTTTAATGTTAAACTTAATTTTATAAAATGGGTATAAAGTTTGAAAAATATATTATTCAATCATTATCTTTAATAAATAAAATGATATTTATATATTGCAAATAAAAGAGATTAACCAAGGTTAATTGTGAATGTTTCGTAATAATTAAATTAAAACATAATAGAACCTCAATCATTCACAAGTTCAAACCATATAATATAATATATATGTTCATGATTTTGGGCTAACTATAAGCATTTTTGTAAATATTTATGAATCATTTTAATTTTTAGTAAACTTTATATTTAATAGAGAAGAAAAAGACTACTTTATATACATATATATAGAGAGAGATATCTAAACCATTTTTGCTTAGAATATTAAAAATAGAACTAAATAATTTAACTTATCTAAAATTTAACTTTTATTAAATTTATATTTAACCAAATTATAGTGTTAAGAATAGACATTTAGTGATTAAGTGAATGGGCAATCATGTAAAAAGTTAATGAAATAGAAAGAGATGATAACAACGCCTATTAAAAATGCACGTGGATCTAGTCATCCATATGTCCATAACCCACCCTCACAATTTACAAAATGAAAATATTTTAATTACTTCAATGCAAACGAGAAAATGCAAATGCTTACATTATCTTTTCTCCTTGGAATATGGGCAACGATTACCATCGTTGAAAATAGCAACAAGAAATTTTAGCAATAGAATTAAATTAGGAATTAAATTGTAATTCCACATCTCACGACAACTTGTAATAGTTAACTAAGCTAATTTTACTTAGTTGGCTAAGTTTACCATTGTTGAAAATAGCAACAAGAAATGTTAGAAATAGAATTAAATTAGGAATTAAATTGTAATTCCACATCTCATGACAACTTGTAATAGTTAACTAAGTTAATTTTACCTAGTTGGCTAAGTTGGGAGTCTTCCTAGAGTCATGTAGAGTGGTTCCTAGATTTTAGGGGCCCATGTTGAGTTCTTTTGAGTTGTAATTATTTAATTCAGTTAAACTAGTTCCAACTAAATGATAAATTAGTGGGAGATCTAGTAGTGGCAGTAGTGGGGTGTAACCACCCGTACTCAATGAGTAAACTAACGATTCACTCATAATTAACTCATGCATCTCATATCATAGAAAGACCCAGTTGAGATTGGAGTTTAGGGATAGTGTACTATAAGCTGTAAAATCATCTAAATTGAATAGATGGTGCATGCAATTAGAAGAAGGCCTAAAATTAATCATTCCTTAATTGGAAAAATCACTAATTTTAGCCATTCAAATTGAATTTAAAAGGAGGAATGAAGGAACAAGTTTAATCATTGATTTCGTGAGCACGCATTGGTGAGACCAATAAATAGGAAGCACAAGTTTGTGCGTGGATCTTTTGAGAGAAAGGTGTGCCACGAGAATCTTGTGCATGAGTTGGTAGTGAGATAGATAGAGATAGTGCAAAGGTTGCTCGAGCTTGAGCAACACATTGTAATATTCTCATATTTTTTGATTAATGCAATATACATACACTACAACAGAAAGGGGGGTTTTAAGACAATATTTAAGATGATATTTGGGTAAATTGTCTTAACTTGAGACAAAAGAAAACTTGTCTATTGTCTTAAATATTGTCTTTAAGCGGGTGTCTCAAATTAAATTGTCTTAAAATATTGTCTCTATAAAGACAATATATAACACAAGCATTTTTGTCTCTCCAAAGACAATTTCATTTTTGTCTCTCTAGAGACAATAGTTGGAATTAAAGACATATTGTCTTTAAAAAGACAATGTCTTTGATCTTAACTATTGTCTCTCGAGAGACAATAAAAAATTACATTCAAAGATAATACATGATCACTTTTGTCTCTTTAGAGACAATATAAAATAATGAATCTAGAAAAATATCTCACCATTGAAATAAACCAATATTAAAAGTATTTAATTAAAAATAAATTACAATATCATTGATTAATTCATATTAGGACACAGTGGAATCGAACCACCAACCTCTTGCTTATAAAGCAGGTGCTCTACCATTGAGCTAGAACCCTTTAAAGAATTATGTGAGAATTATGGTAGTCCTTGAAATTGCATATATAGGCATTGATTTTAAAACTAGCAATTGCACCGAGAAGTGCAAAGGAACGCCGATAAAAGTGGGAATGTGGAAGCCAATAAGCAAGTGAAATATATGGAAAGTGTAATTACATAAAACTCAAAGACACCATATCAATCCATTTTACCCCACCTTGCTTGCCCAATAAAAGTTTTGGAGTACCTATTCCAACATTTTATAGGCTACTTGAAAAGAAAACAAGAAAAAGACACAGAAACCAATGTGACCTGCAGCTAGAAATTTGTCAACAATTGCAATCCTCTTGAAAGGTAGTAGGTCAATATTACTCCAAGCTTGAACTTTTCTTTTTTAAAACTTAACTATTATCCATCTCCAACAACCAAATGCTGAAACTACAACTGAAACACTATTTATTGAAGGACCTGCCAAAATAATAAATAGCCTCCCCAAGATTCATAAGCTTTCATTTATGATTCAACCAAGAAGAGGAATGATTCATCCAAGTAGGGGATTCATCTTGGCCAAAACGCAACCCCGATTTTTCCTTTCTAACAACTACTGTTTCTCCTTTTGCAAAAATGTCCCAGTAAAAATTAGTACCTTCCATAAATTGTTGAATCAACAAATGTGTTAAATTTGAGCCATCTACAAAGTGGAAATTTGGGTATATTACAATACATGTCATGAAATTTGATATCATATGGATAACTTACATAAGGGAAATAATGAAAATCTTTTACAAGTGAAGTTTCTGCAGCTGAATTTCAATTCTCCAACACCTTTATTAGAGGTAATAATACTTCGATATTTTCTTCGAAGAATATCTGAAATTAAAATAATGAGGTGGAGATTGCAAGTCACCTTTAAAATGGCGTTCATCACTCATTCCAGCGACTAAAATGATCTATATATCAATGCATGTTTTGTACATAGTAAAAGTGGCCAGCTTTTAGGAGCTCTTTTTGGTGGACATATTCTTGAAATAACCCAAGGATCTTACAAGGGTGTGAAAGGCTTGACCTAACACTCAATCCATTCCCTGCATCCCATCAACATCTAGCACCATTTTGTGATTTTTCTTCAAGAAGGTATCCAATCATGCAAAAGATAAATACCTTCCTAAGATTATATCTAGATACAACAAATATTGTTGCTCTTTCCTTTTGCGTTCGACAAAGAGAAGCAAAGAAACAAAATTTAGAAAAAACTATATTCTATAATGGTAATTGTGTCCTCCATCTCCAGGTAACAAGATACTACAAATAAAAGAGAATAGTGAGGCATGAAACTAGATGACAATGGTGCTTGCCAACACCAAGGATGGAACTACCAAGAAAATACAATTTTACATTACCCATGTCTTCTCAGAAAGACTGTTTGGGCTTTGGGGATTCTAATAGAGGTCTCTAACAATATCTCACAAGACAGAATCCAAATGTAACAATCATGCACAGAACAGGTAAAACAAAACATTTCAGCAAGTTCACTTATATGCATTACTGGTAGTGAAGCAACATATCAATTTAAACATACCATCCCTTTAACAAGCTCCATTTGACCCGTCCTAAATGTATTCTCCAACAGCCATTGCAGGTTCACAAAGGAAATGAAAATACCATAAGGGAGAAAATATATTGCTCCTCACCAAATCATTAACACACAAGCTAAAATCAACAATACGATTTTGCATAATTAACTTCTTGTATTCTTCTGAAGTGAACACCATTCAATCAGAGATTTTTACCTCAGCGCAAAATACATGAACCCACTGGCCATCAGTAGTCCTCTTAAAACCACCACTCAAACCACCACATAGAGCATAGTTCATACCACAACTAGGCATACCATGGTTAGCTACATTTGGATGCCTCATGCCTTGGAGTTGGTATTGCCAGTTTAAAGCTTCACATGGCTGACAATACCATCCTCCAAAAGAATTCCTTAAAATACCATAGTAATCTTGGTGAACTGCTACCTGCAATATAATGTTGACATGAAAATTTTAAGATACCCACTATAATCCACTGTAACAATACTGCAGTAAATAGAGAGATAAAAATAAAATAGAGGAAGGAATAGCTAGATTACCGAGTAGTAATTATAAACACAAATCGTGTTTGATCGAGTAGATTCTGGCAATCTACAAATATCGCACAAAAGAGATTCTTCTCTTGGTGAGATAGTTGACACCTTGTAACAATCAAAATTCCTTTCCAATGGAACTTTTACAACAACGGGTTGGGACATTGCCTCTTTAGCCCATAACGTTGTTTGAGAAGAAGAGCTTGAGCATCCAACAGTAATGTTCTCTTTATACAATCAAAGAAATATTACCAGACAACTAAATGTATCAAAAGCAAGACGAAGAATCGCGTGCTAGGCAAGTTCTCTAATAAAAAAGTTTAACAGAGTTAAAACTACCATTCATTGGATTTAAATAGAAACCTAGAACAAATACTTCTAAAAAAAATCTCAAATTTAGATGATTTAGGGTTAGGTCAAAACACACACCTTATTTAATGCACTGCAGAACTAACATTTTGGATGCAATGGAGCCATCAAATATAGGGTCAATGATTTTTGAACATAGTTATTAATTTATGGAATAAACGATTAACGTATATTTACTATTTTCCTAGGCAGTTATAATTGTATTTTATGAAACGAACAAACAACATACATTTACCATTTTCATAGGCACTTGTGTATGCCTAAAATCTTAATAACTGCCACTGCTCCTACATGACACAATTATTTGATATTGACCACTTCACATTTTAAAAATATAATATTCAATTAAGACATGCCATAATTTTGTTCATGACAGGAATGTCACTTAAAAATGAATAAATATTTTGTAAAATGCATTCTCAAATATCAAACCATATAATCCATTGCCCACTATTCTATGGCATCAGATCAGTTTTGGGATTGGCACGACTTCAAGTAAACCTCGACTGTCTTAGTTGAAATAGAGAACCAATTGCACTCTACAATTTTAACTGTCAATCAAAGACAAAGTACAAGGTTTAGTCCTTATGTTGGAACTAGCTAGAAAGCAATATCCTTAAAGCCCCTCCCTCTCAAATATTATTATCTAAAGATGATACAAACGAATTTAAGATATTCTTGGCCCTCGAATGTGCTTTTAGTTCCTCCTTATTTGCTACTAATGAACATTAACAGGGGTTTTAGCAATTTACACCACATTTTTTGTGTGTTTGATGATGATCCTATGTTTTTTGTGAAATGATCTATCCTTACCCAAAGCAGGGAGAATATGCACGCAAGAATAATTTACCAAACAATAACTATTGTTTGTGTCTAGTTCTGGTGACCCATTAATAGATTGAGGAATGGATAAATATGAACAATCACCCACAGAGAGAAAAACATTTTTCCAAACAATGGACCCCAAGATTGATAACCACGATTAATAGCTTGGGAAAAACCTACTACTACACCAACAAGATTTACTACAAGCAAATTAGCTGAAGGGATGAGAAGACTAGTCCACTTAAAAAACATAAATCTCAGCAAGTTCACCATCTTCATCTGAAGACATTGATGTGACAGTAAAGTTTGTGTCAATCCCCACCAGAACTTTCAATAACCCTTGAAAGACGGCAAACAAATGTGCTCACACACCTCCAATAACCCAAAATTGCTCATTCCTCCACCATTCATCGATGCAAATTGTACTCCAGTGTAGCTCTAGAATAACAATTGTAAAATGGAAATAAAATATAATACGAAGAACACACTTGCAAATTTGTTAATCTGTAGATCAAAATAAATATAAAAATCAAGGGAAAAATGTGGATCATTGTATGAAAACAAAATCCAAAAAAAATATAAAATATAGGTTGTATTAGAGGTGAGTAAAGATTGACAAGATTAAGGTCGGTAACACTTGACAATCTTACCTCAGGAATGATAAACTTCCCTGTAAGAAGACAAATAGTTGGCAGGGTACAATATGCAACCAGTGGGAGGGATGTGAGAGGATAAACTATGGTATTGTTGTATGCTAGCCTCTGCAATTGGTGTAGCCATACCAAATTGGACAATTCTTGCTCAATAAAATTTCACCAGAACCTAGGGCCCATTGGAGCACTTAATTCAAACGATATGAAATATTGATTGGTGCAAATCCCTTGAATGCAGAACGTGCAGGCATGCAGTGTATTGAAATCCAGCCTCGAGCATGCATTTTAAACCCAGTCAAAATATCTTTTGTGACAGAACCATAAATCCACTCAATCTACACAAAATATGAGAACCCATTCATATTAGATCTTTGCTTCAAGAATAGTTGCCTGGTGCTTGGTTGCCTAAACAAAATGTTGCCTTATTCTGAAGAGAATTTATGCACATTCAGGAAAAATGTTTATACAACCTCACTATAGAAAAAACTAATTCAGTGAACTAAAAAAAATCCACAGCATCATCAAATTGATACAGATCCACCTCTACTCATACCTATTTTACCCATTTTGACTTGTCTTCATATCCACAACTAATAACATGAATGGCTTCTTTCAATAAAGAAGCAGGATTCATAGATTGTGGAAGACCACCATTTTCCACGAGGGTAGATTAAATAAACACCGGTGATTGACTATGGAATGAAGAGAGAATAGAGGGTACCTTTCCCATTCAGGAGACCAACGGGGACACCAAAATGAAGAATATAAGCCCTTCCACCCTACCTCATTTCCATGGTCTGACTACAAAAGATCCTGACGCCTTCTTGTTCGAGTTTGCTATCATCTCTCGAACTTATGACTATGCAAAAGATGAGAAAAAGTTGAAACTTTCCCTTCTACTCTCAAGGATGCAGCATTACGCTGGTTCATGGGACTACCTGGCAATAGCATCACAACTTGGGCTCAGATGCAACATGCCTTTAACAACAAGTATCAAGATTATTGTAAGTCAAAAGATACTAAAGAATAAATCTTCCGAATGACCATAGGAAGTGATGAGTCCTTGGAAGACTATGAAGAGAGGTTCTACCTCAGTTACAAAAGGGTCGGGTGTACACTTGACCCTGAGTCTCTGAAGTTGGTCCTGCTCAGGGCAATCCGGGAAGATCTTCTAGACACCCTCAATCTACTGGTCGGGGGAGACATCTACCACCTACCCTATGAGGACATAAGAGATGTTTTTAGAAATCATTCTAGGGCAGCCAGAAAGAATGGTACAGGGAGTCACCCCATAGCGAGTACCTCTTCCTCCAATTCATTCATTAAAGGAGACATTGGAATCATGCTGGAAGACTTCAAGAGTGAGATGTCGCAGACTCTTGCCATGGAAATGGACAGCTTACATATCAAAAGAAAACAAGAGGAAGCAGAGAGGGCTTTGGCCATTTTTTTGGACTATTGCTTATGTAAACTCTGCTCAACTTCGAGCTTATTATTTTGTGACAATTTCATGTAATCCTGCTATTGTTTTTGGAAATAAAGATGGAATCCTTTTTGAGCTAGCACTGAGTTACCTCAGAGGTCTGAAGCTCTTGGGTTAGGGCCCAATCCAATCAGCCAAGCTCACGTTTAATTGTATTTGTATGTTCTATTTTAGTTTGTAGATTAGGTTGTTGTTAGATGTATTTCTTATATGCTTAAGAATAGGTTGCTTTTGATGATTTAGTAGTTTGCTTCCATGTGTTCCTTCTATAGCAAGTTAAGCAGTGATAAATAGAAGATTCAAAAGGCTAGCAACAGTGCCTTGGCCTCTCTTCGTCCCTTTGGGACCATGATTTGAGGCAAAGACCCTCTTGCTGCCCCAAAAACACAAATTTTCTTCATTGGTAGGACTTCTAGTGTTTGCAGCTTTTTTCAGTAGGTTAATAGTCCAGATTTGATTTGCTTCTGATCTTCTTCATCATGCTCACTTCTTTATTTCCAATAGTCTCCTTTCATGCTTTCCTTTCTTACATCGTTTCTCAGCATTTCCTTTCATAGATCATAGTCTAGACTAGTTTGATGCAAAACTCTGTGTTTCTAGATGCACTCATTTCATTGCTTATTTGATCTTATTGGTTGACTGTAAGTTCCTTTGCAGCAAATCTCTTCTTGCAGTAGGCCAGCCTATCAGCCATCACATCCTCCATCTAATCCATGCCCTACAGGTCGCCTAAACCTCACTGACCCTAAAAACAATAGTAGGATTACATGAAACTGTCACAAAATAATAAGCTCAAAGTTGAGAAAATCCAGCCATCTTTCTCTCTCCTAGTCATTCACGGTAGACCATAGTTGCCCTAACGCCTCATTCCAGCCTTCATCCATCTTTTTCACCCACTCTCACACCCTCAAAATAGTGAAAACTACTCTCGGCCTCCTCCTATAGGCCTCATGTAGAACGTTGTTTTTCCTCCTGTGTCCTCCTGTAGATTTTCCTATAGGCTTTCTTTTGAAGGCCGAGTGGGAAAATCCTCCAGAAGGACACCTGATACCTCGTAGGACCCATCCACACCATCCTACATCCTCTCAAGTACCAAAACCCCCTTCCAATGCCACCTATTCGATGCCACACTCACACACAATAAATTACATGCATGTCTATTTCACATAAAGCTACATAAAAATCCAAAAATATGTTCTTTGCTTATATACTTCCAGAAATAGAATAGTTAGATGTTATTTACTTCTTTGAGTAGGTAATGGCATTCCTTTCATGGTTTTCATAGTGCTTTCTGCAAAAGTAGGATTAGTTGGTTAATTACGGTTTACTAGGTTTGCTTTACATTTCAGTCTTTCTACTTTCTGCAGTTAGAGTAGCATCTGTAGAATAATTTTTCTCCCCTTTCATCACATATAGAGCTTCTTCTAGAATCCATCAAATTTTGCTTGAGCTCCTAGTGATCTTGCGCTGGCTGACCAAGTGAGAAACTACAGTAAGAACTAGTACTTGTGCATACAACACCGATGCTTCCAAGTTTGTTACTAACTATCGGGTTGATAGGAGTAAATTAGGTAGCCTAGGAGTTGCAGCATTATTGTTGCAATACTGGTGCTCACCAATTTTTGGCGCCATTGTCGAGGATTGCTGCATTATTATTTTAGAATAGTTTCTAGTTGGAGGTCGGATTTTTGTTGGACTTTTGCTTATGTAAACTCTACTCAACTTCGAACTTATTATTTTGTGACATTTTCATGTAATCCTGCTATTGTTTTTGGAAATAAAGATGGAATCCTTTTTGAGCTAGCATTGAGTTACCTCAGAGGGCTGAAGCTCTTAGGTTAGGGCCCAATCCAAGCAACCAAGATCCTCTTTACCTCTATTTGTATGTTTTATTTCAGTTTGTAGATTAGGTTGCTCTTAGATGTATTTCTTTAATGGTTAAGAATAGGTTTCTTTTGATGATTGAGTAGATTGCTTCCATTTGTGCTTTCTATAGTAGGTTAAGCAGTGATAATGATTTGAGGCAAAGACCCTCTTGCTGCACCAGAAACACAGATTTTCCTCATTCATAGGACTTCTAGTGTTTGCAGCTTTTCAATAGGCTAATAGTCCAGCTTTTCCTTGCTTCAGATCTTCTTCATCATGCTCACTTATTTATTTGCAATAGTCTTCTTTCATGCTTTCCTTTCTTGCAGCAGCATTTCCTTTCATAGATCATAGTATAACCTAGATTGATGCAAAACTCTATTTTTCTAGATGCACTCATTTCATTGCTTCTTTGATCTTATTGGTTGAGTGTAAGTTCCTTTGCAGCAAATCTCTTCTTGCTGTAGTCCATCCTATTATCCATCACATCCTCCATCTGATCCATGTCCTACAGGTCGCCTAAACCTCACCTCAATTCTACCTTAGTTTCCTGCATTTTTCCTAGAACTTCTTCCTCTCTCCTTGAGAAAATCCAACCATATTTCTCTCTCCTGGTGTTTCGCAGTAGACCATAGGCACCCTAACTCCTCATTCCAACCTTCATCCATCTCTTTCACCCACTCTCACACCCTCAAAATAGTGAAAACTGCTCTCGGCCTCCTCCTATAGGCCTCCTGTAGAACGCTATTTTTCCTCCTGTCGATTTCCTGTGTCCTCCTGTAGATTTTCCTGTAGACTTTATTTTCAAGGCTGAGTGTGGGAAAAGCCTCTAGAAGGCCACGTGAGACCTCCTAGACCCATCCAAACCATACTACATCCTGTGAAGTACCAAAACCGCCCTCTAATGCCACCTATTTGCTGCCACACTCACACATAATCAATTACATGCATGTCAATTTCACATGAAGAAACATAAAAATCCAAAAATATGTTCTTTTCTTATTTACTTCCAGAAATAGCATAGTTAGATGTTTTTTACATCTTTGATTAGGTAATGTCATTGTTTTCATGGTTTTCAAAGTGTTTTCTGCAAAAGTAGGATTAGTTGGTTAATTACGGTTTACTAGGTTTGCTTTACATTGCAGTCTTTTTCCTTTTTGCAGTTAAAGTAGCATCTGTAGAGTAATATTTCTCTCCTTTCATCACATATGAGCTTCTTCTAGAATCCATAGAAGTTGGCTTGAGCTCCTAGTGACAACCTGCAATAGGAACTACTACTTGTGCATACAGCACCGATGCTTCCAAGTTTGTTACGAACTACCGGGTTGATAAGAGTAAAGTAGGCAGCCCACGAGTTGCAACATTATTGCTACAATACTGGTGCTCACCATGTTTTGGTGCCGTTTCCGGAGAAGAGTCAAAGGATTCTGTGATTATTGCTTTCTTCTATTTCCTAGTGCAACATTATGCTAATAGTTCATTTCAGCAAAAGTAAACTAGTAATTTCTTCTCCTTTCAAGTTCTGCATTTCCTTGCTTTCCTTTTCAATTCTGCAAATTTCCATTTCAGTTAGTTACAATTTGTTTTGTTCAATCAATTTCAGTTTTGTAGGTACTATCAGTGTGAGGGAAAAAGAAACAAAAACCGACCAAAAAAATTTCCTTTCATGCCTCGTAAGAATAGAGATAACTCGGGAAAGTTTCTTCCCAACACCCCCATTGCTTCACACAGCCAGCCTTCTCCCTTCTTCAGTGGCTATGATCAAGAAGAATCCTTAGGTGAACAACAAGACATATTTGAAGAACCTATAGGGGAAGAAGAAGAAGAAAACATTCCTTTGGAGCCAATGGCTGAAAATGGAAATGCTAGGGGGAATGAAGAGAGAATAGAGGGAACCTTTCCCATTTGGGAGACCAATGGGGACACCAAAATGAAGAATATAAGCCCTTCTGCCCTACCTCATTTCCATGGTCTGACTACAGAAGATCCTGACACCTTTTTGTTCGAGTTTGTTGTCATTTTTCGAACTTATGACTATGCAGAAGATAAGCAAAAGTTGAAACTGTTCCCTTCTACTCTCAAGGATGTAGCACTATGCTGGTTCATGGGAGTACCTATCAACAGCATCACAACTTGGGCTTAGATGCAATAGGCCTTTAGAAACAAGTATCGACACTATTGTAGGTCAAAATATACTAAAGAATAAATCTTCTGAATGACCATAGGAAGTGATGAGTCCCTGGAAGACTATGAAGAGAGGTTCCAGCTCAGTTACAAAAGGGCAAGGTGTACACTTGACCCTGAGTCTCTAAAGTTGGTCTTGCTCAGTGGAATCCGGGAAGATCTTCTAGACACCATCCATCTGCTGGCTAGGGGAGACATCTACCAACTAACCTATGAGGACATAAGTACTGTTTTTAGAAATCATTCTAGGGCAGCTAGAAAGAAAGGTAGGGGGAGTCACCTCGTAGCATGTACCTCTTCCTCCAACTCATCCATTAAAGGAGAAATTGGAGACATGCTAGAAGACTTCAAGAGTGAGATGTTGCAGACTCTTGCCATGCAAATTGACACCTTACATATCAAAAGAAAAAAAGAGGAAGCAGAGAGGGATTTGGCCATTTTTTTGGACTTTTTCTTATGTAAACTTTGCTCAACTTCAAGCTTATTATTTTGTGACAGTTTCATGTAATCCTGCTATTGTTTTTGGAAATAAAGATGGAATCATTTTTGAGCTAGCACTGAGTTACCTGAGAGGGCTGAAGATCTTGGGTTAGGGTCCAATCCAAACAGCTAAGCTCCTCTTTACGTGTATTTGTATGTTTTATTTTAGTTTGTAGATTAGGTTGCTGTTAGATGTATTTCTTTTATGGTTAAGAATAGGTTTCTTTTGATGATTCAGTAGTTTGCTTGCATTTGTGCTTTCTATAGCAAGTTAAGCAATGATAAAGAGAAGATTCAAAAGGCTAGAAATAGTGCCTTGGCCTCTCTTCTCCCTTTGGGAACATGATTTGAGGCAAAGACCCTCTTGGTTCCCTAAAAACACAGATTTCCTCATTCATAGGACTTCTAGTGTTTGTAGCTTTTCAGTAGGTTAATACTACAAATTTGCTTTGCTTCAGATCTTCTTCATCATGCTCACTTCTTTATTTACAATATTATTCTTTCATGCTTTCCTTTGTTGCATCATTTCTCAGCATTTCCTTTCATAGATCATAGTTTAGACTAGTTTGATGCAAAATTCTATTTTTCTAGATGCACTCATTTCATTGCTTGTTTGATCTTATTGGTTGGCTGTAAGTTCCTTTGCAACAGATCTCTTCTTATAGTAGACCAACTTATCAGCCATCACATCCTCCATCTGATACATGCCCTAGAGGTCACCTAAACCTCACTGACCCTAAAAACAATAGCAGGATTACATGAAATTGTCACAAAATAATAAGCTTGAAGTTGAGAAAATACAACCATCTTTCTCTCTCCTGGTGGTTCATGGTAGACCATAGGCGCACTAACACCTCATTCCAACCAACATCCATATTTTTCACCCACTCTCACACCCTCAAAACCGTGGAAACTACTCTTGGCCTCCTCCTATAGGCCTCCTGTAGAACGTTGTTTTTTCTCCTGTAGATTTCCTGTGCCCTCCGGTAGATTTTCCTATAGGATTTCTTTTGAAGGAAGAGTGTGGAAAAAGTCTCCAAAATTCCACCTGAGACCTCCTAGGACCAATCCACAACATCCTACATCCTCTCAAGTACCAAAACCGCCCTCCAATGCCACTTATTCACTGCCACACTCACACACAATAAATTACATGCATGTCAATTTCACAAAAAGATACATAAAAATCCAAAAATATGTTCTTTGCTTATTTTCTTCTATAGATAGCATAGTTAGATGTTGGTTACTTCTTTTAGTAGCTAATGGAATTCCTTTCATGGTTTTCATAGTGCTTTCTGCAAAAGTAGGATTAGTTGGTTAATTAGGGTTTACTAGGTTTGCTTTACATTTTAGTCTTTCTCCTTTCTGCAGTTAGAGTAGCATCTGTAGAGTAACCTTTCTCTCCTTTAATCACCTATAGAGTTTCTTCTGGAATCCATAGAAGATGGCTTGATCTCCTACTGATCTTCCATCGGCTGACCAAGTGACAACCTGCAGTAAGAACTAGTACTTGTGCATACAACACCGATGCTTCCAAGTTTGTTACGAACTACCGAGTTGATAAGAGTAAAGTAGGCAGCCTAGGAGTTGTAGCATTATTGCTACAATACTGGTGCTCACCACCTTTTGGAAACATTGCTGGGGATTGCTGCATTATTAGTTTAGAATAGTTTCTGGTTGGAGGTCGGATTTTTGTTGGAATTTTGCTTATGTAAACTCTGCTCAACTTGGAGCTTATTATTTTGTGGCAGTTTCATGTAATCCTGCTATTGTTTTTGGAAATAAAGATGGAATCATTTTTGAGCTAGCACTAAGTTAACTCAGAGGGATGAAGATCTTGGTTTAGGGCCCAATCCAAGCAACCAAGCTCCTCTTTACTTGTAATTGTATGTTTTATTTCACTTTGTAGATTAGGTTGCTCTTAGATGTATTTCTTTTATGGTTAAGAATAGGTTGCTTTTGATGATTCAGTAGTTTTCTTCCATTTGTGCTTTATATAGTAGGTTAGGCAGTGATAAAGAGAAGATTAAAAGGGATAGCAACAATGCCTTGGCCTCTCTTCCTCCCTTTGGGACCGTGATTTGAGGCAAAGACCCTCTTGCTGCCCCAGAAACACAGATTTTCCTCATTCATAGGACTTCTAGTGTTTGCAGCTTTTCAGTAGGTTAATAGTCCAGCTTTGCTTTGCTTCAGATCTTCTTCATCATGCTCACTTCTTTATTTGCAATGGTATTCTTTCATGCTTTCCTTTCTTACAACATTTCTAAGCATTTCCTTTCATAAATCATAGTTTAGACTAGTTTGATACAAAACTCTTGTTTTGTAGATGCACTCATTTCATTGCTTGTTTGATCTTATTGGTTGACTGTCAGTTCCTTTGTAGTAGATATCTTCTTCTAGTAGGCTAGCCTATCAGCCCATCACATCCTCCATCTAATCCATGCCCTATAGGTCGCGTAAACCTCACCTCAATTCTGCCTTAGTTTCCTGCATTTTTCGTAGAACTTCTTCCTCTCTCCTTGGGCAAATCCAACCATCTTTCTCTCTCCTGGTGGTTCATGGTAGACCATAGGCACCCTAATATCTCATTTCAACCTTCATCCATCTTTTTAACCTACTCTCACACCCTCAAAATATTGAAAACTTCTCTCGGCCTCCTCGTGTAGGCCTCTTGTAGAACGTTGTGTTTCCTTCTGTGGATTTCCTATGTCCTCCTGTAGATTTTCCTGTAGGCTTTCTTTTGAAGGCCGAGTGTTGGAAAAGCCTCCAGAAGGCCACCTGAGACCTCCTAGGAGCCATCCACACCATCCTACATCCTCTCAAGTACCAAAACCGCCCTCAATTGCCACCTATTTGCTACCACACTCACACACAAAAAATTACATGCATGTCAATTTCACATGAAGATACATAAAAATAAAAAAATATGTTCTTTACTTATTTACTTCCAGAAATAGCGTAGTTAGATGTTTTTTACTTCTTTGAGTAGGTAATGGAATTCCTTTCATGGTTTTCATAGTGCTTCCTGCAAAAGTAGGATTAGTTGGTTAATTAGGGTTTACTTGGTTTGCTTTACATTTCAGTCTTTCTCCTTTCTGCAGTTAGAGTAGCGTCTGTAGAGTAATATTTCTTTCCTTTCATCAAATATAGAGCTTCTTCTGGAATCCATAGAAGTTGGCTTGATCTCCTAGTGATCTTGCGCCGGCTAACGAAGTGACAACCTGCAGTAAGAACTAGTACTTGTGCATACAACACCGATGCTTCCAAGTTTGTTACGAACTACCGGGTTGATAAGAGTAAAGTAGGTAGCCCAGGAGTTGCAGCATTATTACTGCAATATTGGTTCTCACCACTTTTTGGTGCTGTTTCTGGGGAAGCGTCAGAGTATTCTGTGATTACTGCTTTGTTATATTTCCTAGACTAGTCATTTATTTTCCTTTCAAGTTCTGCATTTCCTTGCTTTCCTTTTCAATTTTGCAAATTTGCATTTCAGCACGTTCATTTCAGTTAGTTGCAATTTCTTTTTTTCAATCAATTTTAGTTTTGCAGGTACTATTAGTGTGGGGAAAAAGAAACAAAAACCAACCAAAAATATTTCTTTTCATGCCTTGTAGGAATAGAGATAACTCAGGAAATTTTTCGCCCAACACCTCCACTTCTTCACACAGCCAACCTTCTCTTTTCTTCGGCGGCTGCGATCAAGAAGAACCCTTGGGTGAACAGAAAGACATATTTGAAGAACCTATAGAGGAAGAAGAAGAAGAAAACATTCCTTTGGAGCCAATGGCTGAAAACATAAATGCTAGGGGGAATGGAGAGAGAATAGAGGGTACCTTTCCCATTCGGGAGACCAAAGGAGAAACCAAAATGAAGAATATAATCCCTTCCGCCCTGCCTCATTTCCATGGTCTGACTACAGAAGATCCTCACACCTTCTTGTTCGAGTTTTCTGTCATCTGTCGAACTTATGACTATGCAAAAGATGAGAAAAAGTTGAAACTGTTCCCTTCTACTCTCAAGGATGCAGCACTACGCTAGTTCATGGGACTACCTGGCAATAGAATCACAAATTGAGCTCAGATGCAGTGGGCCTTTAACAAGAAGTATCGAGACTATTGTAGGTCAAAATATAATAAAGAAGAAATCTTTTGAATGACCATAGGAAGTGATGAGTCCCTGCAAGACTATGAAGAGAGGCTCCAGCTCAGTTACGAAAGGGTTGGGTGTACACTTGACCCTGAGTCTCTGAAGTTGGTCCTGCTCAAGGAAATCCGGGAAGATCTTCTAGACACCCTCCATCTATTTTTTGGGGGAGACATCTACCAACTACCCTATGAGGACATAAGCACTATTTTTAGAAATCATTTTACGGCAGCTAGAAATAAAGGTAGGCGGAGTCACCCCATAGCGAGTACCTCTTCCTCCAATCATCCATTAAAGGAGAAATTGGAAACAAGACAGAATACATCAACAATGAGATGTTGTAGACTCTTGCCATGCAAATGGACACCTTACATATCAAAATAAAACAAGAAGAAGCAGAGAGGGCTTTGGCCATTTTTTTTGACTTTTGCTTATGTAAACTCTGCTCAACTTCAAGCTTATTATTGGGTGACAGTTTCATGTAATCCTGCTATTGTTTTTGGAAAAAAAATGGAATCCTTTTTGAGCTAGCACTAAGTTATTTCAAAGGGACGAATCTCTTGGATTAGGGCCCAATCCAAGTAGCCAAGCTCCTCTTTACTTGTATTTGTATGTTTTATTTGAGTTTGTAGATTAGGTTGTTGTTATATGTATTTCTTTTATGGTTAAGAATAGGTTGCTTTTGATGATTCAATAGTTTGCTTCCATTTATACTTTCTATAGCAAGTTAAGTAGTGATAAAGAGAAGATTCAAAAGGCTAGCAGTAGTGCCTTGGCCTCTCTTCCTCCCTTTGGGACCATGATTTGAGGCAAAGACCCTCTTGCTACCCCAAAAACATAGATTTTCTTCATTCATAGGACTTCTAGTGTTTGCAGCTTTTCAGTAGGTTAATAGTCCAGCTTTGCTTTGCTTTAGATCTTCTTCATCATGCTCACTTCTTTATTTTCAATACTCTTCTTTCTTGCTTTCCTTTCTTGTAGCATTTCTCAGCATTTCCTTTCATAGATCATAGTTTAGACTAGTTTAATGCAAAACTTTGTTTTTCTAGATGCACGCATTTCATTGCTTGCTTGATCTTATTAGTTGACTGTAAGTAACTTTGCAGCAGATCTCTTCTTACAGTAGGCTAGCCTATCAGCCATCACATCCTCCATCTGAACTATGCCCAACAGGTCGCCTAAACCTCACCGACCCTAAAAACAATAGTAGGATCACATGAAACTCTCACAAAATAATAAGCTCGAAGTTGAGCAAATCCAACCATATTTCTCTCTCCTGGTGGTTCATGGTAGACCATAGGCACCCAAATACCTCATTCCAACCTTCATCCATCTTTTTCACCCACTCTCACACCCTCAAAATAGTGAAAATTGCTCTCGACTTCCTCCTATAGAACGATATTTTTCCTCCTGTAGATTTACTATGTCCTCCCGTAGATTTTCTTGTAGGCTTTATTTTGAAGGCCGAGTGTGGAAAAATCCTCTAGAAGGCCACCTAAGACCTCCTAGGACCCATCCACACCATCCTACATCCTCTCAAGTACTAAACCACCCTCCAACACCACCTATTCATTGCCACACTCACACACAATAAATTACATGCATGTTAATTTCACATCAAGATACATAAAAATCCAAAAATACATTCTTTACTTATTTACTTCCAAAAATAGCATAGATATATGTTTTTTACTTCTTTGAGTAGGTAATGGCATTCCTTTCATGGTTTTCATAGTGATTTCTGTAAAAGTAGGATTAGTTTGTTAATTAGGGTTTACTAGGTTTGCTTTACATTTCAGTCTTTCTCCTTTCTGCAGTTAGAGTAGCATCTGTAGAGTAATCTTTCTCTCCTTTAATCACATAAAAAGCTTCTTCTGGAATCCATAGAAGTTGGCTTGAGCTCGTAGTGATTGTCCACCGGCTGACAAAGTGACAACCTGCAATAAGAACTAGTACTTGTGCTTACAGCACCGATGCTTCCAAGTTTGTTACAAACTACCGGGTTGATAAGAGTAAAGTAGGTAGCCGAGGAGTTGCAGAATTATTACTGCAATATTGGTGCTCACCACCTTTTTGCGTCATTTCTAGGGATTGCTGCATTATTATTTTAGAGTAGTTTTTGGTTGGAGGTCGGATTTTTGTTGCACTTTTGCTTATGTAAACTTTGCTCAACTTCGAGCTTATTACTTTGTGACAGTTTCATGTAATGTTTGGAATCATTTTTTAGCTAGCGCTGAGTTACCTTAGAGGGTTGAAGCTCTTCGGTTAGCACCAAATCCAAGTAGTGAAGCTCCTCTTTACTTGTATTTGTATGTTTTCTTTCAGTTTGTAGATTAGGTTGTTGTTAGATGTATTTCTTTTATGGCTAAGAATAGGTTTATTTTTATGATTCAGTAGTTTGTTTCCATTTGTGCTTTCTATAGCAGGTTAAGCAGTGATAAAGAGAAGATTCATAAGGCTAGAAACAATGCCTTGGCCTCTCTTCCTCCCTTCAGAACCATGATTTAAGGCAAAGACCCTCTTGCTTCCGCAAAAACATAGATTTTCCTCATTCATAGGACTTCTAGTGTTTGTAGTGTTTCAATAGGTTAATAGTCCAGCTTTGCTTTGCTTCAAATCTCTTCATCATGATCAATTCCTTATTTACAATAGTCTTCTTTCATGCTTTACTTTCTTGCAGCATTTCTCAGCATTTCCTTTCATAGATCATAGTTTAGACTAGTTTGATGCAAAACTCTGTTTTTCTGGATGCACTCGTTTCATTGCTTGTTTGATTTTATTGGTTGGCTGTAAGTTCCTTTGCAGCAGATTTATTCTTGCAATAGGCCAGCCTATCAGCCATCACATCCTCCATTTGGTCCATGCCCTACAGGTCGCCTAAACCTCACCGACCCTAAAGACAATAGTAGGATTACATGAAACTCGCACAAAATAATAAGCTCAAAGTTTAGCAAATCCATCCATATTTGTCTCTCCTGGTGGTTCATGGTAGACCATAGGCCCCCTAGCACCTCATTCCAACCTTCATCCATCTTTTTCACCCACTCTCACACCCTCAAAATAGTGAAAACTGCTCTGAGCCTCCTCTTGTAGGCCTCCTCTAGAACATTGTTTTTCCTCCTATAGATTTCTTGTGTCCTCCTGTAGATTTTCCTATAGAATTTATTTTGAAGGCCGAGTGTGGGAAAAGCCTCCAGAAGGCCACCTGAGACGTCCTAGGACCCATCCACACCATCCTACATCCTCTCAAGTACCAAATCTGTCCTCCAACACCACATATTCACTGCCACACTCACACACAATAAATTACATGCATGTCAATTTCACATGAACATACATAAAAATCAAAAAATGTGTTCTTTGCTTTTTTACTTCTAGAAATAGCATAGTTAGATGTTGTTTACTTCTTTGAGTAGGTAATGGCATTCCTTTCATGGTCTTCTTAGTGCTTTCTGCAAAAGTAGGTTTAGTTGGTTAATTAGCGTTTACTAGGTTTTCTTTACATTTCAATCTTTCTCCTTTCTGCAGTTATAGTAGCATTTGTAGAGTAATATTTCTCTCCTTTCATCACATATAGAGCTTCTTCTAGAATCCATAGAAGTTGGCTTCAGCGCCTAGTGATATTTTTCTAGTTGACCAAGTGACAACCTGCAATAAGAACTAGTACTTGTGCATACAGCACTGACGCTTCCAAGTTTGTTACGAACTACCGAGTTGATAAGAGTAAAGTAGGCAGCCCATGAGTTGCAACATTATTGCTGCAATACTGGTGCTCACCACTTTTTGGCACCGTTTCCAGAGAAACGTCAGAGTATTATGTGATTACTGCTTTCTTCTATTTCCTAGTGCAACATTCTGCTAATAGTTCATTTCAAGAAAAGTAGACTAGTCATTTATTTTCCTTTCAAGTTCTACATTTCCTTGCTTTCCTTTTCAATTATACAAATTTTCATTTCAGCAAGTTCATTTCAGTTAGTTGCAATTTATTTCATTCAATAAATTTTAGTTTTGCAAGTACTATCATTGTGGGGAAAAAAGAAACAAAAACCAACCAAAAAGATTTCCTTTCATGCCTCGTAGCAATAGAGATAACTCAGGAAAAGTTTTGCCCAACACCCCCATTACTTCACATAGCCAGCCTTCTCTCTTCTTCAGCGGCTACGATCAAGAACCCTTAGGTGAACAAAAAGACATATTTGAAGAACCTATAGGGGAAGAAGAAGAAGAAAACATTCGTCTGGAGCCAATGGCTGAAAACAGAAATGCTAGAGTTAATGGGGAGAGAATAGAGGGTACCTTTCCCATTCGGGAGACCAATGGAGACACCAAAATGAAGAACATAAGCCCTTCCACCCTACCTCATTTCCATGGTCTGACTACAGAAGATCCTGACACCTTCTTGTTCGAGTTTGCTATCATCTGTCGAACTTATGACTATGAAGAAGATGACAAAAAGTTGAAACTGTTCCCTTCTACTCTCAAGGATGCAGCACTACGCTGGTTCATGGGACTACCTAGCAATAGCATCACAACTTGGGCTCAAATGCAGCATGCCTCTAACAACAATTATTGAGACTATTGTAGGTCAAAAGATACTAAAGAATAAATCTTTTGAATGACCATAGGAAGTGACGAGTCCCTAGAAGACTATGAAGAGAGGTTCCAACTCAGTTACAAAAGGGTTGGGTGTACACTTGACCTTGAGTCTCAAAAGTTGGTCCTGCTCATGGGAATCCGAGAAGATCTTCTAGACACCCTCCATCTGTTGGCTGGGGGAGACATCTACCAACTACTCTTTGAGGACATAAGGACTATTTTTTAGAAATCATTCTAGGGTAGCCAGAAGGAAAGGTAGGGGGAGTCACCCCATAGCCAGTACCTCTTCCTCCAACTCATCCATTAAAGGAGAAATTGGAAACATGCTGGAAGACTTCAAGAGTGAGATGTTGCAAACTCTTACCATGCAAATGGAAACCTTACATATCAAAAGAAAACAAGAGTAAGAAGAGAGGGCATTCGCCATTTTTTTGGACTTTTGTTTATGTAAACTCTGCTCAACTTTGAGCTTATTATTTTGTGACAGTTTCATGTAATCCTACTATTGTTTTTAGAAATAGAGATGGAATCCTCTTTAATATAGCACTGAGTTACCTCAGAGGGCTGAAGATCTTGGGTTAGGGCCCAATCCATGTATCCAAGCTCCTCTTTACTTGTATTTGTATGTTTTATTTCAGTTTGTAGATTAGCTTGCTCTTAGATGTATTTTTTTTATGGTTAAGAATAGGTTGCTTTTGATGATAAAGTAGTTTTCTTCCATTTGTGATTTCTATAGTAGGTTAAGCATTGATAAAGAGAAAATTCAAAAGGCTAGCAACAGTGCCTTGGCCTCTATTCCTCCCTTTGGGACCATGATTTGAGGCAAAGATCCTCTTGCTGCCCAAAAAACATAGATTTTCCTCATTCGTAGGACTTCTAGTGTTTGCAGCTTTTTAGTAGGTTAATAGTCCAACATTGCCTTGCTTCAGTTCTTCTTCATCATGCTCACTTCTTTATTTCCAATAGTATTCTTCCATGCTTTCCTTTCTTGCATCATTTCTCAGCATTTCCTTTCAGAGATCATAGATTAGACTAGTGTGATGCAAAACTCTGTTTTTCTAGACGCACTCATTTCATTGCTTGTTTGATCTTATTTGTTGACTATAATTTCCTTTGTAGTAGATCTCTTCTTGCAGTAGGCCAGCCTATCAGCCATCACATCCTCGATCTGATACATGCCCTACGGGTTGCCTAAACCTCACCGACCCTAAAAATAATAGCAGGATTACATGAAACTGTCACAAAATAATAAGCTCGAAGTTGAGAAACTCCAACCATTTTTCTCTCTCCTGGTGGTTCATGGTAGACCATAGGCACCTTGACACCTCACTCCAATGTTCATCCATATTTTTCGCCCACTCTGACACCCTCAAAATCATGAAAACTATTCTCGGCCTCCTCTTATAGGCATCCTGTAGAACGTTGTTTTTCCTCGTGTAGATTTCCGATGTCCTTGTGTAGATTTTCCTATAGGCTTTCGTTTGAAGGCCGAGTGTGGGAAAAGCCTCCAAAAGGCCACCTGAGACCTCCTAGGACCCATCCACACCATCTTACATCCTCTCAAGTACCAAAACCACCCTCCAACGCAACCTATTCATTGCCACACTCACACACAATAAATTACATGCACGTGAATTTCACATAAAGATACATAAAAATCCAAAAATATGTTCTTTGCTTATTTACTTCTAGAAATAACATAGTTAGATGTTGTTTACTTCTTTGAGTAGGTAATGGCATTCCTTTCATGGTTTTCATAGTGATTTCTGCAAAACTAGGATTAGTTGGCTAATTAGGGTTTACTAGGTTTGCTTTACATTTCATTCTTTCTCCTTTCTAGTGTTAGAGTAGCATCTGTAGAGTAATCTTTCTCTCCTTTCATCACATATAGAGCTTCTTTTGGAATCCATAAAAGTTGGCTTGAGCTCCTAGTGATCTTGCGCCGGCTGACCATGTGACAACCTGCAATAAGAACTAGTACTTGTGCAGACAACACCGATGCTTCCAAGTTTGTTACGAACTACCAGGTTCATAAGAGTAAAGTAGGCAGCCCAGCAGTTGTAGCAATATTGCTGCAATACTGGTGCTCACCAATTTTTGGTGCCGTTACTGGGGATTGATGCATTAGTAGTTTAGAATAGTTTCTGGTTGGAGGTCGGATTTTTGTTGGACTTTTTCTCATGTAAACTCTGCTTAACTTTGAGCTTCTTATTTTGTGACAGTTTCATGTAATCCTGCTATTGTTTTTGGAAATAAAGATGGAATCCTTTCTGAGCTAGCACTGAGTTACCTCAGAGGGCTGAAGCTCTTGGGTTAGGGCCCAATCCAAGAAACCAAGCTCCTCTGTACTTGTATTTTTATTTTTTATTTCAGTTTGTAGATTAGGTTGTTGATAGATATATTTCTTGTATGGTTAAGAATAGGTTGCTTTTGATGATTCAGTAGTTTGCTTCCATTTGTCCTTTCTATAGTAGGTTAAGTAATGATAAAGAGAAGATTCAAAAGGCTAGCAACAGTGCCTTGGCCTCTCTTCCTCCCTTTGGGACCATGATTTGAGGCAAAGATCCTCTTGCTGCCCAAAAAACACAGATTTTCCTCATTCATAGGACTTCTAGTGTTTGCAGCTATTCAGTAGGTTAATAGTCCAACATTGCTTTGCTTCAGTTCTTCTTCATCATGTTCACTTCTTTATTTCCAATAGAATTCTTCCATGCTTTCCTTTCTTGCATCATTTCTCAGCATTTCCTTTCATAGATCATAGATTAGACTAGTGTGATGCAAAACTCTGTTTTTATAGATGCACTCATTTCATTGCTTGTTCGATATTATTGGTTGACTGTAAGTTCCTTTGTAGTAGATCTCTTCTTGTAGTAGGCCAGCCTATCAACCATCACATCCTCGATCTGATCCATGCCCTACAGGTTACCTAAACGTCACCGACCCTAAAAACAATAACAGGATTACATGAAACTGTCACAAAATAATAAGCTCGAAGTTGAGCAAATCCAACCATTTTTCTCTCTCCTGGTGGTTCATGGTAGACCATAGGCACCTTGACACCTCACTCCAATGTTCATCCATCTTTTTCACCCACTCTGACACCCTCAAAAGCATGAAAATTGTTCTCGGCCTCCTCCTATAGGCATCCTGTAGAACGTTGTTTTTCCTCGTGTAGATTTCCGGTGTCCTTGTGTAGATTTTCCTATAGGGCCATATCATTTCTAAAGATGGCATTCATATAGATCTTGCACGTGTGGAAGAAATTCAGCAGTTAGAGCAGCCCCGAAATAAGAAGGAGATTCAATCCTTTAATGGCAAGTTGAATTTTCTGCGTCGCTTTATTCCCAATCTTGCCGAACATCTCAGAGAAATAACCAACATGCTCAAAAAGGACAGCCAGCTCAAATGGACCGAAGAGGCGGTAAAGGCTTTCAATTTGGTAAAGTTAATTTTATCTTCAGCCCCAACTCTAATTAGCCCGGATTATACACAAGATTTTATTTTATTTTCATTTGTTTCAGAGCATACATTGGCAGCTGTGCTGATGCAAAAAAGAGATGGAGTTGAGATGCCCATAGCTTTTTTCAGTCGAACCATAAGGGATGGAGCACTGAAATATAATATCATTGAAAAACAAGCATTGGCACTGGTAAAAGCACTGAAATATTTCCGGGTGTACATATTGAATTCTCATATTTTGGCATATGTTCCCAACGCAGCTGTTAAGGATGTTTTGGTACAAGGGGAACCGGAAGGAAGAAGGGGAAAGTGGATCGCTGCACTATTAGAATATGATGTGGAAATTAAGCCTACTAAGTTGATTAACGGTCAAGGTCTTGCTAAGATGATGGCTGAAACAAATCTCCATGTCCTGGACATCAATTTGATTGTTGCCTTATCCGATGAAGATGAAGAAAATTCAGCTCTACAGGTATCCGATATCTTTGTTTCCTCTCCTTGGTATGCTGATATTGTATATGTGCTTCAAAATTTATCTTCACCCCTTGGGATGCCTCGAAACAAAGCCAGGAAATTGAAATTAAAAGCTGCCAAATTTTGCATCATCAAATTTGCACTTTATTGGAAAGACCCCGGTGGCATATTGCTGAATTGTTTAGTCGAGGAAGAAGCTAAGAGAGCTGTTGAGGATTTTCACAAAGGTGACTGCGGGGGCCATTTGTTTTGGAAGACCACGGCTAATAAAATCCTAAGGGCAGGTTTCTATTGGGCTTCATTGTTTTCTGATATATATAAAGCAGTTAAGAGTTGTCATGAATGTCAAATTTTTCAAGGAAAGCAGAAATTACAGTCGTTACCTCTCAAGCCTATTGAAATCAGTGCACCATTTCAGCAATGGGGCTTGGATTTTATTGGCGAAATCCACCCAGCATCTTCCGAGCAGCATAGATGGATATTGATCGCCACTGATTACTTCACGAAATGGATTGAAGCCATTCCCACCTGGCAGGCCACGGACTTGGTAATTATTTCTTTCCTTGAGAATAACATATTGTCACATTTCGGCTGCCCACATAAGTTGATTACAGATAATGCAGCAGCGTTTAAATCAAATAAGATGGTTGATTTTTGTTACAAATATAACATCAGCTTGGGGCATTCTACCGCCTACCATCCACAAGGAAATGGGCTGGCCGAGTCTTCGAATAAATCTCTAGTCAACATTATAAAGAAATTGTTGGAAATCAATAAGAAGAGCTGGCACAAAAAGTTAGTAAATGCATTATGGGCTTATCGTGTAAGTCAAAAGAAGTCAATTGGTATGTCACCCTTTGAACTGGTTTACGGGACAGATGCAGTGTTTCCTACTTCACTTAGTATTCTGGTAGCAAAGTTGCTTCAAGAAGCTGATGGTGAGGAGGATCCTATGCGACGGTGGATTAGTCAAATGATTCATTTACAGCAGACACGAGAGGACGTTCTTCAAAATTCCCTTAAATTGCAAGAGCGCATAAAGAAAATCTATGACAGAAAAGCTAAACCGGATGATTTTCAGATAGATGATGTTGTTTTAAGATGGGATGCCCGAAATGAAGACAAAGGGAAACATGGAAAATTCGACAACTTGTGGAAAGGTCCCTACAAAATTGCAGCATACCGTGGTCCAAATGCCTTTCTTCTCAAAGAAATGAACGGTGATGATTGTCTCGGTGGGTCGGTAAATGGTCGGCTACTCAAAAGTTATCATGTTTGAGCATTTTCTGCTCTAGTCACTACCATTGTAATTACCATTTTACTTTCATTTTGCAGCAAGTGTGAACTGATCTTTCATCTTTAGTCTGGGGCCCGCGGTGAAGGCTATAATTCTGAAGATGGAGATTAGTTGGTGTGAGTTTTTCAGGTTGTTTTAATCAGTCCATTTTCTGCACAAAGTTGAGTTAGTTTTTGTCGAAGTTAGTTTGATTTTCAGTCAAGTGTCAAAGTCAATAAAGTTGTCCAAAATTGGGTCACATGTGTAAATAATGACTCCATTGCCCAATGATTATAAAGCACTGGTCTGCTCTCCCAGAGGTCTAAGGTTCTTGGTACCTCCAAGGAGCTACCATCCCCATTGGAGCCAATGTTAGAGTCGATCTAGTAGCCCTCCATCAGCAATCAAAGCTCTTTGCATTTGCATAAGTAGGTGTCTCATCAATGTCATCTTATTGCATTCCATTAGGCATGCCATAACCCTGATGGAGGAGCTGGTGTCTTTATTCCCCTCTTGGCACTGTTGGATCAAATTGTTTCACTAAATAAACTATTTCAAAGTTGCTTGTCTTGTCTTGAGGTCAAAGGTCTTAGGTCTACAGTTTAGGTCCTGTTTGTTTTCAAGGTCATGTCTCTAAAGGTCAATAAATGCCTAGCAGGCCAGAGGGATGATTATCAAAGTGTTTCTTTAAAAGATTTCATCTTGTACAGCTAAATTTTTTTACCTTGGATTTAAAAACCCTATTTTTAAAGCCAAGATCATTTCTCAAAACTTTGTAAAAATTGTAAAAATTCAAAAATTCTTTGAAAGGCAACACACAGCCCTGGTCCCCTTTGCCAAGACTCCTCAGAAGCTATCCCTGCAAAAAATTATCAAGGAAAAATATCAATTCAACCAATTTCAGGACAAAAGGAAACCAAAAAGTCAACAGCATTTAAAGTTTTAAAAAGTGTCATTAAAAACATTAGAAAGAGGGTTTTGACATGAAATTAACTCAAAACAAAGTTATAAAGTCTCTCTTTCCCTCCATTAAGCTTCATTGTGCCTTCAAGCAATAGAGCAATCGATTTCAAGAGCAGTTGGGCGAATTTGGTGAACTGTGAAGGCGCGCGACCTGTCGATACTGGTGCGCGACCCGTCAGGGCACCTCCACCAGTGTAAACTTTACATGGGCGCGACCCGTTGAAGGCACGCGACCTGTTGGGTAATGCACGCGACCCGTCAGGGTTTCCCCCACAGAAAATTACCAGCAAGCTGCCAAGTGACCACAAATTGTTCAAGCTTGTAAGGTAGGCCTTCAATCATATAAATTATGGTTTGCTAAAGCTTGAGAAAATCATGATAATTGTTTTAAAAGCCTTCATTTGCAAGTAAAGACTTCGTGTGCTTTTGCTTGAAAATGTCAAAGTTGCTAGGGTTTTTTTTGCTGTTTTAAGGTATTCCTTTTTATTCCTATTGTTCCTACATTTTCCCACCTTCCATTTCTTACTCCCTTATCACTGTTATTTAATTTCCCTACCAAAAATATTAAAAAATCAAAAATCAAAAATCAAACCCTAAACTACACCTCCCATAACATCCTTGCAAATGAAATTGTATGATGATGTTGATGTTATGATTCCTCCCTTTAACCCCTGTTTCATATATTTTTCCCAATTTCCCTTCCAAGTCTCCCTTCCCTAACATTGCCCTTGTGCTACTTGTCCCCTTGAAACAACATTTCAAACAGTTAAAACAACAGATTTTAAAGCAGAAGCAGCAGTACATTTCAGCCACTTTGCTCCTGAAACCATGTCGGAAACCGAAACCGATTATGAGCAAAGTGATGACCATGAGTCAGCTTCAAAGTTTGAGGTACATAGGAGGCCTCACAAGGGTGGTAAGAGCGGTCACCATAAGAGAGAGGAGCCCACCTCTCTAACTGATTTGCTGGCTTTTCCAATGGCAGTTACATGTTTTCGTTACCTATCATGTTATGAGTTTTGCGAGAGGATCTCTCAGATTCGGCATCACAGGGAGTTGGCTCGCTTGTTTGTTTTGCATTTTCATGATGGGGATGTGAACCTTGCAGGGGTGGATTTTACATTGACACCTGAGATGATTGCTCAAGCAACAGGGATACCAAATGTTGGAGAGGTGTGGAATAAGCGCAAAATATTGGACAGTTTTCAGTTTGAGCCTTACATTAAACCTTCATTTATGAGGCTCGTGACGGGTGTATTTCCTTTCAGGTTTTTGAGGAATGAGTATGCTCCTTTGATGAGGCTTATCATGCGCTATTTCACCTGTGAGGGCAGATTTTCACGTGTGTATTCATACCATATTCGCTTGTTGATGCATTTCACACAGGTCTGGATGATGAACATCCCTGTTTTCTTCTGCCAGAATATTGAGAGGATGGTGCCCTTGATGCAGAGGAAGAGCCCAGCACAACAATATAGGAGCCTTTATCATTATGTCTTGATCTAGCTTGTGGTCATACATCATTTGGCTCAGCATGGCATCCCATGGGAGGATTTTATCTCTCGTGAGTTTTTCACAGCACCACTACCACATCCTGAGATTTTTCATGAGGAGGGAGGACCATCACAGCAGCATGATATCCCTAAGACTAGACATGTCAGTTCTCCTCCATTGGTCACTTATCAGAGAGGCCACAGGGCCTTATTTGCAGTAGCTAGGCGAGTATTTTCTCCACATCAGGTGGAAGGGGTCTCGCCTTCTTCATCAGCACCACGAGTGTTATCTCCACACCAGGTGGAAGGGGCCTCGTCTTCGACAGCAGCACAGGTATCAGAGAGGGGCAAACAGCCCAAGATTGATGACGGGCCATCAGGTGTTCCAGATATAGAGATTGTTGATGTTGATATCAGTTCTCCTAGCCTAGAGTCAAAGGAGATCATTCAGCACCTAAGAGATGAAAATGATTCATTGTAGCGAAAATTGGAAGGGGCATAATGGAGGATCACATATTTAGAGCAGCGCAAAAAGAAACTTGAGGAGGAGCACACTCTAGATGAGTTGCGGAGGATCCATGAGGACCGCAACTTGCCTCAAAGAGACTCGGCGATTTGGTACCCATTGAGCGAGAGGCCATGCTTCTTCGGGTCAATGCTCATTTGGAGAGGTTGCTACCTAAGGCCAACCAAGATAAGAACTTGCTCAGGAACATGAAAAATCATTATTGGGCGCGGATGCACGTATGCAAGGCAAGAATGAAAGTGCTCCAAAGACGGTTGGTCAAAGCCCAAAAACAAAGGAAAAGGTCGGACCCCCTCCATATCTTGGCTGAGGCTTCTTTGAAGGAACATGATACTAAATAACTCAGCTTCAGCACAAATTTCAAAAAAATTTGAGCATTTTGGGTCATTTTTGATTTGTCTGGCAAAAAACAAGTTTTCTTCACCGATGGGTCGCGTGCCGCGCGCGACCCTTTCGTTTGGCAACTCCATTTTGGGAAAACTCAGTATTTATGGATTTTTCATGGAATGTTACACATGCTCAGCCATTACTAGGAAATTTCACCAAGCTTTGGGCCTCCAGAATGTCAAAAAACAAGCAAAAAATGACTTTCTGCCACATTTTTGACACATAGAAAGTATTCTTGGGCGATTGCAATTTTGGAGGGGAAAATGACAACCAAATTTATCAATTCTACTTGTGTTGGAACGTAGACATCTAGACCTTTCCAACAAGCCCACTTTTGCCTCATTTGGACACCTGGAAGTGCCTCAAAAGTGCCTCCAAAGGCGAGCGACCCGTCCAGGAATTGCGCGCGACCCATCGGGCAGTTTGCACAGGAAATCAACCTACAGCTCAGCAAAATGCAGTTTTGACTAGATTTGACTTTTTGGGAGTTGATTTTCATCCTCCTTGTTGTAAATGATGTCATTTTATGATGTTTAGGCACTTATTTATCTCTTCTAGAAGATTCATTCATCAGATAGGTAAAATGTAATGAATGAATTGGTTTCCTAGCTTATAGAGGCAAGTTGTTTTGATTGCCTAGTTTTCAGTGCTTAGTTTAGAATTGGTTGAAACAACTCCTAGGATAGTGAGCTCGACCGCTAGAGGCAGGGAAAGATGTTAGATGGCCTATATTATGTACTTTCTTGCTCATTTTCATGGTTGGACTCTTGAGGGAGAAGCTCTTATTGTATTACTCACTGTATCTCTGCAATTTTTGGCAAAGGAAGACCAGGGTGTTGCAGTCCTTTTTGGGATTCTTGTGGTCACATGTATTGATGGTGTGTTTCTCTTTGTACTTGTAAGTGTGTTATGTGAATCACTTCCTTACTTTTCCTTCTGCAAATTAGGCAAATGAAGTGTTAAAGTAGAATTCATGGCTGTCATGCTCTGCTTTTAAGTTTGCTTAATATCAATGTTTTCAACTGTTTAAGGGGAATTCAAGGTTATTGCTTGCTCCCCTTAACTCCTCACCGGTCATTCTCATCCATCCACCTCTATCAAAGGCATCAATATTGTCTCCTACCTCGCCCCAAAGAACCCCCTGCAAAAACTGTGTCCAATCCCCGCACCCAAAATTGCCATTCCCCAATTTTCCACCAAAACTCTAAAAATCCCAAAACAAACCTCTTGATCAGTTTACTAGCCTAAAATCAGTGTTTCCCTTTTGGTTATCTTTCCCGTTGAAGATCTTTACCGAGATATACCGGAGAGAGCCCTCTCCTGCCCCATAGGGCTAGCTACGAGGCTAAGTGGTTTGATGTTGCCTTGGAGTTTGCCTTTCTCAGCCTGAGGTGAAATTTCAAGCACTAACATATTGGCGACCATACTGGGGAGAACAACTTGTCTGTTGATTGATGTTTTTTCTTCATAAGTCTTAGATGGAGCCTGAAGTTACGCCAGGTAGCCTTCGAAACGCTTTTGCTTTGCATAAGCGGAAGTAGATAAACGCTGCTTCAGTCAATCTCCGTGAGCTTGTGAATACAGCACTTCAATTTCATTTTACCCCAGTTCATTTGCAAACTCTGAACTTTTGGATGATTAGTTAAGAGTTTTCATAGGCTGATTGGTTATTTTTTCCTTGATTTCCAAACTGGCTTCCAATTCTGGTCGTATTCAAATCTCATTCATGTCCAACCATTTTTGAGTATCTTGAAGACCTTGATTTTGACGAGAGTTTTGAGTTGTCTTTGTTCAAAACCAAATCTGAAAGTACACTTGATTCTCTAGTTCCTAACCCTGATTTCGCAGCTGCTCTTGAAATTGAGAGACACAACAGATTAGTTGACAATTTCATCCTAAGATCTCTTCAGTCAGATATTCACGCTACAAATCTTGCTGAGTTCGTTGAAACTATATCTATTCATATCGGATCCAGTATCACGGCGCATGAGAAGTCTAATCCTCCTCTTATTTTTGTTTCTCCCATAATCACTTATCCCGCATCTACATTTGGTTCACCTTCTACATCCCATACCACTTCTCCTCCCCATACTCCTCATACTACAGCTACACCTACTCCACCCGCTACTCCTAGACCCAATCTACCTAAAGCAATGGCTGCCCGGTTTGCCCCACTTGCTCTTCCCCAAAATCTCCATGATATGCCAGCCGATTATCAAAGTAAAATTCCCATGTTTGATGGCACTCCACAGAGTATTTCTGCTCAGCAACATATAGATAAAATGACGAATTTCTTTGATCTATATGAGATAGATGAAGAGGATGTAACTATGTGTTTGTTTGTACAAACGTTTGATGGCGAAGTAAGAAAGTGGTTCAGAGGTTTGACAGCGCGGAGCATTGTTACCTTAGAGGCACTTCAGAACCAGTTTCTAGATCGATGGGAAATCAGAAAGGATCCGCTTCAGATCAATTCTGAGTACAACAACCTCAAGCATAATTATGGTGAGTCAGTCCAAGACTACATTATCAGATTTAATACAGTATACAATGCTATTCCAGATGATTTAAGGCCATCTAGAAAATCAACACTTCTCAATTCCCGGATGGTTTTGATCCGGAGATGGCTTATTCATTGCGAGATAGAGATCCGCCTACCTTGGAGGATATGCAGAAAATTGTTGTTAGTGTTGAAGCAAATTTTAATGATAAAAAGGTCAAGAATGAAGGCGGAAAAGCGAGTCACAATCAAAGAGGAAGCATCCACATCACATCAGCTTCTTCGTGAAGTTGAAAAGATTAAAAGGGCACTTGAAAATGTTCGTATTGATAAGCTGGAGCCGCAGATCCGTAATCCTAATTTCCGAGGTGCACAACAGCCACAATATAGAATCAAGCAGCGTGAAACAAAGGCACAAGAGGCAGCAGTTCAGCAGCAAATTAAACCTCCCTTTCAGCAGAATTTTGTTAGCCAAGAATCAGAGGATGAAGGTGATACGGTGGGAGAGGAAAATCACTTCTTCACTCCTGATGATCTGCCCACTTATGTTACAGAAGAAGAAGAGTTGGTAAGTCACTCCATCATCCCTCAGGATGAACATTATATCTTGTCAAATGATGCAGCACTTGAAGAAGAATCGGAAGAGTATCAAAGAGGGTACGTAAATGCTTTATCCGCTCAGTAGAGACAATTAAGAAACCGAGTTGTTCCCATAAATCCCATTCAGAAAAGGAAAGATACTTCAGCAAAGAATGATTCGGCTTCCCCACACACAAAAGGAAAAGACATAATTGATCCTTCAACAAGTCAATCATCATCAGCAAGCAAAACAGATCAGCCATCAAACATACCAAGAGATAAAGTTGAAAAAAGAGACAATCCAGCTAAAGAAGGTGAGAAGGTTTCAGTTTTCAGTTTGGAGAATGAAATTTCAAAGTTGAAAGTGTCCATTCCTTTGACGGAAATCATGAAGAACAACACTTACCGAGGCCAAATTTCCAGGATGCTGAATTTTGATCCAATGCTCGACACGGTGAATGTAGAAGATGATCAGCCAGAGCTGATTTTTGGGCCTGCTTTAAATGGTGAGTCTCCCGAAATTGATGTTCCTCCATTCTATATCAGTTTGCGATTGCATATGTGTTGCACAATGCCATGTTTGACTCGGAGCTTCACATAATTTGATGCCGAAAACAATTATGGATAAACTGGGACTTGACATCACAAGGAACTATCATGATTTGTATTCGTTTGATTCCAGCCAGGTGAAATGTATTGGTTTGATCAAGGACTTGGTGGTGAGCCTAGATCAAATTCCAGCGAAGAATGTTTTGATGGATGTGGTGGTGGCGGATATTCCTCCACGATTCGGCATGTTGCTTTTTAGATCTTGGGGAGCCAAGCTCAAAGGTACACTTCAGCTCGATTTTTCCTATGCTATAATTCCAGTCTTTGGTCAGATGAGGAAGTTATATCGGGAGCAAAATATGAAATACATGATCAATAGTAAGGAAAAGCCAATCAATCATCCTGTAAATTATGTACATACAGATTTAGAGTCATTTGTTTTGTTTGCGGAGAATTTTAATGAGATAGATAGTCAGTTAGTTCAAGCAGAAGATATACCAGACATTTTAGAAAACTTCAGAGAAATTTTAAGAAAGGAAAGGGAAGAAAGGTCCACTGTCATGAAGCCAACAGCTGAGATCAATGGGCAGCAAACAGAAAATGCAGAGACATCACATTTTCAACACTTAGAGGATGATGAGGATGGTCTTTGGACCATGGATTTTGATGGCGCTGTGGGCAGCAATGGTGCTGGTATAGGTGTGTGGATTTGAAGCCCATTTTCAGCCCAAAACCAAGTCCCCAGCAAGGTACGGGTATGTTCATACAAATTGGCATTTGATTGTTCAAATAATGAGGCAGAATATGAGGCTCTCATTGTTGGTCTGAAAATCCTTCGGAAGTTGAAGGCAAAGAAGATAGCGGTATATGGTGACTCCGAGTTGGTTATAAAGCAAGTGAAAGGTGAATTTCAGGCTAAACATCCTCGTATGCGAGCATATCGAAATGCTGTCCTAGATATTTTAAATTTTTTTTCTGAACATACTTTGACATGTGTGCCCCGTATTCAAAATGGTGTTGCGGACGCATTGGCTAAGGCAGCAAGTAATTTGAAAATCCCTATGAATTCCAGCAATAAGTTTGAAATTTATGTGAAGCACCGTCCTACAGTTCCAGACAATCAAAGGTGTTGGCAAGTTTTCCAAGATGATGAGTAAATCAAGGATTTTCTGCAAGTGGAGGGTGATTTCAAAGACATCTCCATAGACACAGAATCTGAGGAAGTAAATCAAATGGATGTATTGCAGCTTAAAGACAATTTCATTCCTAAAGGCTTAATTCCTTTGGAAGAGTTGTTTGATCAAGATGACGTGGCCCGCAAACCCACCTTAAGGCCCACAGAAGGAGGTGTTGAAGAAGTGAATCTTGGGACAGCTGAGAATCCAAAGATGGTGAAGCTATCAAAATCATTGTCGCCCAAGGTAAAGAAATATTATATCAAATTTTTGTCTTCGTTTTCTAATGTTTTTGCATGGGACTATTCAGATTTGAAAACTTATGACACAAGTATCATTCAACACACCATTCCCATAAAGCCAAATCAAAAGCCTTTCCGACAAAAGTTGAGAAGAATTAATCCTAAGCTGTTGCCATTGATCGAGAAGGAAGTCAACAGGTTGTATAAGTCTGGAATCATAGTGCCAATCAGATTTTCCGACTGGATTTCCAACTTGGTGCCCGTGAGAAAGAAGACCGGCGAGATTCGCTTGTGTATAGACTTCAGAAATCTCAATAAGGTGTCGCTAAAGGACAATTATCCACTGCCCAAGATGGATCATATATTGCAGCGGGTAGTTGGCGCATCAAGGATGTCTCTACTTGATGGTTATTCCGGGTACAATCAGATTTTGGTGCATGAGGATGACCGTGACAAAACTGCATTCACAACTCCATGGGGGACATTCCATTATGCCAAGATGCCATTTGGATTGAAAAACGCAGGTGCTACCTTTCAGCGGGTGATGGACATGGCCTTTGCTAATGAGAAGGGTGTCTTTTTGGTCGTTTATCTTGATGATTTAACTGTGTTTTCTAAATCTAATGAGGAGCATTTGTATCATTTAACAATGGTGTTTCAAAAGTGCAGAAAATATGGTATCTCATTGAATCTGAAGAAGAGCCTTTTCGCTATGAGCGAAGGAAAGCTGTTGGGCCATATCATTTCTAAATATGGCATTCGTATAGATCCTGCACGTGTGGAAGCAATTCAGCAGTTAGAGCAGCCCCGAAATAAGAAGGAGATTCAATCCTTTAATGGCAAGTTGAATTTTCTGCGTCGCTTTATTCCCAATCTTGCCGAACATCTCAGAGAAATAACCAACATGCTCAAAAAGGACAGCCAGCTCAAATGGACCAAAGAGGCGGTAAAGTCTTTCAATTTGGTAAAGTTAATTTTATCTTCAGCCCCAACTCTAATTAGCCCGGATTATACACAAGATTTTATTTTATTTTCATTTGCTTTAGAGCATACATTGGCAGCTGTGCTGATGCAAAAAAGAGATGGAGTTGAGATGCCCATAGCTTTTTTTAGTTGAATCATAAGGGATGGAGCGCTGAAATATAATATCATTGAAAAACAAGCATTGGCACTGGTAAAAGCACTGAAAGATTTCCGGGTGTACATATTGAATTCTCATATTTTGACATATGTTCCCAACGCAGCTGTTAAGGATGTTTTGGTACAAGTGGAACCGGAAGGAAGAAGGGGAAAGTGGATCGCTGCACTATTATAATATGATGTGGAAATTAAGCCTACTAAGTTGATTAAGGGTCAAGGTCTTGCTAAGATGATGGTTGAAACAAATCTCCATGTCCTGGACATCAACTTGATTGCTGCCTTATCCGATGAAGATGAAGAAAATTCAGCTCTACAGGTATCCGATATCTTTGTTTCCTCTCCTTGGTATGCTGATATTGTATATGTGCTTCAAAATTAATCTTCACCCCTTGGGATGCCTCGAAACAAAGCCAGGACATTGAAATTAAAATTTGCCAAATTTTGCATCATCAAATCTGCACTTTATTGGAAAGACCCCGGTGGCATATTGCTGAATTTTTTAGTCGAGGAAGAAGCTAAGAGAGCTGTTGAGGATTTTCACAAAGGTGACTGCGGGGGCCATTTGTTTTGGAAGACCACGGCTAATAAAATCCTAAGGGCAGGCTTCTATTGGCCTTCATTGTTTTCTGATGTATATAAAGCAGTTAAGAGTTGTCATGAATGTCAAATTTTTCAAGGAAAGCAGAAATTACAGCCGTTACCTCTCAAGCCCATTGAAATCAGTGCACCATTTCAGCAATGGGGCTTGGATTTTATTGGAAAAATCCACCCAGCATCTTCCGGGCAGCATAGATGGATATTGACCGCCACTGATTACTTCACGAATAGATTGAAGCCATTCCCACCCGGCAGGCCACGGACTCGGTAATTATTTCTTTCCTTGAGAATAACATATTGTCACGTTTTGGCTGTCCACATAAGTTGATTACAGATAATGCAGCAGCGTTTAAATCAAATAAGATAGTTGATTTTTGATACAAATATAACATTAGCTTGCAGCATTCGACCGCCTACCATCCACAAGGAAATGGGCTGGCCGAGTCTTCGAATAAATCTCTAGTCAACATTGTAAAGAAATTGCTGGAAATCAATAAGAAGAGCTGGCACAAAAAGTTAGTAAATGCATTATGGGCTGATCGTGTAAGTCAAAAGAAGTCAATTGGTATGTCACCCTTTGAACTGGTTTACGGGGCGGATGTAGTGTTTCCAACTTCACATAGTATTCCGGTAGCAAAGTTGCTTCAAGAAGCTGATGGTGAGGAGGATCCTATGCAACGACGGATTAGTCAAATGATTCATTTACAGCAGACACGAGAGGAAGTTCTTCAAAATTCCCTTAAATTGCAAGAGCGCATAAAGAAAATCTATGACAGAAAAGCTAAACCGGATGATTTTCAGATAGATGATGTTGTTTTAAGATGGGATGCCCGAAATGAAGACAAAGGGAAACATGGAAAATTCGATAACTTGTGGAAAGGTCCCTACAAAATTGTAGCATACCATGGTCCAAATGCCTTTCTTCTCAAAGAAATGAACGGTGATGATTGTCTCGGTGCGTCGATAAATGGCCGGCTACTCAAAAGGTATCATGTTTGAGCATTTTCTTCTCTAGTCACTACCATTGTAATTACCATTTTACTTTCATTCTGCAGCAAGTGTGAACTGATCTTTCATCTCTAGTCTGGGGCCCGCGGTGAAGGCTATAATTCTGAAGATGGAGATTAGTTGGTGTGAGTTTTTCAGGTTGTTTTAATCAGTCCATTTTCTGCACAAAGTTGAGTTAGTTTGTCTCGAAGTTAGTTTGATTTTCAGTCAAGTGTCAAAGTCAATAAAGTTGTCCAAAAATGGGTCACATGTGTAAATAATGACTCCATTGCCCAATGATTATAAAGCACTGGTCTACTCTCCCAGAGGTCTAAGGTTCTTGGTACCTCCAAGGAGCTACCATCCCCATTGGAGCCAATGTTAGAGTCGGTCTAGTAGCCCTCCATCAGCGATCAAAGCTCTTTGCATTTGCATAAGTAGGTGTCTCATCAGTGTCATCTTATTGCATTCCATTAGGCATGCCATAGCCCTGATGGAGGAGCTGGTGTCTTTATTCCACTCTTGGCACGGCTGGATCAAATTGTTTCAGTCAATAAACTATTTCAAAGTTGCTTGTCTTGTCTTGAGGTCAAAGGTCTTAGGTCTAGGGTTTAGGTCCAGTTTGTTTTCAAGGTCATGTCTCTAAAGGTCAATAAATGCCCAGCAGGCCAGAGGGATGATTATCAGAGTGTTTCTTTAAAAGATTTCATCTTGTACAGCTAAATTTTTTTACCTTGGATTTAAAAACCCTGTTTTTAAAGCCAAGATCATTTCTCAAAACTTTGTAAAAATTGTAAAAATTCAAAAATTCTTTGAAAGGCAACACGCAGCCCTGGTCCCCTTTGCCAAGACTCCTCAGAAGCTATCCCTGCAAAAAATTATCAAGGAAAAATATCAATTCAACCAATTTCAAGACAAAAGGAAACCAAAAGGTCAACAGCATTTAAAGTTTAAAAACGTGTCATGAAAAACATTAGAAAGAGGGTTTTGACATGAAATTAATTCAAAACAAAGTTATAAAGTCTCTCTTTCCCTCCATTAAGCTTCATTGTGCCTTCAAGCAATAGAGCAATCGATTTCAAGAGCAGTTGGTCGAATTTGGTGAAGTGTGAAGGCGCGCGACCCGTCGAGACTGGTGCACGACCCGTTGAAGGCGCGTGACCCGTCAGGGTAGCTCCACCAGTGTAAACTTTACATAGGCGCGACCCGTTGAAGGCACGCGACCTGTTAGGTAATGCACGCGACCCGTCAGGGTTTCCTTCACAGAAAATTACCAGCAAGCTGCCAAGTGACCACAAATTGTTCAAGCTTGTAAGGTAGGCCTTCAATCATATAAATTATGGTTTGCTAAAGCTTGAGAAAATCATGATAATTGTTTTAAAAGCCTTCATTTGCAAGTAAAGACTCCATATGCTTTTGCTTGAAAATGTCAAAGTTGCTAGGGTTCGTTTTGCTGTTTTAAGGTATTCCTTTTCATTCCTATTGTTCGTACATTTTCCCACCTTCCATTTCTTACTCCCTTATCACTGTTATTTAATTTCCCTACCAAAAATATTAAAAAATCAAAAATAAAAAATCAAACCCTAAACTACACCTCCCATAACATCCTTACAAATGAAATTGTATGATGATGTTGATGTTATGATTCCTCCCTTTAACCCCTGTTTCATATATTTTTCCCAATTTCCCTTCCAAGTCTCCCTTCCCTAACATTTCCCTTGTGCTACTTGTCCCCTTGAAACAACATTTCAAACAGTTAAAACAACATATTTTAAAGCAGAAGGAGCAGTACATTTCAGCCACTTTGCTCCTGAAACCATGTCAGAAACCGAAACCGATTATGAGCAAAGTGATGACCATGAGTCAGCTTCAGAGTTTGAGGTACATAGGAGGCCTCACAAGGGTGGTAAGAGTGGTCACCATAAGAGAGAGGAGCCCACGTCTCTGACCGATTTGTTGTCTTGTCCAATGGCAGTTACATGTTTTCGTTACCTGTCATGTTATGAGTTTTGCGAGAGGATCTCTTAGATTCGGCATCACACGGAGTTGGCTCACTTGTTTGTTTTGCATTTGCATGATGGGCATGTGAACCTTGCAGGGGTGGATTTTACATTGACACCTGAGATGATTGCTCAAGCAACAGGGATACGAAATGTTGGAGAGGTGTGGAATAAGCACAAAATACTGGACAGTTTTCAGTTCGAGCCTTACATTAAACCTGCATTTATGAGGCTCATGACGGGTGTATTTCCTTTCAGGTTTTTGAGGAATGAGTATGCTCCTTTGATGAGGCTTATCATGCGCTATTTCACCTGTGAGGGCAGATTTTCACGTGTGTATTCATACCATATTTGCTTGTTGATGCATTTCACACGGGTCCGGATGATGAACATCCCTATTTTCTTCTTCCAGAATATTGAGAGGATGGTGCCCTTGATGCAGAGGAAGAGCCCAACACAACAATATAGGAGCCTTTATCATTATGGCTTCATCGAGCTTGTGGTCATACATCAGTTGGCTCAGCATGGCATCCCATGGGAGGATTTTATCTCTCGTGAGTTTTTCACAGCACCACTACCACATCCTGAGATTGTTCATGAGGAGGGAGGACCATCACAACATCATGATATCCCTGAGACTAGACATGTCAGTTCTCCTCCATTGGTCACTTATCAGAGAGGCCACAGGGCCTTATTTGCAGCAACTAGGCGAGTATTTTCTCCACATCAGGTGGAAGGGGTCTCGCCTTCTTCATCAGCACCACGAGTGTTATCTCCACACCAGGTGGAAGGGACCTCGTCTCCGACAGTAGCACAGGTATTAGAGAGGGGCAAACAGCCCAGGATTGATGAGGGGCCATCAGGTGTTCCAGATATAGAGATTGTTGATCTTGATATCAGTTCTCCTAGCCTAGAGTCAAAGGAGATCATTCAGCACCTAAGAGATGAAAATGATTCATTGCAGCGAAAATTGGAAGGGGCACAATGGACGATCACATATTTAGAGCAGCGCAACAAGCAACTTGAGGAGGAGCACACTCTAGATGAGTTGCGGAGGATCCATGAGGACCGCAACTTGGCTCGAAAGAGACCCGGCGATTTGGTACCCGTTGAGCGAGAGGCCATGCTTCTTCGGGTCAATGCTCATTTGGAGAGGTTGCTGGCTAAGGCCAACCAAGATAAGAACTTGCTCAGGAACATGAAAAATCATTATTGGGCGCGGATGCACGTATGCAAGGCAAGAATGAAAGTGCTCCAAAGACGGTTGGTCAAAGCACAAAAACAAAGGAAAAGGTCCGACCCCCTCCATATCTTGGCTGAGGCTTCTTTGAAGGAGCATGATACTAAATAACTCAACTCCAGCACAAATTTCAAAAAATTTTGAGCATTTTGGGTCATTTTTTATTTGTCTCGCAAAAAACAGGTTTTCTTCACCGATGGGTCGCGTGCCGTGCGCGACCCTTTCGTTTGGCAACTCCACTTTGGGAAAACTCAGAATTTCTGGATTTTTCATGGAAATTTACACATGCTCAGCCATTATTAGGAAATTTCACCAAGTTTTGGGCCTCCAGAAAGTCAGAAAACAAGCAAAAAATGACTTTCTGCCACATTTTTGACACACAGAAAGCAGTCTTGGAAGATTGCAATTTTGGAGGGGAAAATGACAACCAAATTCAGAAATTCCACTTGGGTTGGAAAGTAGACATCCAGACCTTTCCAGCAAGACCACCTTTGCCTCATTTGGACACCCGGAAGTTCCTCAACAGTGCCTCTAAAAGCGCGCGACCCGTCAAGGAATTGCACGCGACCCATGAGGCAGTTTGGACAGGAAATCAACCTACAGCTCAGCAAAACGCAGTTTTGACTGGATTTGAATTTTTGGGAGTTGATTTTCATCCTCCTTGTTGTAAATGATGTAATTTTTTTATTTTTAGGCACTTATTTATCTCTTCTAGAAGATTCATTCATCAGATAGGTAAAATGTAATGAATGAATTAGTTTCCTAGCTTATAGAAGCAAGTTGTTTTGATTGCCTAGTTTTTAGTGCTTAGTTTAGAATTGGTTGAAACAGCTCCTAGGATAGTGATCTCGACCCCTAGAGGCAGGGAAAGATGTTAGATGGCCTATATTATGTACTTTCTTGCTCATTTTCATGGTTTGACTCTTGAGGGAGAAGCTCTTATTGTATTACTCACTGTATCTCTGCAATTCTTGGCAAAGGAAGACCAGGGTTTTGCAGTCCTTTTTTGGATTCTTGTGGTCACATTTATTGATGGTGTGTTTCTCTTTGTACTTGTAAGTGTTTTATGTTAATCATTTCCTTACTTTTCCTTCTGCAAATTAGGCAAATGAAGTGTTAAAGTAGAATTCATGACTGTCATGCTCTGCTTTTAAGTTTGCTTAATATCAATGTTTTCAATTGTTTAAGGGGAATTCAAGGTTATTGCTTGCTCCCCTTAACTCCTCACCGGTCATTCTCATCCATCCACCTCTATCAAAGGCATCAATACTGTCTCCTACCTCGCCCCAAAGAACCCCCTGCAAAAACTGTGTCCAATCCCCGCACCCAGAATTGGCATTCCCCAATTTTCCACCAAAACTCTAAAAATCCCAAAACAAACCTCTTGATCAGTTTACTAGCCTAAAATCAGTGTTTCCCTATTGGTTATCTCACCCGTTGAAGATCTTTACCGAGATATACCGGAGAGAGCCCTCTCCTGCCCCGTAGGGCTAGCTACGAGGCTAAGTGGTTTGGTGTTGCCTTGGAGTTTGCCTTTCTCAGCCTGAGGTGAAATTTCAAGCACTAACAAGACCCATCCACACCATCTTACATCCTCTCAAGGACCAAAACCACTCTCCAACGCAACCTATTCATTGCCACACTCACACACAATAAATTACATGCACGTGAATTTCACATAAAGATACATAAAAATCCGAAAATATGTTCTTTGCTTATTACTTCTAGAAATAACATAGTTAGATGTTGTTTACTTCTTTGAGTAGGTAATGGCATTCCTTTCATGGTTTTCATAGTGATTTCTGCAAAAGTAGGATTAGTTGGCTAATTAGGGTTTACTAGGTTTGCTTTACATTTCAGTCTTTCTCCTTTCTAGTGTTAGAGTAGCATCTGTAGAGTAATCTTTCTCTCCTTTCATCACATATAGAGCTTCTTTTGGAATCCATAAAAGTTGGCTTGAGCTCTAGTGATCTTGCGCCGGTTGACCATGTGACAACCCGCAATAAGAACTAGTACTTATGCAGACAACACCGATGCTTCCAAGTTTGTTACGAACTACCGGGTTCATAAGAGTAAAGTAGGCAGCCCAGCAGTTGCAGCATTCTTGCTGCAATACTGGTGCTCACCAATTTTTGGCGCCATTACCGGGGATTGCTGCATTAGTAGTTTAGAATAGTTTCTGGTTGGAGGTCAGATTTATTTTGGACTTTTGCTCATGTAAACTCTGCTTAACTTTGAGCTTCTTATTTTGTGACAGTTTCATGTAATCCTGCTATTGTTTTTGGAAATAAAGATGGAATCCTTTTTGAGCTAGCACTGAGTTACCTCAGAGGGCTGAAGCTCTTGGGTTAGGACCCAATCCAAGAAACCAAGCTCCTCTTTACTTGTATTTGTATTTTTTATTTCAGTTTGTAGATTAGGTTGTTGATAGATATATTTCTTTTATGGTTAAGAATAGGTTGCTTTTGATGATTCAGTAGTTTCCTTCCATTTGTCCTTTCTATAGTAGGTTAATTAGTGATAAAGAGAAGATTCAAAAGGCTAGAAACAGTGCCTTGGCCTCTCTTCCTCCCTTTGGGACCATAATTTGAGGCAAAGACCCTCTTGCTGCCCCAAAAACACAGATTTTCCTCATTCATAGGACTTCTAGTGTTTGGAGCTTTTCAATAGGTTAATAGTCTAGCTTTTCTTTGCTTTAGATCTTCTTCATCATGCTCACTTATTTATTTTCAATAGTCTTCTTTCATGCTTTCCTTTCTTGTATCATTTCTCAGCATTTCCTTTCATAGATCATAGTTTAGACTAATTTGATGCAAAACTCTGTTTTTCTAGATGCATTCATTTCACTGCTTCTTTGATCTTATTGGTTGACTGTCAATTCCTTCGTAGAAAATATCTTCTTGTAGTAGGCCAGTCTATGAGCCATCACATCCTCTGTCTGATCCATGCCCTATAGGTCACCTAAACCTCACCTCAATTCTGCCTTAGTTTCCTGCATTTTTCCTAGAACTTCTTCCTCTCTCCTTGAGCGAATCTAACCATATTTTTCTCTCTCAGTGGTTCACAGTAGAACATAGGTGCCCTACAACCTCATTCCAAACTTCATCCATCTTTTTCACCCACTCTCACACCCTCCAAACAATGAAAACTTCTCTCGGCCTACTCCTGTAGGCCTCCTGTATAACGTTGTTTTTCCTCCTGTGGGTTTCGTTTGTCCTCCCGTAGATTTTCCTGTAGGCTTTCTTTTGAAGGCTGAGTGTGGAAAAGGCCTCCAGAAGGCCACCTGAGACCTCCTAGTAACCATCCACACCATCTTATATCCTCTCAAGTACCAAAACCGCCCTCCAATTCCACCTATTCGCTACCACACTCACACATAATAAATTACATGCATGTCAATTTCACATGAAGATACATAAAAATCCAAAAATATGTTCTATTCTTATTTACTTCTAGAAATAGCATAGTTAGATGTTGTTTACTTCTTTGAGTAGGTAATGGAATTCCTTTCATGGTTTTCATAGTGCTTTCTGCAAAAGTAGGATTAGTTGGTTAATTAGGGTTTACTAGGTTTGCTTTAGATTTCTGTCTTTCTCCTTTCTGCGGTTAGAGTAGCATCTGTGGAGTAATATTTATCCCTCTTCATCACATATAGAGCTTCTCCTGGAATCCGTAAAAGTTGGCTTGAGCTCCTAGTGATCTTGAGCCAGCTGACAAAGTGACAACCTGCAATAAGAACTAGTACTTGTGCATACAGCACCGATGCTACCAAGTTTGTTATGATCTATCGAGTTGATAAGAGTAAAATAGGCATCCCATGAGTTGCACCATTATTGTTGCAATACTGGTGCTCACCACCTTTTGGCACCGTTTCCGGAGAAGCATCAGAGTATTCTGTGATTACTTCTTTCTTCTATTTCCTAGTGTAGCATTCTACTAATAGTTCTTTTCAGCAAAAGTAGACTAGTCATTTTTTTTCCTTTCAAGTTCTACATTTCCTTGATTTCCTTTTCAATTATGAAAATTTCCATTTTAGCAAGTTCATTTTAGTTAGTTGTAATTTGTTTTGTTCAATCAATTTCAATTTTGCATGTACTATCAGCATGGGGAAAAAGAAACAAAAACCAATGAGAAAGATTTCCTTTCATGCCTTGTAGGAATAGAGATAACTCAGGAAAAAAATTTCCCAACACCCCCACTGCTTCACATAATCAGCCTTCTCTCTTCTTTGGTGGCTGTGATCAAGAAGAACACTTAGGTGAACAACAAGACATATTTGAAGAACCTATAGGGGAAGAAGAAGAAGAAAACATTCCTTTGGAGCCAATGCCTGAAAAAAGAAATGTTAGGGGGAATGAAGAGAGAAGAGAGGGTACCTTTCCCATTCAGGAGACCAATGGGGACACCAAAATCAAGAATATAAGCCCTTCCGCCCTACATCATTTCCATGGTCTAACTACAGAAGATCCTAACACCTTCTTGTTCGAGTTTGTTGTCATCTGTCAAACTTATGACTATGCAGAAGATGAGAAAAAGTTGAAACTATTCCCTTCTACTCTCAAGGATGCAACACTACGCTGGTTCATGGGACTACCTAGCAATAGCATCACAACTTGGGCTCAGATGAAGCAGTCCTTTAACAAAAAGTATCGAGACTATTGTAGGTCAAAAGATACTAAAGAATAAATCTTCCGAATGACCATAGGAAGTGATGAGTCCCTAGAAGGCTATGAAGATAGGTTCCAGCTCAGTTACAAAAGGGTCGAGTGTACATTTGATTGTGAGTCTTTGAAGTTGGTCCTGCTCAGGGGAATCCAGGAAGATCTTCTAGACACCCTCCATCTGCTGGCTGGGGGAGACATCTACCAACTACCCTATGAGGACATAAGGACTGTTTTTAGAAATCATTTTAGGGCAACCAAAAGGGAAGGTAGTGGGAGTCACCCCATAGCCAATACCTCTTCCTCCAACTCATCCATTAAATGAGAAATTGGAAACATGCTGGAAGAATTCAAGAGTGAGATGGTGCAGACACTTGCCATGCAAATGGAAACCTTACATATCAAAAGAAAACAAGAGGAAGTAGAGAGGGCTTTGGCCATTTTTCTGGACTTTTGCTTATGTAAACTCTGCTCAACTTCAAGCTTATTATTTTGTGACAATTTCATGTAATCCTGCTATTGTTTTTGGAAATAAAGATGGAATCCTTTTTAAGCTAGCACTGAGTTACCTCAGAGGGCTAAATCTCTTGGGTTAGGGCCCAATCCAAGCAACAAAGATCCTCTTTACCTGTATTTGTATGTTTTATTTCAGTTTTTAGATTAGATTGCTGTTAGATGTACTTCTTTTATGGTTAAGAATAGGTTGCTTTTGATGATTCAATAGTTTTCTTCCATTTGTGCTTTCTATAGCAGGTTAAGCAGTGATAAAGAGAAGATTGAAAAGGCTAGCAACAATGCCTTGGCCTCTCTTCCTCCCTTTGGGACCATGATTTGAGGCAAAGACCCTCTTGCTACCCCAAAACCACAGATTTTCCTCATTCGTAGGACTTCTAGTGTTTGCAGCTTTTCAGTAGGTTAATAGTCCATATTTGCTTTACTTCAGATCTTCTTCATCATGCTCACTTCTTTGTTTCCAATAGTCTTCTTTCGTGCTTTCCTTTCTTGCAGCATTTCTTAGCATTTCCTTTCATATATCTAGTTTAGACTAGTTTGATGTAAAACTATGTTTTTCTAGATGCACTCATTCCATTGCTTGTTTGATCTTATTGGTTGACTGTAAGTTCCTTTGCAGAAGATCTCTTCTTGCAGTAGGCCAGCCTATCAACCATCACATCATCCATCTGATCCATGCCCTACAGGTCGCCTAAAGCTCACCGACCCTAAAAACAATAGCAGGATTACATGAAACTGTCACAAAATAATAAGCTCGAAGTTGAGAAAATCCAACCATATTTCTCTCTCATGGTGGTTCATGGTAGACCATATGCACCCTCACACATCATTCCAACCTTCATCCATCTTTTTCACCCACTCTTATACCCTCAAAATAGTGAAAATTTCTCTTGGCCTCCTCCTGTAGGCCTCATGTAGAACGTTCTTTTTCCTCCTGTAGATTTCCTATGTCCTCCAATAGATTTTCCTATAGAATTTATTTTGAAGGCTGAGTGTGGGAAAAGACACCTGAGACCTCCTAGAACCCATACACACAATCCTACATCCTCTCAAGTACCAAAACTGCCCTCCAACACCACCTATTCACTGCCACACTCACACACAATAAATTACATGCATGTCAATTTCACATAAAGATACATCAAAATCCATAAATATGTTCTTTGCTTATTTACTTCCAGAAATAGCATAGTTAGATGTTGTTTAATTCTTTGAGTAGGTAATGGCATTCCTTTCATGGTTTTCATAGTGCTTTCTGCAAAAGTGGGATTAGTTGGTTAATTAGGGTTTACTAGGTTTGCTTTACATTTCATTCTTTCTCCTTTCTGCAGTTAGAGTAGCATTTGTAGAGTAATCGTTCTCTCCTTTCATCACATATAGAGATTCTTCTGGAATCCATAGAATTTGGCTTGAGCTCCTAGTGATCTTGCGCCGGCTGACCAAGTGACAACCTGCAGTAAGAAATAGTACGTGTGCATATAGCACCGATGCTTCCAAGTTTGTTACGAACTACCACGTTGATAAGAGTAAAGTAGGCAGCCCAGGAGTTGCTGCATTATTGCTGCAATACTGGTGCTCACCACTTTTTGGTGCCATTTCCAGGGATTGTTTCATTATTAGTTTAGAATAGTTTCTGGTTGGTGGTCGGATTTTTGTTGGATTTTTTCTTATGTAAACTCTGCTCAACTTCGAGCTTATTATTTTGTGATAGTTTCATGTAATCTTGTTATTTTTTTGGAAATAAAGATGGAATCCCTTTTGAACTAGCACTAAGTTACCTCAGAGTGTTGAAGCTCTTGGGTTAGGGCCCAATCGAAGTAGCCAAGCTCCTCTTTACATGTATTTTTATGCTTTATTTCAGTTTGTAGATTAGGTTGTTGTTAGATATATTTCTTTTATGGTTAAGAATAGGTTACTTTTGATGATTCAGTAGTTTGCTTCCATTTGTACTTTCTATAGCAGGTTAAGCAGTGATAAAGAGAAGATTCAAAAGGCTAGCAACAGTGCCCTGGCCACTCTTCCTCCCTTTCGAACCATGATTTGAGGCAAAGACCCTCTTGCTACCCCAAAAACACAAATTTTCCTCATTCATAGGACTTCTAGTGTTTGTAGCTTTTTAGTAGGTTAATAGTCCAACTTTGCTTTGCTTCAAATCTTCTTCATCATGCTCAGTTATTTATTTGCAATAGTCTTTTTTCATGCTTTCCCCTCTTGCATCATTTCTCAGCATTTCCTTTCATAGATCATAGTTTAGACTAGTTTGATGCAAAACTCTGTTTTTCTAAATGCACTCATTTCATTGCTTCTTTGATCTTATTGGTTGACTATCAGTTCCTTTGTAGTAGATCTCTTCTTGCAGTAGGACACACTCTCAGCCATCATGTCCTCCATCTGATCCATGCCCTACAGGTCGCCTAAACCTGACCTCAATTCTGCCTTAGTTTCCTGCATTTTTCCTAGAACTTCTTCCTCTCTCCTTGAGCAAATCCAGCCATCTTTCTCTCTCCTGGTGGTTCATGGTAGACCATAGGCACCCTCGCACCTCATTTTAACCTTCAAAAATCTTTTTAACCCACTCTCACACCCTCAAAACAATGAAAACTGCTCTCAGCCTCCTCCTGTAGGCCTCCTGTAGAACGTTGTTTTTCCTCCTGTAGATTTCTTGTGTCCTCCTGTAGATTTTCCTGTAGTCTTTCTTTTGAAGGCCGAGTGTGGGAAAAGCCTCTAGAAGGCCACCTAAGACATCCTACGACCCATCCACACCATCCTACATCCTGTCAAGTACCAAATCCACCCTCCAACGCCACCTATTCGCTGCCACACTCACACAGAATAAATTACATGCATGTCAATTTCACATAAAGATACATAAAAATCCAAAAATATTTTCTTTGCTTGTTTACTTCTAGAAATAGCATAGTTAGATGTTTTTTACTTCTTTGAGTAGGTAATGGCATTCCTTTCATGGTTTTCATAGTGCTTTATGCAAAAGTAGGATTAGTTGGTTAATTAGGGTTTACTAGGTTTGCTTTACTTTTCAGTCTTTCTCCTTTCTGTAGTTAGAGTAGCATCTGCAGAGTAATATTTCTCTCCTTTCATCACATATAGAGCCTCTTCTGGAATCCATAGAAGTTGGCTTGAGCTCCTAGTGATCTTGCGTCGGCTGACCAAGTGACAACCTGCAGTAAGAACTAGTACTTGTGCATACAACACCAATGCTTCCAAGTTTGTTACGAACTACCAGGTTGATAAGAGTAAAGTAGTCAGCCCAAGAGTTGTATCATTATTGCTGCAATATTGGTGCTCACCACGTTTTGGTTTTCCTAGTGTAGCATTCTGCTAATAGTTCATTTCAACAAAAGTAGACTAGTCATTTCTTTTCCCTTCAAGTTCTGCATTTCCTTGCTTTCCTTTTCAATTCTGCAATTTTACATTTCGGCAAGTTCATTTCAGTGAGTTGCAATTTGTTTTGCTCAATCAATTTCAGTTTTGTAGGTACTATCAATGTGGGGAAAAAATAAACAAAAACCAACAAAAAATATTTTCTTTCATGCCTCATAGGAATAGAGATAACTCAGGAAAAAATTTTCCCAACACCCCCACTGCTTCACATAGCCAACCTTCTCTCTTCTTCGGCAGCTGCAATCAAGAAGAACCCTTAGGTGAACAAGAAGACATATTTGAAGAACCTATAGGGGAAGAAGAAGAATAAAACATTCCTTTGGAGCCAATGGCTGAAAACAAAAATGCTAGGGGAAATGGAGAGAGAATAGAGGGTACCTCTCCCATTCGGTAGACCAATGGGGACACCAAAATAAAGAATATAAGCCCCTCCGCCCTACCTCATTTCTATAGTCTGACTACAGAAGATTCTGACACCTTCTTGTTCAAGTTTGTTGTCATCTGTCGAACTTATGACTATGCAGAAGATGAGAAAAAGTTGAAATTGTTCCCTTCTACTCTCAAGGTTGCAGCACTACGTTTGTTCATGGGACTAACTAGCAATAGCATCACAACTTGGGCTTAGATGCAACAGGCCTTTAACAACAAGTATTGAGACTATTGCAGGTCAAAAGATACTAAAGAATAAATCTTTCGAATGACCATAGGAAGTGATGAGTCCCTGGAAGACTATGAAGAGAGGTTCTAGCTCAGATACAAAAGGGTCAGGTGTACACTTGACCCTGAGTCTCTGAAGTTGGTCCTTCTCAGCGGAATCCGGGAAGATCTTCTAGAGACCCTCCATCTGCTAGCCGGGGGAGACATCTACCAACTACCCTATGAGGACAAAAGGATTGTTTTTAGAAATCATTCTAGGGCAGCCAGAATGAAAGGTAGGGGGAGTCACCCCATAGCTAGTACCTCTTCCTCCAACTCATCCGTTAAAGGAGAAATTGGAAACATGTTGGAATACTTCAAGAGTGAGATGCTATAAACTCTTGCCATGCAAATGGACACCTTACATATCAAAAGAAAACAAGAGGAAGCAGAGAGAGCTTTGGCCATTTTTTGCCCTAGATGCACCAGGAGGCATCCTAGGAATGAATGCCCATTGAACTCTATAGAGGTTTGTTCAGTCTGTGAAGAAAATCATCCTATGGATAAGTGTCCTTCCTTGCTTGGACTTAAAGCTATATATCAAGGGGTTGAGGGAGTCACTGAACAACTCTACTACATAAACCAAAGAAGGCCGCCTGGACCTAGACCATACTAGTAGTGGATGCAAGGGACATCTCACGCATACTACAACCCCAACCAAGTGACCTCCATACCTTCTTTGTGTCCCCCTGCTCATCCTTCCTGATCCACACTACCTCCTTGGTCCTTCATATCTCAATATCATGCCCAACCAGCCTCCCATTATTTTCAATCCTATGCCTAGCCACAACCTTAGTGGAATACATCTCATCATGGGTGGAGGCCCCAATACAACTCTCTTCCCGCTCTTATGCCTCCACCACCTACCCAACCACAACTGTTACCTTATGCTCCACTAAGGAAACCCTAAATGCCTGCCCAGCCACATCCGAACCTGAATAATAGATAGGCTCAACAAGTGTATAGTGGGGAACCATCATGCCCAACTTATGTTGTGGAGATTCAAGAAATCAACTTGCGATCTCGGAAAGTTCTCCCAGATAGCCAGCTTCCACACAGGGAGGTTGAGGAAGATAAGGAGGAAAGCGAACCTAAAGAAAATCCACCCTTTCTTGAGAGACTATCAGTAATAGTCTAGCCTGCCCCAGAAGAGACTGAACTCCTGGGAGAATTGAAACATTTATGTGTAAAGATACCACTTTTCCAAGCCATAAGAGATGTACCTATCTACAATAGGTTGATCAAAGAGAAGTTCTTTAGGCATCTAAGAAGGCGCAAGAGATATGCCCCAACCATCAATGTCATAGGATAACTGTCCGACCTGATGTTGAGGCATGTAAGCTGTCCAAAATATTTGGACCCTGGAAGCCCAGTAGTTGATGTCCACATCAATGGCACAATGATCCCACATACCTTGATTGATCTAGGAGCTACCATTAATGTGAGACAAAGGACACAATGCTCAAACACAACCTCCAGGGCTCCTTGAAGAAGACCATGACACTGCTACAGCTAGCAGATCGCTCCATAGTGACCCCTGAGGGGATTATGGAGGATGTGATGGTCTCCATTGATTCTTGCGAGTACCCTGCTAATTTCTCAGCTCTCTAGCCAAAGGAAAAGCTCACTGGGTATCCTCTCATTCTGGGAAGACCCTAGTTGGCTACAACCAATGCCTACATCAGCTATCGAGCTGTGAACATGACCATAAAGAATGGGCACATGTCCAAGTGGTTAATCCTATACCCTCCTGCCCAACCCTTACTAGAACATGATCTACCTCTCTGGTTGGAGGAGGAATATGAGGATGAAGTTTATTCCACACCACTTTGTAGACTAGAAACTGCCATGGGGGGAAACCACAAGATGATGATGATATGATCGAAAATTTGATTCAGAACCCACCTGCCAGTATATCACCATTAGAATACATAGTAAGAGAAACCCAAAACAACCCCTCAACTGATCTCTATGTGGCCGATCCTACTTTGCCCCATGTCAAAAATATAGAGTTCGGCCCAGAAAGAACATTGAAAATCAATCCATACATGTCGACTTCCCAGGAGAAGGAGTTATGTAGCCTGCTGAGAAAACATCTAGATTCTTTTGCCTGGAGTTATAAGGAATTGAAGGGAGTGCACCCTTCATTATGTACTCATCAAATATACATCAAGGAAGATTGCAAACTAGTCAGGCAGCCTCAAAGGAGGATAAATCTGACACTTAAAGATATTGTTAAGGAAGAACTACAGATGTTTCTTGATGCAGGATTCATCTATCCCATATCTAACAGTGAATGGGTCTCTCCTTTGGTGCTAGTGCCAAAGAAAAATGGTAAGTGGATAATCTGTGTTGACAATCGCGAATTGAACAAAGCCACTAAAAAAGACCATTTTCCTTTACCTTTCATAGATCAAGTGTTAGACAGTCTGGCAGGGAAAAAGTTTTTGTCTTTCCTAGATGGGTTTAGCGAGTACAACCAGATTCAAATCAGCCAGGAAGACCAAGATAAGACCACTTTCACTTGTCCTTGGGGTAGCTTTGCATATCGGGTCCTTCCTTTTGGTTTGTGCAACGTTCCAGCCACTTTCCAAAGAGTGGTATTGAGTATATTTTCTAAATTAGTTCATGATGAAGTGGAGATATACATGGATGACTTTACTCCTTATGAATCTGACTTTCAGGAAGCTTTATCTAACCTAAGAAAAGTTCTAGACAAGCGTATTGAGATGAACCTATCCCTCAGTTCAGAAAAATGTGAATTTCTTATGACTGAAGGGATCGTGTTAAGTCATGCAATATCTCAACAAGGACTGCAGGTAGACCCCAACAAAATTGCCATCATCCAAAGGGTCCCACCTCCTTAGAATGTGAGAGATGTCAGAAGCTTCCTAGGCTTCGCCAGATATTACATAAGAATAATTAAAGATTTCAGCAAGCTAGCCTCTCCTTTATTTGGCCTCTTAGGCAAAGATGTTGAGTTCATATGGTCGGAAAACTATCAAAAATCCTTAGATACCTTGAAGAACAAGCTAGTGACTGCCCCAATTCTCAGAAGCCCAAACTGGGCCCTACCTTTCCACATTCACACAAATGCCTCGAAAAAATCAATAGGAGCAGCCTTAGGACAAATTGATGAAAAGTTACCTTATGCCATATACTTCATAAGAAAAAACTTGTCAAAGGCAGAGTTAAACTATACAATGACCGAGAAGGAACTCCTAGCTATCATGCATTCCTTAAACAAATTTAGACAGTATATCACAAGCTATGAGACCTTTGTACACACTGATCATGTTGCAATTAGATATTTAATGAACAAACCAGATGTAAATGCTCGCATTATTAGATAGTTTTTTTTACTGCAACAGTTTGATTTGACCATTATTGATAAGCCTGGTAAAGAAAATGTTGTTGCTGACTTTTTGTCTAGAGTAAATTTGCCTGCAGGTGAAGAAGGAATGGTGGATGACAATGCCAGATGAACACTTGTTTGCTATATCAGTCCTCTCTCCATGGTTTACTGATATAGCAAACTAATTGGTTTCAGTACAGTTCCCACCACACCTGTCCTCAAAAGAGAAGAGAAAGATAGTAAGGAAAACCAACCCTTTCACCTGGATTGGGGGAAATTTCTTCAAACTTGGCCTAGATCGGACCTTGAGAAGATGTGTCAGGGACGAGGAAGTCTTTGACATCCTCTTGACCTGTCATGATGGGCCTTGTGGAGGTCATTTTGCAGGAAAATGAACTGCCTTCAAGAGATTGCAAGCAGGCTACTACTGGTCCACTCTTCATCAGGATGTGAGGAAACATACCAGCCAGTGTGATCGGTGTCAGAGGATGGGGAAACCTCCAAAGGATGAGATGCCCATGCAACCTCAAGTGACCATTGAGCCATTTCATAAGTGGGGCATGGACTTTGTGGGGCCTATCAACCCTCCTTCAAAGCAGAAACAATACATCATTGTGTGCACCGATTACCTAACAAAGTGGGCAGAGAAAAAAGAAATCAAAGCAGAGACAGAGGAAAAAGTAGCTTAGTTTTTGAGAGAAAACATATTCTACAAGTTCAACTATCCAAGAGAGTTGGTCACAAATCAAGGCAGTCTGTTCACTTCCAATTTGATTGAAGACCTACTCACACATCATAGAATCAAGCACAGGAATTCCACCCCTTACCATCCAAAAGCCAATGGGTAGGTGGAGGTCACTAACAGAGCATTGGAAGGGATCCTAACTAAGGTAGTGAGCAGTAGCAGAAAAGACTAGGCGGACAGATTAGTTGAGGCCACTTGGGCCTACAATACAACATGGAAGACCACCACAGGGTTCAAACCCTATGAACTAGTCTATGGGAAGAAGGCTTTGCTCTCAATAGAATTTGAATTCAATACCCTAAGGATGGCAGCTTAGCTAGACCTAGACCTCAGCCATGCATAGAAAGAAAGATTGCTTCAGCTCAATAGATTGGATGATCACAAATTGCAAGCCCCTCTCCATATAGAGGTAATTCAGCTTTAGATAAAGATATGGCATGACAAAAATATCAAGGGGAAGCAATTCTAAGAGGGAGATTGGGCACTACTCTATGATTCAAGATACAAAGATTTCAAAGGCAGGCTGAGGACAAGATGGCTGGGACCCTACACTGTGGAGAAATGCAATGACAATGGTTCATTTATAATCAGAACCATTGATGATGAAGACATCCCCATGCTTGTCAATGGACATCAGTTGAAAGTCTACAAGAAAACCCTCTCTAAGCGAGAGTTCATTGAAGATTTGAATAAGACAGTGATGGTAGTGGTGCATGTCTTAGCCTCCACTTCACCCACTCATTGAAGAAAAATAAAAAGAGAAATAAAAAATAAGGACTCTAGTGAAAACCTCCATGAGGCGCTTGAGTCCCATCATTGGGTTGAAAAGCTCTTCTAAGGTGGCCCAGTGATGTCAAAAAAAAAAGAGAAAAAAGAATAAGATCCCTAGGTGAAAACCTCCCTTGGAGGCACTCAGGGCAGGCAATTAGGGTGGAAACCTCCCTGAGGTGCCCTAGTTGTTTTCAAAAAAAAAAAAAAAAAGAGAAAAAAGGGAAAAATAAAAATGAATTGTCATTTGCATTGCAGGTATGCAGGAGGACTACAGTAAGTAGAAGAAGGTGCCAAGGGAGCCCTGACCTCCACACCAACACCTATCCTATCTTCTCCACACTTTTCTCCATCATTTCTGACATTTCTTTCACCCCACTATGCTTCTTTTTCAAAAACTGTGTTTTCCACAGGAGGCTCTGTGTTTTCTACAGGAGGCTCCTATAGGAATTACAGAGAGCCAAAAATGGATATAAAAGGCATTTTGAGGAGCAGGGAAGCTTCATGAAGAACCTATAAACCCTCCTATAGTCTTCAAACCTCCTTGCCATCATTTCCAAGCCTACATCACACCCCGAGCATCATTCTTCTTCCTGTCCAAGAAAAACACAAGAGATAACAGATTTTTAGGAAAAGAAAAAAAACAAAAGCAAGAGAGGAAGCAACACCATCCACCTCACCTGAAGCCTACCTACTACCTCTTCATCTCTATCTACACTTCTGGCATCATCCTCAAAGCTCCAAGCACAGAAATAAGTTGAAGTTTCAAGGGGAGAAACAGCTACGGGAGCTCCTGTAGGAATTCCTATAGCAGCTAATCCCACCAAAACCCAGCACCAGCAGCAGAAGAATGCACACATGAAGGTCCAAGAAGGCACCTGAAGCTTAGACCTAGCCACAGGAGAACCTACACAAGACAGCCATACATCAGCACGCAGACAACATGCATCAAAAGAAGTAAAGGCATGCAGAAGAGAGGGAGCCACAACACCTCATAGCAAAAGCATTCAGATCACAGGTAAGTAAATAACTCACTCCATTTGCATTTGTGTAATTAGAAGTCATGAAAAAGCAACGAGATGGTTGAGGTTGAACAAGGGAAAGGTGGCCATTTAACTTGCCCACCTTCATCTAGTTGACTCCACTCATCTGAGATGTCACCCACACGTGTGCACAGTCAACTCAAGAAAGATGTCAAGGACATGTAGTGGAGGAAGTGTGAACTCCGATGCAATCATGAGGGATGATTATGAGGAGGGGCCATGATGACAAGGCAGGTGGGGACCAACGGTCCGAATATGGCCAACGTATACTTTGCCAACTCACCCCCATCACCAAAAATATCCATAAAGGGTAATAAGTACTCCTCCCTGAGCATTCTCACCACCTTTTCCTTCATTCTCTCCTCGTAACTCAGCTACAACAGTCTCCTTGTGCCCCCACAACCTCATAACCATCGTCCTCCATCGATCTCTCCCACATTCCTGCTCTCGGCGTTTTCTACAGGAGCATCTACAGGTTCTACAGGAGCACCTACAGGAATTTTACATGAGGGACAACAGGCTTCTATAGGAGGGGTAGTGAGTTGTTTCGAAGGAAGAAAACACAAGGTTTAGCACGATTTTTGGTCTAAGGAGGTAGGTTCCATGAATGCCCCCATTGAATATCAATATACGCAAGAAGTGGTTCAAAATTAAGGAGGAAATAACGTCTTTAGGAGAGGGGAAAATACATAAAAAAAAAAATCTACTTATTTAAAAAAACACAGTCTCCTCTATTTCTCTATTTTTCTAAAAAATTGTTGTTTGCATCTCCACATTTGGTTTCCCAAAAGAGTATAAACAAAATGATATGAGGGTTTATGAGAAAGGAACCCACTAACTCCACGAGGCTCCATGCACATCCCCAAGTAGTGGACATATTCACAAGAGAAAATTGGATAAACGTTTTTGAGAAATTCTGAGGATTTGATGAGGAGATTGCCCAAGAATTTGCCCACTCTTTGGTTCCTCACACAAGAACACATGCCAATGTCACCTTTAGAGGTCTTTCCATGGAGATAACCCCTGAATTTATCAGTAGGGTCACTACTCTTCCTCTTGAGCTACCTTGGAGTAAGGATGAGAAACCAATTAGCTAGGCTACCAAGAAAAACTTTTTCCAAAACAATGAAACCCCTGTAGAGGATAAAAAGGGAATTAAAATGGCTAGCATACCATACTCTTGGGATGAGGTTAGCTATCAAATAATTAAATGCATTTCCTGTGAAGGGAGGTACAACATTGTCTATGGTTATCACTTTAGAATTCTCCATGAATTAAGGTATGGCATGGACACTCTATCACCTCAGAAGCTCAACATCCTCGACTTCCTCCTGCAGTCCCTCATTGACTCCAGCACTAAGGTTCAAGTAGGGAATTAAGAGCAGCTATCTCACCATGGGCTAATCAAAATCTTAGTGGAAGAAGCCCTCCCTATATTTACACTCCCTACAGCATGTTAAGTCTTCCGAAACATGACAGCTGAGGATGACATAAAGGCCCTAACCTATGATGTTAGTCCTACTGGTAGTGAGGAGGAAGAGCAGCAAAGGGGAGAAGGTGAAGCCACTGGTGACTTAGCAAAACAAGGAAGGAAGGAGGAAGGAACTGAAATAGAGGAGGAGAAAACTGAAGAAACAGAGCAGGAAGAAATAGAGCAGAAAGAGACAGAAAAAGAGACAGAAGGAGGAGAAAAAGAGGCAGAAAAGGCAGAACAAGGAGAAGGGTCCCTTGAGACTCTAGAAAGGGAGGCAGCAACTACCTTCACTGCCCTCAGTACACCAATCAAGCCAAAGCAAAAGAGGAAAAGATGGGCCTCCATGTATTTCAGGGCTAGGAAAAGCACAAGAATCAAAACAGGCAAACCTTAGCACTCTTCAAAAGTGCCAATTACAATTTAATATTCACCCTCTGCCAAGGGGAAAGAATCCCCTTCCAAGAGACCTATCACATATGAAATGGGACTCCTAGATCTTCCACATGGAAAGAAAAGGTAGTACTACAGGACCCAAAGACAGTCCTACATGAGACTCAGACAGTTCTACAGGAGACACTGTCAAAACTATAGGAGACCCAATAGCTCGAGAAAAGGATAGAAGAACAGCCACAGGTGAAGGAGGAAGAACCAGGGATACAAGAACCTGATGCCCAGCCTAGTTTGGCTTCCTATTACAATCTGCTTGAGGGAGGAAGGATAATCCCACAAAATTTTTCAATTCCACTATTCTTTGAATTAGAGAAAGAGAGAATAAGAACACATAGGTGGATGAAAATAGCCAAATCCAAAGGAGTTGAGGACACTGGCCATATGTAAAACAAACGCAAAAAAATGGGTAGAGAGTTGAGTGCTATCAGAGATAGGGAAGCAATTACAAGAAGCCACCTCAAAACTGAAAATGAATTGTTAAGGAGGTAGCTGCAAGAGAAGGAGACTCAACTGGCATGCATGGCCAGCTTATCCATGGAGGCATTGCAATGTAGACACCAAAAAAAATCTATGGCCTATATCTCAAGGACCAAGGGTTACAATTCCAAATAAATACTTTGGCAGAAAGAGGCACAATGCCCTTCCAAGATTATAGGCAGTTTATGGATCTGTGTGACCAAAGCACATCAGAGGATAAGGCAAAAATGGCATAATTCTACCTACATACTATGGCCCTCATAGACATGAATGTGTGGGACCCCAGTGCCAGGCTAGGGGACATGCAACTAATGGCTATGGCCTCATGGATGAACCATGAAGAGTTGAGGGCAGCAGAAATAAGAATATTGATGATAAAAGAGCATAATGAGCCATTGATGATAAGAACTGAGCCATCAGATCCCATGCCACTCATCAGCACACACAACCTACTTGCCAATAATCCTTAGATTGCCCCTAGATATATAAATGATCAGGCACAAGCCATTGCACACTTTGAGGATATGAAAAGGCTACTTGGGGATGACTATGTGCATGAATGCATGAGGAGATGGAACACCTTACCACATAGTCTACAGATCAGGGAATATCATTCCCCCATGAGGTTGAAGGAGGCATTAAGGAGGGTGACAATATACAAGCGCTACATGCAGAGGCTGAAGGTCAACTGGATTGGCGTCAAACTGAGTCCCCCACTACTGTTAGGCATGCTACAAGGCAGAAGAGAAGAAGAAGAGGAGGAGTAGTGGGAAGAGATAGATAGGAAGGAAGGATTCTATGACAAAGAAGAGCAGACCACATCAGAAGCCTGGGGTACTAGGGAGGCCACTAGGGCCATAAAAGATGAGGAGATGGACTAAGTTACTCAGAGGATGAGCAACACTTTCAGGAGGGGGGTGATGATGAGCCTCATAAATGGGTAACCATATGGACTAATTTTACCTCCTAACCTAGTCAAACCAACCACTCTCTTAGCTTATTACATGATTTTCTGATTATATTTATGCTTATAGAGTGAGTTGAGTTAGTTATTGTGCGATGTGGTCTAATGTGTATTTAATTCAGATTATTGATGAGTTTCGAAGTTAAAGTCAAGGATCCAGTGGACAAATGGCAACAATAAATCGAAGTGGACAGAGGAGAGGACTTATAGGAGGGAATCCTCTTCATTTATTACTCCTCACTTTGAATTCCCCTTCATTCAGCTTGGAGTACAAGCAGCCGAATAATGCACTGGAAGGCAGCCGAGAAAGTGGAGGATGACTGTTGATTATCTCGAGTTTTGGGAGCCAAGCCTTCTTGATTTTAAGGAAGTTGTTGGTAGCTTCATTTGTATAAGTAGATAGGCCTAGGGCCTCACTAGGATCAGATTTTTGTTGGAATTTTGCTTATGTAAACTCTGCTCAACTTCGAGCTTATTATTGGTGATAGTTTCATGTAATCCTACTATTGTTTCTCGAAATAAAGATGGAATCCTTTTTGAGCTAGCACTAAGTTACCTCAGAGGGCTGAAACTCTTGGCTTAAGGCCAAATCCAAGCATCCAAGCTCCCCTTTACTTTTAGTTGTATGTTTTATTTTAGTTTGTAAATTAGGTTGCTATTAGATTTATTTCTTTTATGGTTAAGGATAGGTTGCTTTTGATGATTTAGTAGTTTGCTTCCATTTGTGCTTTCTATAGCAGGTTAAGCAGCGATAAAGAGAAGATTCAAAAGGCTAGCAATAGCGCCTTGGTCTCTTTTCCTCCCTTTGGGACCATGATTTGAGGCAAAGACCCTCTTTCTTCCCCAAAAACATAGATTTTCCTCATTCATAGGACTTTTAGTGTTTGCAGCTTTTCAGTATGTTGATAGTCCAGCTTGGCTTTGCTTCAAATATTCTTCATCATGCTTACTTCTTTATTTGCAATAGTCTTCTTTCATTCTTTCCTTTCTTGCAGCATTTCTTAGCATTTCCATTCATAGATCATAGTTTAGATTAGGTTGATGCAAAACTTTGTTTTTCTAGATGCACTCATTTCATTGCTTCTTTGATCTTATTGGTTGACTGTCAGTTCCTTTACAACATATCTCTTCTTATAGTAGGCCAGCCTATCAACCATCACATCCTCCATTTGATCCATGCCCTACAGGCTGCCTAAACCTCACCCCAATTCTGTCTCAGTTTCCTGCATTTTTCCTAGAACTTCGTCCTCTCTCCTTGAGCAAATCCAACCATCTTTCTCTCTCCTGGTGGTTCATGGTAGACCATAGGCACCCTAACACCTGATTCCAACCTTCATCCATCTTTTTCACCCACTCTCACACCCTCAAGCTAGTGAAAATTGCTCTTGACCTCCTCCAGTAGGCCTCCTGTGGATTTCGTGTCTCCTTTCTGCAATTATAGTAGCATCTGTAGAGTAATCATTCTCTCCTTTCATCACATATAGAGCTTCTTCTGGAATCCATACAAGTTGGCTTGAGCTCCTAGTGATCTTGCGTCGGCTGACCAAGTGACAACCTGCAATAAGAACTAGTACTTGTGCATACAACACCGATGCTTCCAAGTTTGTTACGAACTACTGGGTTGATAAGAGTGAAGTAGGCAGCCCAGGAGTTGTAGAATTATTGCTACAATACTGGTGCTCACTAGCACTCTAGACAAAACAAGCATAAGGACTTTTTCTCCAACTATGTGTAAAGGAAGGTAACCTGCACATTTACTATTTATATCCAAAGAGATAGATTCAAGAAATGACCATATGTGTCCCCAATCATCTTCAAAATATTCCAAACTTTGTTCTTTCAAGAGTTGACCAAAATGAGAATTCTCTATCTTTTCAAGTGACCTAACAGACGTGCGCCCATTATTAAGAACACAAACAAGTTGATTCTTGTATAACCTTAATGGCATACATTGTATGTCAACACTAGGAACAAACGAATAACCCTAATTGTTTATGTTCAATTCCAACCAGTAGATAGTGTAACCATAAGTAGGGTAATCTTCATAATCTCTCTCTAGATATACCTAATAAAACTTCTTTTAAAAGGAAATAACCTCCTTTGGTGGAGTTACACCACCGTATGGAAGCTCCGTCCTCTTCCAAACGTTATCAACACTACCGCAAATTAAAAATTGTGAGTCCATGTTTTTACAAACATGTTTCAAAAAAACCCATTCATAATTTCCTCGACTACATTTTAAAATAAAGCGAAGAATCCTCGCTCCCCAGCACTAAGAAATCGAACATTTCTAAATGTATTTGTAAAAGGGTTGACAATGAAATAATTTTTTGTGTGCAAATAACTTCTAGGCATGTTGAAGAGAATCATTAATCCCATTGTACATTCAATTTTGTATGTATAATGAAGAAAATGAAACACCATAGCAGACAAGAGACCACTATTGTTAAGGTATGATGCTAGGAAGCAATCATGTGGAAAACATGTGGAGAAATAATTAAATCCTAACTCTTTCTCACAGCATCGATCACAAGCCGCAAGAAAAAGTGGGTTTTGCAAAACAAGACACCATTATCTACAAACCAACTTAAATTTCATCAAGACCAACAAAGGAAGCCAATGGAACAAAAGCTCAATAATCTCAAAGGGGATAAATTTCCAAATAACAACATCTATACCAAAAGCCATAGCCTTCGCTCGCAACAAAGGAAAACTCCCCTTGTGTACTGCAAAGGAAAAAAAAAACGTATCAATCACAATGGCAACAACTTTTATTCATTATTTTAATGTGAAAATGGATTAGGAAAACAATCCACTTCATCACTACTTCATTCCTATACACTTCAATATTAGACTAACCATTCTAAATGGCGTTGGAACTGAATTGTGTATACACCCTCCTGCCACACTGACTGGTGTCTCAGATATTCTTATGCAGCAAACCTAACTTTTTTTAGGCTTACTGGTGCATTTTACAGGAGAGTATCGGTTTTACTAACTTTGACCTCCGCCATTTTCAAGGGGGCGTGCTAGTGTTCAGTAATTGGTTGTTTTCCAAGCTACCAGCGAGGGTTTCAAGGTTTCCTCCGATTTTCGGTGGTTTCTTGCAACATTTCCCGACACATTACTGAGAGAAATGGTTCAATGACCGTAGCTATATCCTACTGTTACCAACTTACCAGGTGTTGAATGCCTCTTCACGGGGTCTCTATATGTAATATGTATAAATGTTTAACTATAATGGTTAAAAAGGATTTCATGATTGCTGTTTGAAAGGGCGTTAACCAAATGGTTTTGGGGTTTTTCGTTTTAACTAAATACTTGACTGGAACTGATCATCACTGTCCCTTAATTCTCCTAGACTTCTGATATAGTTACCCTCACAGCGGCATCAACCCAGAAAGGCTTTTTATTTCAGTTATATATATATATATATATATGCTAAAAGTGTGAAATATTCATGTTTAAGACTCCTGTGGATTTGCATGTACAAGAATATGCTTAAGAATGAATTTTGCTTAGAGTCTCTGAGGTTCTTTGTCCATTGTTGTATTTTTTGCACATAATTTCCTTGGTTTGCTCATTATAGTTTTAATCGTTTAGTTTTGTTCCTCATTAACTTAAATTGAAAAGAAGCATGAGGGAGATCAGACTGGCCGCTGAGTTATTCGGCAACCCAGGTCTCAACTCCATCAATGACCTTCATTCACCCAGTTAGGGTTTACACAATAGAGTTGATGTTCACAGCGGTTCCGCTGTAGTTCTTTGTTCCATTTAATAGCCGGAGCCAGACCCTGGGGTTTCGATGACTGTCAATTATTTTAATTTCTTTTCTACAAGCTTGAAATGGGGGTAAATAAACAATAGCTGCACAACTCCTATGAATGTTAATTAAATACATAAGCACATAGCTTCGGTTGTCTCCTCAATAACCTGTGCCTTCTACTTATGGTTAATTAATTTTACGTTATCCAAATCGTTTTGGGGTTTTTCTTTTTATCTAAATACTTAACTACTGAACATCACTGTCCCTTAATTCTTGTGGACTTATGATACAGTTACGCCTCACGGTGGCATTAACCCAGAAAGCGTTTTTCTTATATATATATATATATATATATATGTATATGTTAAAAGTGTATGAAATGTTTAAGTTTGAAACCCCTGTGGATTTGCATGTACAAGAATATGCTTAAAAATGAATTTCTCTTACAGTCTCTGAGTTTCTTTGTCCATTATTGTATTTGTTCTGCACATACTTTCCTTGGTTTTCTCATTATAGTTTTAATTTCTTGTTTTTGTTCCTCGTTTTCTTAAATTGAAAAGAAGCATGAGCGAGACCGGACCGATAACTAAGCTATTTGGAAGCCTAGACCTCAACTCCCTCATCGACCTTCATTCAACCAGTTAGGGTTTACAGAATACAGTTGATGTTGCAGTTTCGTTGCAGTTCTCTGCTCCATTTAACAGTTGGAGCCATACCCTAGGGTTTTGATGACTGTCAGTTGTTTTAATTTATTTTCTAGAAGCTTGAAATGGGGGTAAATAAACAATATATGCACAACTCTTGTGACCGTTAGCTAAATACGTAAGCACATAGTTTCAGTTTTCTCCTCGATAACCTATGTCTTTTACTTATGTTTAATTCATTTGACGTTAGCCAAATGGTTTTGGGATTTGTATTTTTAGCTAAATACTTGACTGGGACTGAACATCACTATCCATTAATTCTCGTGGACTTCTGATACAGTTACGCCTTCTGATACAGTTACGCCTCTCGGCCGCATCCTCACAATTTGTGACTGAAGTAAATACGTAACCGCATAGTTTCGTTCGGTTGTCTCCTCGATAACCTGTGTCTTCTACTTATGGTTAATTAATAAAGTGGTTGTCTTCTAATTAGGGTTAATTCATAAGATAGTTGTCTCCTCCTGACATTGATAGTTGAATACATTGATAGTTAATTTTGTTTGTGCCATTAGATAGACATTCTTTGTAGCCGTGTCCATTAGATAGACATTCGTTGCAGCGGAGTTACTTTTGGACTGCTTTGTAATTTTTATCTTACACATTTTTGAATAAACCAGTTCTAGCGGTTGGTAATCCAGCTAAGGGTTGTGCTAACCTCCAATTGCTTCTTTCAACTTTTTCTACTACAGTTCATATTTACACAAATCATACTTTTAATATGCTACATATTATTTCATGAGCTCATTTACAATGTTTTCTTTTTACAATGTTTTGTTTTCTTTTTACTGTACTCTCATTTTACAAAAACCCATAACTAAAGAATTAATATTTAACAAAAATTCATTATATTTTCTCTTAACACAAAAATCTATAAAGTAGTTCTATAGTGAATGTTGCTCTAAACATGGATAAGCTCTCTTACTCTTTTCATGACAAAAGAGCAGCAAATGTGTCAAACATAAAGCCAACTAATATCTTCAATACCAACGTTAGCAACCAACCTCTCCAACTACTCTCATTTTACAAAAACCCATAACTAAAGAATTAATATTTAACAAAAATTCATTATATTTTCTCTTAACACAAAAATCTATAAAGTAGTTCTATAGTGATTGTTGCTCTAAACATGGATAAGCTCTCTTACTCTTTTCATGACAAAAGAGCAGCGACCAACCTCTGCAACTACTCTCATTTTACAAAAACCCATAACTAAAGAATTAATATTTAACAAAAATTCATTATATTTTCTCTTAACACAAAAATGTATAAAGTAGTTCTATAATGAATGTTGCTCTAAACATGGATAATCTCTCTTACTCTTTTCATGACAAAAGAGCAACAAAAACCCATAACTAAAGAATTAATATTTAACAAAAATTCATTATATTTTCTCTTAACACAAAAATGTATAAAGTAGTTCTATAGTGAATGTTGCTCTAAACATGGATAAGATCTCTTAATATCTTCAATGCCAACAACTAATATCTTCAATGCCAACGTTAGCAACCAACCTCTGCAACGCAAATGGAATCTTTCCACCAACCTCTGCAACGCAAATGGAATCTTTCCACCAACAACCTTAGGAACTGCAACAAGAAAGTCAATTCCAGCGTCTAACCCCTTATAGCATGCAACACCATCCCACCCATTTGAGTCAATTCCAGCGTCTAACCCCTTATAGCATGCAACACTATCCCACCCATTTGAGAACCCACGGGATCCCACCAATTTTAGCATCCAACATCACCCCACCCATTTTAGAATCCACTACCAATTTTAGCATCCAACATCACCCCACCCATTTTAGAATCCACTACAATGGCACCCATTTTAGAATCCATGACTACTAATTTTTATTTATTAATTTATTTATTGAAATTCCTCAATATATTAGGCCTCTCATTATATTTTTCACTACTACAAAAACAACCTTTGTAGATACAATTGTATTTTGACATGTTATTAATTCTATGTCCTTATTATATTTTATTAAATGATTATTTATTAAATATTTATACATACATATTCAACAATTTAATAAGTTTATTTCATATTTAAATTATAATAAAAATACTTAACCGATCATTAAGCATACACATTTGTTTTAATTTTTTAAAATAAAAAAATAACTTTTCAGCTAACAAAAAATGAACCATACCTCACATTCTAATGAGAGTAAGCAGGAAGAATAGTTATCAAAGCAGGTACTTCAATCTTTTACTTAATCTTTCACCAACTTTTTTATTATCTCAATCTTTCACTAACTTTTTAATTATCTCAATCTTTCACTAACTTTTTAACTTTTAGTAAATTTAACACAATAATTTTTTAACTTTAAATAAGTTTAACACAGTAACACAATAGCTTACGATTCTAAACTCGAATGTGCCTCATCATTAGGTTTGACAGTTACTGATTCCCCATGTGCCTAAAAAAAATAACATAACTAAACTAAAAATATGCCTAACATATTCGCTCCCCATAAAATCTGCGAAACACAAAAATCAGTAAACCAATCAGTAAACCTCTGGGGGTGTTTAACACAGTAACACAATAGCTTACGATTCTAAACTCGAATGTGCCACATCATTAGGTTTGACCATTACTGATTCCCCATGTGCCTAAAAAAAATAACATAACTAAACTAAAAATATGCCTAACATATTCGCTCCCCATAAAATCTGCGAAACACAAAAATCAGTAAACCTCGTTGCACCCAAGATTGATATATGTACGCCTTTGGGCGAAAAACATAAACGAATAAAATCTAACCCTAACAAAATAAAACATAACGTAATCCTACTTGCACATATGCCCCTATAACAAAGGTGTGTTCATCCTACTTGCATATATGCCAATATAATAATGGTGTGAACGCACGGGTGAACGCGGCGATCCCAGGGTGACGGGTGTAATGTGCATGGTATGAAATTAAGCTCACGGTGGAGTGCAAATATTACATAATTGAAGCAATTATTATCAATGCAAGCCACATTTCACCAAAGGTTTTAATTAAGCTGATAAATATTTTATTAATAAATTAAAATACCAATCAAGTTTCATCAAATATTTTTTAATAAATAAAAAGCAAGATAAAATCAAAGATAATGAAAAATTATTTTCATGTTTTCTATATTATCATATAATATTTCAATATATCAAATCTTACTTATTCATAATTTAAAAATTAGAATTTTTTTTTAACCCAATTCTAATATAGACCAAGCCTTTTAATTAACTATTAATTTTAATTAATTATAAACATGTAATTTAATATTTGATATTACTTTAACATATTATAGCTTACAAATATAATTTCAATGATTTATTCTATAAAATAATAATATATATAAATATAAATAATAATAATATTATTTATATTAATATTAACATAAATAAATAATAAAAATTTGCATATCTAAATAATAATACAATGGTTCATATCCTTGATCCGGGTGTGTAGGTGGAGGAAGTGTGGGACATATGGAAGGAGGACGAGATAGTTGGCAAAGGCATATGCGAAAAGAAGGCAGCTAGAGCAGCCAGAGAAAGGAAGGAAATGACGGAGGGTAATGGACGGGAAGTGGCCGCCTCAACCGAGAACCTCACATGGAGGAAAAGAAGGTGGAAATGGAAAAAGGGCAAGGGGAAGGTACCTCGATAATGACGATAGGTAGGTGGGGAGCAGGGTAATAAAAAAGGTGGTAAGGCAGCAAGGCATTTGTATGGAAGGTGAGGGTGATCGCGCGGACGAAGCAGGTGGTGAACGAAGATAGAAGAAGGGTGACGAATAGCAACAGGAATTCGTTTGCAGAAACGGGTATGTAGTTACAACTCCCTTGTGTGGTGATATGGTAACAATGCCTTGGAAATGGAGAAGAATGTGGAAAATAAGGAAATAATGTTTGGCCTTTATTAAGATAAGAATGTCTGGTTTGTTAGTTAAGAAAAAAAATGAAAATCTTCGTAGGTTTAAGTGTAATTGCCTGATTATTATGTATGGGTTCGAGTGGATAGAATTCTTGGAAGGGTGCGGGGGTGATTTAACCCTGTAAGTCTCGGGTCAAAATAACATTGTATGGTCTCGTCACTGAGGAAATCCATGGAAAATATAGTGGTTTCAATTATAATTCCTTGTTGACAAGGTTTGGGTATACATGGATGGCCACCCGGGGGGGTGGCGGATAGAATTCGGGACCTTTGAGAAACCTATACGGAAAACCAAAACCGGGGAGAAAATGAGATTTCCAGTCGCTAGAACTTGCGGATGAAGTGAGCAGAAGAAAGGCACTGAAACCTCTGTGAGTTGTAGGGGAAGTTACCGCCCCTGAACTTGGAGCTAGGGAGGGGGGAGGAAAAGAAGCCAATGGGGGGAGAGATAGTAAGGAGATGGGAGGGAATTTTATCTTGTGAGGATAGGAAAATGATCCAGTGTATACCCCATAACATAAGGGCAGTGCAAGGCATGAGGAAAAAGAACCAACGAGGACTCTAGGTAGTTATGGCACTAGAAGGAAATTGCTTCACCGAAATGTGAAGAGGGGGTCTGCCAAGGTAGAGAATTGGTAGAAAAATAGTAACTCTCACGACGATAGAAAGAAAGCCTCCAGTTTGCGGGGAAGGGGATACTGTTGGAATTTAATTCCAACTGCAACAATGAACAGCTGTACATGAATCTGATTTGCAGTAAATGTTAAAGGTGTTCGGTGCAGCAAAGTCGCCTTTGATATTTCTGGACATTAATATGCATTAAAGTTTGAGTTGATTTCCCCTGCAGACAGCCGACTTGTTTTTTATAAAGGCATCACCGCCTTGCTGCAATAAATTCTGAGATAAACATTAAAAGATATTTTGTAATATTTTATTGTTTTAATCAGATATCTTTCAGCATATAAATACCGCACAACAGTTCTGTTTTAAAGTTAGAAGAAGAAGAAGAAGAAGAAGAGGCAACAGCAGCTGAAGAATCACACAGAGCAGAGGAAAGCACGCAGCAGCGTGAAGAGGAAGAAGAATAATTTCAGAACAGTGAAATGCACAGCAGTGCAGAAATTTGAATGTAATTTGTTTCTTTTATGTTTATCTGTGTGGAACAGAATCGTTCCTTAGTGAATTTCTGAAATAGATGTTCAGCAATAGAAGTTTTGAAATTCCCTCAGTATGAGGAAGACAAATCTGTAACAGTTAGTTTATTTTGATAAATACAAGTTAATTTCTTCCTGTTGCTGTTACACCGTCACCGTTGCTGAAACACCTCGTAACTCAAAAATTACTTGACGTCAAAAGTTTACGTTGCTGAAACATGACGATCAGCGTTGCTGAAACAGGTGTTTCAGCAACTAAAAAAAAAACTGTGTTGCTGAAACACCGTTTCCAGCAAGCGATTTTCTGTTTTTCTGTGTAAAAACAGAGTGCGATTTTTGTCTGTCTGTTATGGAATTTATCAGAAAATTCCAACATGGTATCAGAGCTAGTCTAGGCACTCAGTGAGTCAAAAACAGAGATTGTTTTTCACTGTAGGAGCTGTAAGAAGTTTGTTGAGCAGATTTTTCCAGCAGAGAAAGTTTTTGCTTGTTTTTCAAAATACAGTCAGTATCTTTTCTTTACCAATACAGGTTAAGATGGAAGATGCTGGAACAGGTTTGACAAATCCCCAACTGCCTCAGTTTAATGGGAAAAATTATAGTTATTGGTCCATAACAATGAAAGCATTGTTTGTTTCTCAAGGACTATGGGAGCTGGTTGAAACAGGGTATGCTGAACTAGCAGATGCAACAGCGTTGACTGCTTTGACAGCAGCAGAAAGAGACCAGTTGAAGAGTGACAAGAAGAAGGATGCCAAAGCCCTCTTTTTCCTCTTCCAATCAGTACATGAAAGTGTTTTTCCGCGGATTGCAGCAGCAACAAAATCTAAGGAGGCATGGGATATTCTCCAAACTGCCTATCAAGGCATGGAGAAGGTGAAGACTGCAAAGTTGCAGATGTTGAGGAGAGACTTTGAAAATCTCAGCATGAAAGAATCTGATACAATAGATTCATTCTTCACCCAGGTTATTGGCTTGATAACCCAGATAAGATCTCATGGTGAGATTCTTGAAGATAGAAGGGTTGTAGAGAAAATCTTGAGATGTTTACCCTCAAGGTTTGAATCTATTGTGGTGGCAATAGAAGAAACAAAAGATCTCTCACAGTTCACGGTGGATGAGCTGAGTGCTTCTCTGTTGTCTCATGAACACAGACTGAGTAGAGGAACAGATTCCTCTTTTGAGCAAGCATTCAAGACTCAGATGTCTTTTGGCCAAAGAAGAGGTGGAAGCAGAGCAAATTACAGAGGTCGTGGAAGAAGCCAAAACAGAGGCAGAAATTACCCTGCTAGCACAAGCGGAAGGAGCTGCAATCAGAACCAAGCTGAAGGTTCAAGCAAACAACAAGCTCATGGACAAAGGTATGACAAATCCCAAGTCCAATGTCATTATTGTAAAAAATTTGGGCACTATGCCAATGAATGCAAGAAAAAACAAAATGACATGAACAATAGGCAGAATGTTAATTTTGCAAATGAAGAAGATAAGAACCCAAAGAATGTGCTGTTAACATGTAACATAGCACAAGACAAACAAGATGATTTTTGGTTCTTAGACTCAGGTTGTAGTAATCACATGACTGGAAATATTACAATGTTTGCCAATCTGGATGAAAATGTGAAATCTGAGGTAACAACAGGGACTGATGATAAGATAACTATCAAGGGTAAGGGCAGTGTCAATATCCGAGCAAAAAATGGAGAACGGATGACTGTGCAAGCTGTATACTATGTACCTGGTCTGAAATGTAATCTTTTGAGCATTGGACAACTCATGAACAAAGGTTACAACGTGTTCTTCAAAGATGATTTATGTACTATCAGAGACATACCTCCAAGTAAGAAGATCATTGCACAGGTGCAGATGACCAGCAATAGAATGTTTCCTCTCAAACTCAGGGCAGATTTGAAGGAAGGCAGAACTATTGCGGCTGTAACACAAGAAGTCTTTCAAGAACAGGTGAAAGATGTGAATTGGTTGTGGCATTTGAGATTTGGACATCTCAATTTCGGAGGCCTGAATTTGTTGCACAGAAAGGGCATGGTAAAGGGATTGCCGTTGATTGAGAAACCGGACAACCTTTGTGAAGGCTGCATCTTGGGCAAGCAACATAGGGAAAGCTTTCCAGCAGGAAAGAGTATAAGGGCAAAAGCACCCTTGGAAATTGTTCACTCTGATGTGTGTGGACCGATGCAAATACCATCATTTGCTGGAAATAGATATGTTTTAACTTTTATTGACGATTACACCAGAAAGACATGGGTGTATATGCTGAAACAGAAGAGTGAAGTGTTTGAGAAATTCCGCCACTTCAAAACTCTTGTTGAAAAGCAAAGTGGGCATTATATCAAAGTGCTCAGAACAGATAGAGGAGGAGAGTACATCTCCCAAGAATTTCTGCGTTTTTGCAGAGAGAATGGCATACAAAAGCAGTTCACAGCAAGGTATACACCTCAGCAAAACGGTGTTGCTGAAAGAAAGAATAGGACCATTCTTGACATGGTCAGAAGTATGCTGAAGGCAAAACACTTGCCATATGAGTATTGGGCAGAAGCTGTTACTTGCGCAGTTTACATCTTGAATAGATGCCCAACTAAAGCTGTCATGAACAGAATACCAGAAGAAGCATGGAGTGGTCAAAAGCAAACTGTCACTCACATGAGAGTATTCGGTTGTGTGGCATATGCACATGTACCAGATCAGCTAAGAAAAAAGCTTGATAGTAAGGGGGAGAAGTGTGTCTTTATTGGCTATTGTGATGAGTCAAAAGCATACAAACTCTATAATCCATCCACCAAGAAGTTAATAGTAAGCAGAGATGTGCAGTTCATTGAAGATGAAGCTTGGGATGGAAGCTTAGATAAAACAGTGAATGTGAAGACAATTGTGTCTCATGAAGAAGAAGAGGAAGGGACAGCAGCAAATAATCCTTCCTTGGCGGCTCCTCCTACACCACAGCAAGTACAACAAACCACACCACAAGCTGGAATCCGAACAACCTTGAGAAGTCAAGGAAGAACAGTTGCTGTTATACCACAAATAGCTACTGCTGAAACACCACAAGGATCAAATACACCCTCAAGTTCGGATGGAACTCCAAGCACACCAAGAAGACCAAGATTCAGAAATCTGAATGAGATTTATGAACAAGGAGAGGTAAGTAACAATACCGGTCTGAATTCATTATTTGCTTTGTATTGTCATATTGATGACCCAATCCATTTTGAAGATGCTGTAAATGAAGATAAATGGATTGAAGCAATGAATGAAGAAATTGGTGCAATTGAGAAGAGTAAAACATGGGAGTTAGTGGACCTCCCTGAAGGCAAGGATGCCATTGGAGTTAAGTGGGTTTATAAGACCAAGAGCAATGCTGAAGGTAAGATTGACAGACACAAAGCAAGGCTTGTTGTGAAAGGCTACAAGCAGCAACAAGGCAAAGACTATGATGAAACCTTTGCACCAGTAGCAAGGATGGAAACAGTCAGAACAATGTTGTCTATTGCAGCACAACACAAATGGAAGATTTATCAGATGGATGTTAAATCAGCATTCCTGAATGGAGTGTTAAAAGAAGAGGTTTATATTGATCAACCTCCGGGCTATGAAGTTGAAGGACAAGAGCATAAAGTTTGTAAACTGAAGAAGGCTCTTTATGGGCTGAAGCAAGCTCCAAGAGCATGGTACAGCAGAATTGATGCTTATCTGATTGAGAATGGGTTTGCTAAGTGTGATGGTGAACCCACACTCTACATAAAGCAAAATGACGGTAAGATTATTATTGTTGTTTTATATGTAGATGATCTGATTTTTACTAGCAATGATGCTTCTCTCATTGCTGATTTTAAAGCAGTCATGAAGAGTGAATTTGAAATGACTGACTTAGGCTTCTTAAGATATTTTCTTGGAATTGAAGTAGACCAAAGTGAAAATGGTGTTTTCATTTCTCAAGATAAATATGTAGAAGCTGTTTTGAAGAGATTTAACATGCAGAACAGCAAGGCTGCTGTGACTCCAACAGTAGTGGGGCTTAAATTAACCAAAGAAGACAACAGCAAATATTTTGATCCAAAATTGTACAAGAGCATAGTTGACAGCCTTATGTACTTGACTGCAACTAGGCCGGACATTATGCACGCTGTGAGTTTAATCTCCAGATTTATGGAAAGACCGAAAGAGACTCATTGGCAGGCAGCCAAGAGAATTCTAAGTGTTGATGATAGGAAAAGCACATCGGGATATGTGTTTCATATGGGATCGGGAGCCATCTCATGGGCTTCCAAGAAGCAACCAGTTGTGGCTTTGTCAACAGCAGAGGCAGAGTATGTGGCAGCAACAGCAGCAGCATGCCAAGCAGTATGGCTGATAAGAGTTCTCAAAGATTTGTGTCATGAACAAGAAAATGGCACAACCATTTACTGTGACAATAGCTCAGCAATAGCATTGTCTAAAAACTCTGTTTTTCATAAAAGAACGAAGCACATAGACACCAAATATCACTTCATACGTGAATTGGTTAACAATGGTGAGATTGTTTTGCAGCACTGCAGAACAGAGGATCAGCTTGCAGACATCTTGACAAAACCATTAGCAAAGAAAGGTTTTGATCATTTCAGAAAATGTCTGGGCATGCAGCAGTTGAAATTAAGGGGGAGTGTTGGAATTTAATTCCAACTGCAACAATGAACAACTGTACATGAATCTAATTTGCAGTAAATGTTAAAGGTGTTCGGTGCAGCAAAGTCGCCTTTGATATTTCTGGACATTAATATGCATTAAAGTTTGAGTTGATTTCCCCTGCAGACAGCCGACTTGTTTTTGATAAAGGCATCACCGCCTTGCTGCAATAAATTCTGAGATAAACATTAAAAGATATTTTGTAATATTTTATTGTTTTAATCAGATATCTTTCAGCATATAAATACCGCACAGCAGTTCTATTTTAAAGTTAGAAGAAGAAGAAAAAAGAAGAAGAGGCAGCAGCAGCTGAAGAATCACACAGAGCAGAGGAAAGCACGCAGCAGCGTGAAGAGGAAGAAGAATAATTTCAGAACAGTGAAATGCACAGCAGTGCAGAAATTTGAATGTAATTTGTTTCTTTTATGTTTATCTGTGTGGAACAGAATCGTTCCTTAGTGAATTTCTGAAGTAGATGTTCAGCAATAGAAGTTTTGAAATTCCCTCAGTATGAGGAAGACAAATCTGTAACAGTTAGTTTATTTTGATAAATACAAGTTAATTTCTTCCTGTTGCTGTTACACCGTCACCGTTGCTGAAACACCTCGTAACTCAAAAATTACTTGACGTCAAAAGTTTACGTTGCTGAAACACGACGATCAGCGTTGCTGAAACACCTGTTTCAGCAACTGAAAAAAAACTGTGTTGCTGAAACACCGTTTCCAGCAAGCGATTTTCTGTTTTTCTGTGTAAAAACAGAGTGCGATTTTTGTCTGTCTGTTATGGAATTTATCAGAAAATTCCAACGGATACTTGGGGAAGCCTTGGGGAATTGGAATTGGGGGGAGCAACGAGCGCACGAGCAAGGCAACATCAGAGAGGCCTCAATGGAAGGGAGAAAGAGTGACTAAAGAGAAAATTGAAAATGAGAAGGTAAAAAATCAAATCAAAATACAATGAGAGAATATTATGAATGATATTATTATTGGTTTTAATAACTTACTACTAGTTCACATTACAAGTATCATTAACCCAAGCATTCACGAGTCCCTTGAACGACGGAAGCACAAACACCTAAAGCTTCATGTAAGGAGAGATTGTGTTTGGAAAAAACAGCAGAAGATGGTATAAGCAAGATAGATAGGACGAAAAAGGGGAAGAAGAACAGGAAAGAAGACCACAAGGAGCAAACCACCTAGGAAAAGAGGAAGTCGAACGAGAGATGAGGAAATGCAAAATCTAATGCATGCCTACCATGTAAGAACCCCAATAGAGGTTAAGGTTGTGATAGCTTCATGGGGAGTGGATCTCAATGCCAACGTGGTAAATGAAGAAATCCCAACAACGGATTGGAAGCACATAATCCATGATTCAGGACACACCTGTGGGCGCCAAACATTATTCTGGCAAACCATTCAACTATATTGGGTAATGAAAAATCTTTTGGCTAAGGCAATGATAACTTATAAGGACAAAGAAGAGCTATAAGGGGACATGCAGGAAGAACCAAGCTTAAAATATATCCAGAAGGAGATAGAGTCAGTACAAATGCATCAATATCACCACAACTTAAGCTTAAAGTGAATGGAAAAGTAGATTTAGACATTGTTGTAGAGTGAAGTGCCTAGGTCAAATGCGAAAGATCCGGCTCCAATAGATTCATGAGATGAATGAAGCAAAGATACTGTTGTTTAATTTTTGTTATGATGTCGAATAGCATTTACTTTTCAAGTATTAAGAATATAATAGACATAGCAGCAAATGTAGCCTAGATGATAAGAAACTGTTTAAATTTTGGACAACATTTGATACCAACTAGTGGCTAACAGGCCTGGTTTCCTGGGGGCAGATTGAGGCTGGCAAGTATATTTTGAAAGACATATATTATTACATGTTTATGGAAAATTAATAGAAAAGAGAAGAACTACCAAGGTTACACAAAAAAATAAAATAATACAATGGTTCATATTCCTCTAAAAAGTTTATTATTTTGTATTATTTTAAGATTTAAAAATATATTTTTCCCAAATGGATGTTCCATGTTCGATTCCGCGTCCACAAGACGTTGTCTGAATATGTGTGGCATAATGATTCCACAGGGAGAACAATCACTTTCATGATTTACATTGACATGAAGTGTACTCTATCGAATGCAAGTACTTGATTATGTCAACATGTATGTAAAATGCGAGGTGGGGTTTTGGATTCAATTAATTGAATTGTTGGTCTTCAGTGCATTTTTCCTTCAAATATCTTTCAAATTTCAGGGAAAGTGAGTTATTCAATGAGTGATAATTTAAATGGCAACCAATTCGTTTTTCGCTACTAAATTGTTATTTTTGATATGATTGATGCAAATTGTGTATTAAAATTTTTGGATTTTGAGAAAGCAACCAGATTGGAAAGTGGATGTTGAGCTTGAATCTTACCCAACAAAAACAGCTAATTTTTAAAGTCCATTTTCGAATCTGGTTGCCTCTCAAAATCCAATATTTTGAAATCAAAGAACTAGTATTGAAACTTCGGAGAAGAAAAAAAGGACTGCTGGATTAAAATTACAAACAAAAATAAAATTGCTTAGAACAGATTATGTAATCTAGATGTAGGCTATCCTAGATGAACATCCATCTCCTCTACTTTTTAGGTGTGAGCACCCTCCTAGAGATTTGCTGCCAGCCCCGTCTATAAAATCAGATCTGATATTTCTCCATTTTTTGTTTCATTGCATGATTTTCCTTGAACACGCGTTAATGTAGAAACCACACCAGACCACAACATTTATCACTAGAATTACTGGAGCACAAAATGCCACATTCAATCAATTAACACGTGAGTGGTTATATTTTTATTTTAATATATTAAAATTTACAATATATTTCTATTAATGACAAAAATGTTATCCTTTTTTTAAGCATTAATGTGAAATGCTCAAAAATCAATAACAGGTTATGAAAAGATACAACAAGAAGCTAGATCCCAATAGAATATTTTCATGACTGAAATAGAGTGCTTGAGATCAAAGGAGAAAACAGAGAGTTGAGTGCTTATAGGCGTAGTCTAACTATTCATATACAGATTGTTTGTCTAACTACCGACAAAAGGGTATGGCAAGCACTACCTGTAAAAGAATTGAAAGGCGATTCTGGTAAATCCACACAAATGAACACGATTTAAATCAAGATCGATCAGGAGCGAGAGGGCCACGTTTCTTTACAAACATTGCCGTTTTATTTATTGTTCTATGCATCCAAGCGAGAATTATTACAACTGTGTATAGGTAGTCTAACATTAGATGTGGACTTATGAACCGTTACTTGTTTTAATCGTCTCAACAATGCACGTGCCTCGAGCAACGAAACAAACATGCGATGGCCAACATAATTGATACGCCAATATGCCCAGGAATTCACATGCCAAGGATAGTCATGTTTTACCAATGAATTTTTAATAAATTAAAGAGAGTAGCAAATTTAAGAGACTCAAAAAATTATAAACTTTAAATATTGTTAATCGGTAACAAAAAAAAATTTGATTTGCACTCTCAACGGTTCATTTTATTGAAAATATAAATTCTCGAAGCCCAATTTCAATATAGGCCATGCCTTCTACATAGATATAAAACTAAGATTAATAGTGAAGATAGTTATTATTGACTAATTTTTTTTTTTAAATCTAGTGAGAGTTATTCTTAAAGATCCATGATCAAATCTAACTCGCTGCCACTATAAACCTAGGCTACGTGCGACAGCCTGCAAGCCACACAATAGCAGGAAACGTATGCCTCAACAAGTGCCGAGACATCCGCTATGGGGTCGCCTACTCTTCTAGCCAAGACACAACAGGTCATTTATATACTCAATGAGATTTGAGCCCTCATCTCGTGGGTTTCACCTAGCGAAACTTACCATGCATACTCTCAAGCAGGGGAAGGAGACACCAGAAAAAATAGAGGATGGATATGTTGTAAAAGGAAATAAGAGTAGTTTTTAGGATAACGGGTTAATGTGTCGAATGGAAAATATAAGTTTTTCAAATATAATAACAAAGATACTTATGTAAAATTGATAGTGTGACATCAATTACAAGAGCTATGGTTAAATACATCTTATCATGTCATGAAAACAATGAACTTATAAGTGATAGGTCCTTCTAAATTCTCACATTAACACTTACCAACTTTTTTGTCTCTTGAATATACCAATGGATAACATTATCTAATAGTGAAACATATATACATCGGTGGGCCACATTTTTCCCTATTACAAGAATTACAATGATGGTGACATAAACATGAAGATGACTATATATTGGTTCAAGAAAACCAACCTAATTAAAAAAAATGATATTTTCGAGAAGAAATATATGGATGCCCTCATGCTAGTAGAGCTTTAAGTGGTCTCAAGAGGAATTACTATCACCCACTCTCCTTTCTCTCGATTAACTTACTATTTTATGATACTACATGGTGGGGAGAAATGCGTTGAATTCAAATTAGTGAAATGAAAATGGTCGACAGTAGCATGTTCCAAGTAACATATTTTCATGCCAAAAATGACAATTATAAAAGAGAATATATTTTGTGTAGACGTCATATTCTCATGTAACATATTACCACACCACCATTACCAATTCCAAGATGTTTATATAAAATATTGTCACACCACCAATGTTGGTCCTAAAAGAGCCATAGGGGGCTTTGCTGGGGACAAACACCATACCACGTGAGTTCATATTGGGGAATATTTATTGAAGAAAAAATGACATAATGTATTGGGGTAGAGAGTTTTTATATTGGCAAGTATAAAAAATGTAGCCAAAGTTAATGAAAAAATATAAAGGGGTATAAAATGTTAATGAAAAAATGGGTACCTACAATATCTAGTGAAAGTAAAGGTTTTTAAATTGGGAAGGTATATTAGGTTCCTATTGGTAGGGGGTTAAATAATGTGATTTTTAGAGATATTTTCTAATATGTAGTCAAATTAAGGGTATTGTTTAACATGTCACGAACACACGTGATATGTCACAAGTTCATTGAGTAAAGCCCCATGAAAAGAGCATAGTTTTTGTGTAGATACCATAATATACCTCAAAGAACGAGATCCCCATAGATTCCAAAAGGGATTACCATCCTTTTCATGTAATAGAACGACAAGTTCTTAGTGCAAACACAAATCTTAATTGAAGATTTTAAAAACATTATAGAGAAATATCACAAGTCTTATTTTGTTTTCAATTGGGTATATTTGGCTAAATTACATTTTATTTCTAATGATTTTAACTTTTATCAAGCCTCATAGAGGAATTGAGATTTTGGCCAAATATAACATTGTTTTGGTTTATTTTCATCCAAAATTCTAATTTAGAGGTAAGAAACATGTGACAAATCACCAAAGCATGCACATGTCATGTGAAGTTGAGACATCATAAGGGAAATCACCAAGTGACAATCCTAACCCTCTCTAATTCCATGATGGAGTTGTTCTCATCCCCAATAGTCCAAATATATATAATGGTTTAGCATAAAATGTATACTATAACATGTATCTACATTAGCACAAATGGAAATTTGTATCATTTATAGTGGTTTAAAAAAATAGCTATAACATGCATCATTAGCACAAATAGAAATTTGTATAAATTGTTTTTGTCATTTAATGTTTGTTGGAATTTTGTTTTCTAATTAATCGGTTGGAATTTTTTACCCATGTTAGCATATTTTAATTCAATTTGGCTTCAAGTATACTTGCTAAAACTAATTTACTCAAAATCCAAAATGAAGAAAAACTATGTTAAGCTTTATGTTTACCATTATGGAAAAATAAATATAAATGATAATAAATTAAATTCCACACTAACCAAATTTCAATTTCATCAAAAAATTATTTGTAACATCAAAACAAAAAGTAAGACCGGCGAATACATTTCAATGAGATGGAAACAAAATGTACCTATTATTACGTCGTAAGGCGTTCCCTCTAAGAACAACTTCACTCCCATGCCACCTGTGTGATAGTGGGCCATTAATTTTGGTGTTAGACAATTGAAATAGTATATCCTATCAGATTAAAAACAAGTATTAATTAGTTACAATTCAACCTAACAGTTAGTTACAATTTGTTCTCAATAGATAGCATATGAGTGTTGTTTCTTTATATGTGCAGTGTTGATAGAAAAAATAATGAAGATGTGTTGAAGAAATTAACGACTGAAGTAAGATGAGTATTATTTTCAATAGAATTGAGATTATTGGTTTCCCAATCTATTTATTGTGTAGAGCTATTTTGACATGTTGACAACACAGATTTTTCCGATGCTGAGTTCACCTTTAATGATTTGTGAAAATTAAGAACATCGAGTTATTCAACAGGTTCGATCTCTTGGGGTTTTGCAAATGTAAGAAAACTGATTTTTTCACATGTTCCTATACACAGGCATTTTGCACATACAGGCATTTTTCACATTCTATACCAACAAGGCGAGCTGCAAAGCAGCAAGTCCCTGTTAGTGTACTTAAAGTGAAAACTATGTATATGCCACGTTGACATGATGCCCAGTTTACAGTGAACTCTACGTATATGTGATATTGACATGCCATGTTGCCCAGTGTGCAACGAACTCTACGTACATGACATTTCAGATGTTCTCTTTCTTGGTTTTATGCTACCTCCTGCTGTTGGATAGCACATAGCTGGGCACCACGAGGGGTTGTACAACATCCAGATAGTGATTCGTTGTGAATTATGAAAGCATAAAAGCTTGAGGGAGGCGTGGACCTGTCCTGCACATTGAACAGAAAGCCACAAGAATGCAGGGACCTGTCCTGCACATAGCGAAGAAAATAAACAGAGCAAAAGAAATAAACAGCAACAGAGCTTTGCAAACCAATTTGGGGAACATCTTGCCACACAAAGAGCCACGTGCAATCATGTTATGGAGATACATGTAATCATGCTAGGACGTGTAATTCTATGGAGCTACGTGTAATATAGTCGGCATTCCATATGGCTATGGAGCTACGTGTAATCATGCTAGGACATGTAATATACCTGGCATTCCATATGGCTATTTACGGAGGTACAATCTGGCATATGGTTATTTATGGAGGTGTAGTCTGGCATATGCTCAACCCTCTGCAGCCCTCTGCCTGACACAATGGATAAGACACAATAGATAAGAGATGAGTAATCTTAGACAACATATGAGCAACCATCTTGACAACAGATGATCAACTTGCATTAATGCAGATGAGCAGCCTCCATAACATTTAATTCCTTGAGTGGTGTGGAAGTTGAAAAAGCACCTCGGAAATGAGGATGCTGAGAATGGGCGGTTGACGCTGCAAAATTGCCCACCAAAAACTAAAACCATTTGACATTTAAACTATGCCATTCTAAATTAAAATGCCCCAAAAAAAATGAAAATCATTTGACATTCAAGTTATGCCATTTTAAATTATAATTACACTGAAGGTAATCTAGAAATGATTTTTTTTTTTTTTTTAAGAGTTGGTCCTTCTATTCATTTATCTGAATAAAATAGATTACATAATATACATAAAACCCAAGGTAGAAGAGGGCCAAAGATTTAGCTATCACTTTGCACCTTGGGACAAGAGCCAATGCATTGAGAACTAAGCCTAGAAACCAAAAAACTGCTCGACCCGTCATCCTAGATCCAACGGTCAAGGAACAAAACAACACTAAAACACGTGTCCCCGAAAAATCTAGAAATGGACCCAAAGAGGAATTAGAGCCCACCTAATAAAGATTTTGGGTCCACTATCGAAGCCAAGAATATAACCCGGACCCACCAACATGCACAATGAACCTAGGTCGTTGATCCGCAACTGTTTGATCCAACGACTGAGGGGAATATCAGGCTGAAAAGAAGCAGGAAGAATACCCGTCCCGTGAAGGCGGTATTCTCTCTCCTCCTTGAGGCACGTGTTGAGCGATCAGTGGCATTGAGCTCATTTCAAGAAAACTACTTCGAGTTTTGAGGACGCCTGAAAACCCGAAAACTGCCTTGACTATATTATGACTTAAAATGTCGGCGATTTGCTGCGCCCACTGCCAACCATTTAGCGGGGAGACACATGTGTGTCACTGCCATGTAGCTTTGATCAGAATGCTGCCATTTCTCCTAATTACATGCTCGCCATCCCAGCTCCCCGCAGAGCCAAAGCGGAGTTGATCTGTGCTATAAGATAAGTTTATAGAAATCCCTTTGCTGTAAATCATTACCCGCCCAAGAACCCTGGGTCTAAACCATTCTAGGCTGATAAAACTGACAAAGGCCTGGATGTTGTTTTCAATACTGTCCGAGGATTGCTGCTGCATGTAGACTATACATCAACTAATTCCAGAATTCTGCAAACTGCTAGCATCCCCTGTTCTGATAGAGTTCTCGGTCCACATTCGCTTGTCTGAGACACTCATCCCTCAATCTGCCCTGGGGAACCTCTTTCCATCTATATTTATTGCTACTTTTAGCACAGAGAGCTCCTTCATTGGCTAAAATGTCTGCCAATTTGTTGGCAGTCCGGTGCACATGCGTGAAACTTAGGGTCCTCATGTTCTGAAGGTGGGATTGGATCCTTTGATAAACCTGAATAAGCCTCCAATGTCTCGAAACTTTTTCTAGAGTGAGCCACAACAAGTTTTCTTGACCGAATTGATAATCAACTCATAGTCTGCTTCAATTATGATGTTATGCAGATTGTCGTTCTTCAGGATTTATAAGCAATGCTCTAGGGCGATGAGCTCCACCATATTGTTTGTGGATTTCCCCAAATTATAATGAAAAATGCATTGTATGCAACTCTTTTCATCCCTTATCACTCCCCCGTAACCAGCCATGCCTAGATTTCCTTTTGAGGCCCCATCTATGTTGCATTTCATAAATCCCTAAGGGGGAGGATGCCAGAAGTCTTTAGCAGTGACAATTTTATTTATACTTCTATTATTGCCCTGAGGAATAAGCCCCTACATACCCAACTGAAGTAGAATCTGCACATCAGAATCTCAAGGGAGATTCTTAGGGGGGTTTTGCATTAGAGATCCAACCGTCTCCTTGAGCTGTCTTAAAATTTGTTCCATGATGCTCTAGGGAGAAGCCTTTTTATTTTTGAAAATTCTATTGTTGTGTTCTTTCCAAACATCCCAGATAAGGAAGCTTGGAGCTAAAGCCCAAGCTTTGTTTATTGTTTCATAATTATAGAAGTTTTTCCTCCAATTCTTTAGTGTGCTAGTGATGCTGCCCATGTCCCTATCTGTTTGTCTAAATATTGAGGCAATCCCATTCCACAATGTGGAAGTAAATGTATAGAGGTTGAGAAGGTGATCCATAGTTTCTTCTTGGGATTTACATAGTTGGCATTTGGATGGGCCAAAAACACCTCTTTTCTGGAGGTTTTCCCAAGTTAGAATTTTGTTATGTTGCACTAACCACATGAATAGTTTAATTTTCATCCATCGTTGGTTCTGCCATAAATTCTTCCAAACCCAATCCGGGTTTGTCGAGTCAATCCCAATGGCTATTCGTTTTCCTGTTTAAGGTTAAAGGTGCCTTCATTATTATTGCCCCATCTCAGTTGGTCTGAATCAATTGATATCAAGATCTTCCTTTGATCCAGGATGGATATTAGAGCATCAGCCTATGCCTTCAGGGTGGCATTATCCCTGTAATCCATTTCCTTCTAAGTTCTCCATTTTCCTTTGTTATTTATCTGATCCCAAAATTCATTTACTCTGAGTAACCCTTTGGTGTCAGTATCATTCTTGAGATTTGCAAAGTCTTCTCTTAATAGTTTAGGTTCCTATTGCCACTTGTTCTCCCAAAACCATGAAAGGTTTCCATCTCTAATTTCCCAGAAACTATTTTTCTGGACTATGGCTTTGTTCTCCCAAGCTTTGTTCCAGATGTGGGAGCCTTTGATGATTCCATACATTCTAATGTGATCCCTGTCTTGCCAATTGTTTGCATATTTCTATTTCCAAATTTGTGCCCAAGGGGCATCTGAATCTTTTAGCCATCTCCACCATAATTTTGCCCCCAAAACATTGTTTAGCACTTTAGGATCATCCAGTCCTAAACCTCCATGTGTTTTAGGTTTACATATCTTTTCCCAGGCTACCAAGGCCCATTTTTTCTTTTCTTCCCCTTTACCCCAAAGAAAATCTCTTTGGATATTTCTACATAGTTGCATGACTCCTTTTGGAGCTGGAAGGGCTGAGAACATGAAGATGGGAATAGATTGTAGTACAAATTTTGTAAGCACAAGCGTACTTGCCAACTTCAAAGACTTGCTTGTCCATTTTCATGTCTTGTCCTGTAGCTTATTAATCATAGGCTCCCATACTGTCTTGCTCAGATGTTTGTCTATTAGCGGTACTCCCAAATATTTGGATGGTAGCATATCTCTTTGAAAGCCTAGAATTCTGGAAATATTTCTCTGAATAGAAATGTTAGTGTTAAAAAGGAAAATCTTTGATTTGCAGAGGCTTACCTTTGTGCCTGCATCCAAAGCAAAGTCTTTCAGGATTTGTTTGTAAGCAAGAGCTTCCTTGACCATAGGCATACCTTGTAGCATGGTATTATCCACAAATTGTTGTTGGGGCCCAACATTTCCATTCTAGGTTAGTTTGAGACCCTAGATCTTACCTTCTTCTTTAGCAGATTTGATAGCTAGGCCTAGTCCTTCCATCATAAGAATAAAGAGAAAGGGGGAGAGAGGATCTCCCTGTCTGAGACCTCTTGAAGGATTAAAAGGCTTTGATGGAGAACCATTTAACATGATTGAAAAACTAGAGGTAGTAACAAGGGCCATAACCCATCTCACCCAGTTGTGGCCAAATCCATAAGCTAGAAGAACTTTCCTAATGTAGGCCCAATTTAACTTGTCATATGCCTTTTCTAGGTCCAGTTGCATAATCATTCCTACCTGCCTATTGCTTATAAGAGAGCGAACCACCTCATGAGATTGAATGATATTGTTGAGAATTTTTCTACCTTCCACATACCCCATTTGCTCCACAGAAACCAGAGTTGGCAGGAGGGGTTTAAGCCAGTTGGAAATTATTTTATACACCACATTGGATAAAGCTATAGTTCTGAACCTTTCTGGTGTCATAGCATTATCCTGTTTTGGAATTAAGGAAATGAAATATGTGTTGAGTGCCTTCAAAATAGTTCTATATTTCCTGGAGTCCTCCACCACATTAAGGATATCCTGCTTGACAATACCCCAACATGCTTTAAAGAAATCTACATTGAAACCATCTAGGCCAGGTGCCTTTCCATTTTGCATATCTTTGATGACTTCACTAACCTCCTCTTCATTCACAGGCCTGTTAAGATTATAATTATCTTCTCTTGTTACTAGCTTAGGAATGTGCTTTGTGAAGTCACTGATGAATTGTGATCTGTCTAAGAGAGGTTCTTCTGCTATGCCTTGGAAATGTTGAACCAACACAACTTCTATATCTTTGTGGGTGTTGAGTTGGTTACCTCGAGAATCCTTGATTGTTGAGATCCTATTGTGAGACCTGTGCTCCATTGTAGATTTGTGGAAAAACCTTGTGTTCCTATCTCCTTCTTTTAGCCATTGTACTCTTGATTTCTGTCTCCAGAATATTTCCTCTAGTTTGCATAATTCTTCCCATTCCTATTGATGATTGTTAGCCTATTCATTTCTTCCCTCGTCGAAGCCATCGGTGATAAGGGTTTGATTAATTTCCTATATTTTCCTTTCAACAACTTTTTTAGCTTCAAAAATGTTGCCAAACTCATTCTTATTCCAATCTTTGAGCCTAGTTTTGATATGTTTCAATATTCTATGCAAGAGAAACATTCTCGTGCCCTGAATCTGCAAATCCTCTTTCCACCATTTTTCAATATTGCTGATAAAGTCTGGATGGGTGAGCCAGATATTTTCAAACCGAAAAGGTCTATTTCTGGGGTTCCTATACAGGACGCCTCAAGTTGAACAGGCCAATGGTCCAAGCCACCAAAAGGGAGTATCATCGCTGACATATCAAGGCCTGTGAGCATAAGGTCCTCTGAGATAATGAATCTATCTAGCTTTGAGGCTACTTGAGACTCTCCTCCTCTTTTATTGTTCTAGGTAAAGAGGCCATTACTTGTCTTTGTGTCTACTAACCTCATATTGTTTATAAAATTCTGAAATGCTATGGAGTCTCTGCCTAGTGTTCTGGTTCCACCTTTTTTTTCGACAGGGATCTGATCATGTTAAAGTCCCCTCCCAAAATCCATGGTATTCCTGAATGTCTGTCTCTTAGATCCTCCAGTGAAGTAAGCAGTCTGAGTTTGTCGTCAGGCTTCTGTGGACCATAAACATTTGTGATTAAATAAACTTCCCTGTCTCCCAAAGGTTGAATAACCACTGATAAATAGTTCCTAGATGCTTCAACATCCAAGATACCTAGCTTTTGTGGGTTCCAAAGTGTGAGAATACCTCCTGCTATTTTGTCTGCTTTGACTTCTAGAAATTCATATCTAGTAAGCCATTTGCTGTGTATTTCTCTTATTTTTTCTACTGAGCATTTAGTTTCCTGGATGAAAATCATATTTGGTTTTTCTTCTTTCATTCTATTGCTAAGATTCCTTTGTTTCCTTTTACTCCCTAGACCCCTAATATTCCAAGTTGTGAGCTTCATTAAGAAAGATTTGTAAAAGAGTAGCTGGTTAGGTCTTTCATCTTACCTGAATCTATCATCAGTTTTCCACATTCTATCAGCAGCTCGTTTTGTTTCCTCCTACCCCTTTTCCTGCCTGGGTTCCTCGGAGCGAGTCCCGATGTGGTCTTCATCATTTTCACCCCTTTATTGTCCTCACTCTCGAGGTTTATTCTGCCTCCCAACCATTTTTCCTGAGCTCTCCACAGAAACAACTGTTGCACTCTATTGAACAACTCTTGTGGTAATGAATCCATTCCTTCAGTGGTTCCCTGCTCTAGGATTTTTTCCAGATCTAGATGCTCTCTTTCGAGAATATCTTGCAGTTCATGATCCTCCGTTTCCACCTCACTCGGGGTCATCTCTTGTTCCTTATCAAGTTCCATGGTACTCAACATAATCTCCTTTTTTTTGGTTATTTTCGTGTGTTTCTTCCATATTTTCTTCCTTTTCCTTCTCCCCTGGGCTGTCCTCCAGAGTCTGATTTGTCTTATCTAGCTCCTATTCTTCTTCTAGTACCTTGTACCTATTCTAGCTTGTTTTCTTTTTCTCGTTGATTTTTTTTTTGTAGTTTTCTCCCTTATTTACCTCTATTTCCCACTTTGTGAAAGCTATCAGTTTCTTTTCTTGAGGTAGCTTTAGTTCTGCTCTCTATTTTGTTTAGAGGGCAGTCCCTGAATAGATGCCCATGTTCATGGCATTTGCGGCATCTGAAAGGAACATGCTCATAGTCCACTGCTTGTACCCCTTATTCATTAAAAAATTCCAGAATCACTTCATCCAATACAGCTCTAGAGAGATCCATCTCCACGCATATACGTGCAAAGGAATTTTACTTTCCCCTTCTGGTGGCCTCAGATATTTTTACAAAATGCCCTAGTTTATTTCCTATTGCTGATAATGGTTCTGGCTACTAATAATCCAGTGGCAAGGAGTAGAGTCTTACCCAAACCGGGACCGAAGTGAAAGTCTCTCGCTCTGGGACAAAATTCATCACCCAAGGCCGCATATAGAGGCCTGCAGCAGCATAGAAGTATGGCCCTCCTTCAAACACCCTGTCTTTATCCTCAATGTTAGTGAATACTACAGTGAAGAAACCCTTTGATCCAAGGTGTAGGTCTATATCCCTTTTAGGTTTCCAATGATTCTTTATCCATGCCTGTAAATCCTTCTTCGTTGGCCATAAACCCATGAATTTACAAATGACTGTGTAAGTCGCCATGTGATCCCTATGCGCCTACAACGCTAGATCGCTTAACACCACTCTGGGTGTGATAGTTGACCTAGGCTTACACAGTCCATTTTGATTTTGTTTTCGGAATTTTGATTATCTTCATCTATTCTTTCCTCTCTTCTAACGTCTTCCCACCTATTCTCTTACTCCTCTGTGTCTATGTTATCCTGTTTTCCTCCTCCTAAAAAACCATTTTCAGCCTCCAGTGGTTTCTTGCTGCGACTGGACATTGCCTGACTTTAGGAGGGAGTGGTGCTCCCCCCCTTACTCCCCTCCATGGCGCCCAATGCTTAATTTCTTCTGTAAACCCTAGCTCTTACTAGTTTTGTCCTTAGCGGTAAATTTGATCGTTTTTCAATCTAGAAATGATTTATTCATTTAATTAATTTTAAATTTTTAAATATTTATTATTATTATTATATAATTTAAATATATATTTAATCTAAAAATACATAATATTATATAAATAACAATTACAATATAAAATTATATTTTAATATTTTTTTTATTTAAATTATTGTTTTCAATTATTTTATTTATAATTTAATCTTTCACTTATAAAAAAAATGATAAAACTTATTATAACATGTGTTCAAATTTACGAAAATAATTAGTCGTATAAATATCAAAACTATACATTTAACATTACAAAAATTAAATTAGAACTAAATTATAACTTCATTTTAAATTGTTATTATTAATTATGAAAAGAATTAATATATAAATTAATACATTAAAAAAATACATGCAATCATATTTTTTTACCATGGAGACTTATCATTATTTTACCATGGAGATTCATCATTATTTTATTATGGATATTTCTAATCTATAAATAGGATTCGTTACAATACCATGGCAAAAAACCATGGCTTAGAAATACCACATGCCCAAAATAATGTAATTCATTTCACATTTAAAATATTTTATACATACTTTATTTCAATGTTTATTTTATAATATTTCTAAATTAAATTGAAAAGAAAAATGGTAAAACTATCCATGGACACTTGTAAATTAATTATTTAAATATGAAGATTACAAAGAATATGAAATGTTACATAAGACTGAAAACATAAGTACTCACAAACTTTGTGATCAACCATTTTCTTCCTTTTCATTTTGTCTTATGTGTTGAATGAGTTCCATTTTTATTTATTTATTGTAATAGAACAATTGAACAATAATATTTCATGCAATAATTATATTCAATGTAGATAAAAGAATAAATCAACTATTACATACCTTTGATACATTAATGGGATGACTCCTCTTGTAATGCAAATATGTTCATTTTTTTTACTATCTCCTCGTGCACTTTTTTGGACATCCCTTTTGGCATGGCATTTATTGGTTTTCCATCCACTCTTTTATGTAGATATGCATGATATTATTGAAAAATGAAAAGCACAATAACTTTTATTTTTTAATGAGATGAAAGTGAATATAGAAAAAAAATCCTTCTCTTAATTTTTGAACATTATAAATAAAAACATGTTTATGTGTATGGGTAAGCCTCATTGGTATCATTGGGAATTGCAATGTTTCCCATCGTTTATATATATATAGCCACTCCTTTCCATTTATTATCACTTACATCCTTCATCATTTTTATTTTCTTAAGGCCACATTCCATTTCCTAGCTATCAAACCCCTGCACAACATTTAAAAAATGTGAAAAGTGTTTAGAATTGATCATCAATTAATGTTAAGTAAATCATTTTCAGTAAGAAGTCAAAGAAAACTTCATATGGGTGATTCAATTAAATACTTTCTTTTCAATATTTTTGCAAAACCTTTTACACTTTTTTGCACTTAAATTATGAACAATCTTATCGAGTTTCTTAAATTTCTTATGACATGAAATAAGAAATACAAATCGTTAATATAAACCTATGGATAATTCAAATATATTGATTTTTTAATAAAAATTAAAGAAATGATTTTTAATAAAAATTAAAGAAATCTCCCTCTGAAACTCCTAGATTCCTTCCGAAACTTAACAATCCTCCAAAATATTCATCTTCGGGCTTCCTCCCATACTTAAAAATCCTCCAAACTATTCACCTTCAGGCCTCCTCCCATTTATGGATGCTCCTAGATTCCTTTGGAAAGTTAGTGAATCTCCACACTATTTACTTGTTCCACTATTCCCATTTGTAGACGATCCATTATGGAAACATTGGTATCTTTGGAGAGGTTTAATTAGTGAATCTCCAAACTATTTACTTGTTCCACTATACCCATTTGTACATGATCCATTATCGAAACGTTGGTATCTTTGGAGAGGTTGAGAGCAGGGGGTCGTGTGAAGTTGAATACAATAATTTGGAGAGGTTGAGTTAGTGAATCTCCAAACTATTTAATTGTTCCACTATACCCATTTGTAGATGATCCATTATAGAAACACTGGTATCTTTGGAGAGGTTGAGAGCAGGGGGTTGTGTGAAGTTGAATAAAATAATTTGGAGAGGTTGAATTAGTGAATCTCCAAACCATTTAATTGTTCCACTATACCCATTTGTAGATGATCCATTATAGAAACATTGGTATCTTTGAAGAGGTTGAGAGCAGGGGGTTGTGTGAATTTGAATACAATAAAGGCATTATTGCATTGTACACAACTGTGGGAGATATATAATTGTGAGAATTGTAATGGTCTGGTGGATATTGGAGCGTTACCAACAAAAGTGATAACTATGAACTTGATAGGTTGTGGTGCATTGAGGAATGTAGTAGCACTTTGTGGTCTCTCAAAACATTAGCAGGTGCATGGATACATGTAGATGGATTTGGGAGATATGTGTTGGTTACTACTTTGGATTAGAAGAGGTGGAAGGTTTTGAACATTGTATGTGGTTGACGCACTTTGATGCCTTTGGATCTCACAAATTATAGTTTCCGGTGTGGGAGCTTTAGGAGATTGCTGAGACGATGTGTTGGTTACTGCTTTGGACTAGAAGAGGTGGAAGGTTTTGAACATTGTATGTTCTTGACACACTTTGATGCCTTTGGATGTCACAAATTACAGTTTCTGGTGTGGGAGCTTTGGGAGATTACCGAGACGATCTGAAGATTCATTGTTATCAAGACAGTCAAAGTTTTTTTAAATATTGAAATGATTTTATGGTGACCACTTTCACCATCAACGAGACCTGTGTAGTGTCTTACAAAGCTTGACACATGGATGTTGAAAGTCCCTCGCCCTTGGTACTTTTGTTTCAAATAATGTTTATTTTTATCATCCTCTTTTGGTGGGGATTATTCATTTTTAAGAATAGAATAAAGAATTGTATATTGATATGAGGCCTTTAAGAAGCATTTTTTTATTTCTTTTTAAATAAAATATTTCATATTTATAATTTAAATATTCAAATAAATTGCATAACATATCACATCTTCTTTCTTTCATGCTACTTTTTCCTATGCTACAGCCTTATTGATTTTCCTTTGCAACATGTGGTGCAATTGCTAGTATAATATCAAATCTATCATTTTAGTATGAAAAGGAGAAGTGTAATTTGCATTTAATCCTTCAATCAAAATGACATTTTTTTTTAACATTTAAACAACAAATTTTGAGAAGATCAATATAATAAAATAATTTTAAAAAATACAATAACGATGATGTAGCATACACATCCTAAATCATGCACATCACTTTTCTTATATTGGAAATAAATATGAGATAGAAAACAAAAACTAATTAAAAAACAAAATGAAAGCGAAGAATTAGAAATCGCACCGTCTAATTAATAGACAAAATGACCTTAACCAAACAATATAATTTGTGGGGAGATTGTAATTTCTTATTGTTTAAAAATGCATAAATAGATTCAACATTATGAAAAAAAATTCTTGAACACTGTAACTCTGCAAACTAATCAGCTTAAAGTTATTATTTCTAAAAATCTCCATTACATTTTAGCAAATTGACCAAAAAAATTATTCGAGGGGAAAATTATTTTATCTATAAATTAAATTATTGTATTATAAAATATAAAAAGGAATAAACAAAAAAATACTTGAGCGACGGGAACAACTACAATGGACTCAAGTTATAAGAAGTTATGTGACGTAGAAGTCGTAAAGGAATGTGATATTTATAGTAAGAAAATATTCAATGTGTGTCATGACAAGATATGGACAAATAACGAAAACAAAACAAAATTAGATGGAGTGAAAAAATAAGACCCGATATGTGTATTTCTTTAATTGGATATGTATAGATGATGAAAGGGAGAGGGAATTTTCTCTTTATAAAATATTTTTATTTTAAAATCTATATTAACCGTCATGGAAGGAAAAGGAAGAGTTGGTTAAGATGGGAAGTTACAAATTAAGTATGTTGTGATGATACTAAAGGAATAGGTAATTTTAAGTAGTTTATTTTATTTCTGGTTAATATGAAATATTTTGATTTTTGTTAAGTTATATATGTTTGGTATATTTGATTTGCAAAAAGTTAAATATAATTTTGGTGTTGTAAAAAATTAAATATAATTTTGGTGTTAATGATAGCTAGCAATTAAAAAATTTGATTTTAAACCTTACTTAATTTATACAAATAAATTACTAATATATATATAAAACAACCGTTTATCAAATTCCAAATTTTTTTTTTTCCTGGGTTTTATTAATAAGACATCAGAACTTCACTTTTGAATATCTATAATCATTATAGAACCATGTAAATGCCTAGAATTCCATTCTACTCTATCGAGAAGATATGAAAAAGGAACGTGAGCACCCACCACTTCATAATTTGTTTACGAAGATAAAAGTAGACCCACAAATAACAACGAATATAGAGATATCCAAATATCTCAACTATTAACTTCAGTTAATTGATTTAATGTTTTAATTATATATATTGTTTAAAAAATATTTATATTAAAGCATAGGTTATATATATTATCAATTAGATTACTTTAAAAAATAATAATTAAAATATAAAATATATTATAAAAATAAAACATATAAATAAATATGTTAACATTTATCCGGCCTAACATTATTGAAGCTGAACATACAAAGAAATATTAATAAGCCCAGAAGTTTAGGTACAAATTGAAGTGGGTGGTAGATGAAATAAATTCTATAATTTTAATAATTGGGAAGGTGGATTCACATGATAAGTTGGCTATATATTTGGTCAATATATCTTTAAAAGATATAAAATATTTTTAAACTCAAACCGGGGTAAAGACCTTAGCTGTAACTATAATAGAAAGATAAACATGTTCAAATTAAAGCTTCCCTCAAGTTCATATACCACGTACAAAGACACGTCATCATATGTTTAGGATAAGTTGAAATGAGAGGTCAAATGTAACTATCAAGGCCAACACCTATAGCTCCTTCAATTCATACCTTTAGACAATTAGATATACACAAATCACGAAAGAGCGAGTGAAATCCTCACTCTTAAAACAGGTGTAATTAAAATGTAAAGAAAAACTTTAACACTAAATTCCATTTTACCTGCAATTGACATTGCCACAACATTTGAAGTAAGTTGCCGCTACCTCCAAATACGTTGAATTTTGCAATTGAATTTAGGAAGGAAGGAAAGAGAATGGATTTTTTGTATTTTTTTTTTTTAACACATGATGAATCGGTAACTATTAAGTTTAATCCCCGGGAGACCCAGGATCAAATCTCATTGCTGCCACTATAACACCAAGAGTATAACCAACCACCTGCAAGTCGGATATACTAAAATCCTATGATTTTGACAAGAACACACCCACAGTAAGAGATTGAAGAAGGAAAGAAAAGAAAAAGACACTTTTACTAGCTAATCCATATTACATTCCGCAATCTCACCCTCCTCAAAATGGATTCGATTACATCCTCTTCAACTTCAATGAGGCCGACACCAAGAAAATGATTGACGTGTTCGTTGAGAATCTCCATGGCGCCATCACGTGGTTTACCAACACTTCATGACTATTTTTTTAACCACGACATTTTTGTGCTTCTAGAACACAGGTGTGGCCACTGCAAATCGATTCTAAGGAAAAGAACAATCACTTAAAAAAAATGTCAGGGACGAAAAGTTGTAGTAGGTACTATCATAATTTTGAATATTGTTGTTGTTCTCGGTTCATAAAAATTAAAAATATATTGTACATGTGGCTTTTTTAAATTTGATATGGACATGGACATAGGATGAAAGGGCGAGGGTAACCATCCCTTATAAACCCCAGGATTATTTATCATTTTTATTGGAAAAAAATCATTTAAAATAGCCAACTATTAAATACATTATACACTAAATCAATAATTAACTTATTATTTTTTCATTTTATTTATTGAATATCTTATTATATTTATCTAGAATATCTTATTATATTTATCCAAAAAATAATATAGAAAAAAAATTATTATTATTATTATTATTATTAGTAATTACCCCTAAAAGTGTGAAGGTACACCGAAGGAATAGCAATTTGGGAAGATTGTATCGCCACTCACTCCAATGCAATGCAAGCATCATTAATCATTTCTATGAGTGGAGTAAAATTGTTTTTTGATAAAATGCAAGCATCATTAATCGTTTCTATGAGTGGAGCAAAATTGTTTCTCGATAAAAATATGTAGATGACAAATATCTAAAGTCACTCAGAGATGTTAGAAATGGGAATACAAATATTTGATACATCTAGTGTTGATGAGGGGCAAAATAGCACCATTACGATTTATGGGGTTGCCCATTGCAGGGGAGATTTAAGCTCCTACGATTGCAAATAATGCATGGGCACTGGAACTGCTTATATTATATCCTATATTATATCCTACATTGACGGATGCAACAAAAATTTTGCATATGTTACATTGGATAGCTACTTCTTAAGATAGGAAACTCAACCATTATGTAGATTACACAACTCAAATTCTCAAAATTTTAATTTGAAAAAATATCAACCAAATTTTAAATAAATAATCCACTCATTCCAATGCAATGCAAGCATCATTAATCATTTCTATCAGTGGAGAAAAATTGCTTCTCTATAAAATGCAAGCATCGCCAATCGTTTCTACGAGTAGAGAAAAATTGCTTCTTGATAAAAATATGTAGATGAAAAATATCTAAAGCCACTCAGAGACATTAGAAATTGGCATACAAATCTCTGAAGAGGACTCCACCTATTATATTTTAATGAATAATGAGCAAAATTAGGCTACAAAGTGAGCTAGTATGAAGAAAACCATTTGCGAAAACTTTGAAGGTGCCATGTAATATGAAATTGAAGATGAATGCTATAACTTGAACTTGCCAATGCCATTATCGAAGCACTTCCACTCATCAAATTAGAATAGAGGAAAGCATTATGCAAACACTTGGACAATGGTGATGAAGATGAAAGAGATAATTAACAACCTCTTACTTATCATGTATGTGTGTGTGTATGCTTACACCTCTGATTCATACACTAATTACCGTGTTGTGGTGTTTTGTGAGAAGTGAATATACGAATGCTAGCGCCTTCCACAAAAATCTAAACTAGGTTTTGGACTCTTTGGTGGGGAATGTTTCTATGATGGGATTCAATACATCTAGTGTTGATGAGGGGAAAAATAGCCCCAGTACGGTTTATGGGGTTGCCCATTGTAGGGGAGATTTAAGCTCCTTTGATTGCAAACAATGCATGGGGACTGCAACTACTTATATTATATCATACACTGATGGATGCAACAAAAATTCTGCATATGTTATGCTGAACAACTGATTCTTACAATAGGAAACCCAACCTTTATGTTGTTGACACAACTAATTTTCTCAAAATTTTAATTTGAACAAATATCAACCAAAATTTAAATAAATAATCCCAAAATTTAATTGTAAAAATTTTATGGTTCAGACGATAATATAAAGCTTCCTAAGTATGAGAATTGAAAATCCTTACAAATGAGTATGAGAATTGAAAATCCCATCCATTTATCGTGTGTCTTGTGTGTCCAAATTATGAGAACTGAAAATTCCATTTGTTCATATAATGTGTCCAAATTATGAGAACTGAAAATCTCATCCATTTCTAGTGTCCAAATTTACAAAATCTTGTCATCCAAATTCCACCTTTTCCTCAAACAGATTTCCATTAAATAACCCTCTAGAATTAAAAATTGCCCAGAACAATTCAATTTTAATAATTTTTGTAAAATATTCACTATTTTTACCAAAAAATGTTTAAATTCAAGACACAATTTGTTTAATTTCACAAAAAAAACTGAATTTGAAAAAAAATCTATAATTTCTAAAGAATTGAATTTGAAAATAAAAATATAATGGAATTTGAAGAAACAAGCATTCCAACAGGGAAAAATAATTCAACAATGATTTTCATTTTTGTATCACTAATCATACAGTATGACTCGAATCCTGAACCTAAGTTTTTTATTAATAACTTGGAGATTGAGAACTGCACAGAACAATTAATCATTAGAATACACTTCCTTAGATGATCTTCCCAAATCTTCTTTTACCTCTAAGGGCTCTCATTGTTTCATCACTACCTTCTAGAAATGTTTGATCCAGCTTTTGTGTCTCTTTACCTTGCCTTATTTGAATATTTGGGCAGTCTCTGTGAATTCCGTTAAGTGCATGTGAGATTCAATTGCAAGCTGAAATACTTACAACACAAGACCAAAACAAATTATATTTCTAGACAGTTATATATAAATAGATAGATTGAATCTCTACATAATGAATAAGGATTAAGAAATAAGAAAAAGCAATATAATATGGGGAACTCGTTCAGTACAAGAGTAATATAGGTCTATTTGAAAGCAATTTGAAGATTCTTGGTTGCTATCGAAGAGTTTCCATCCACCAACATATTGGTCACTTTGCTGAAAAGCCATTGTCTGCTTCACCAAAACTGTATAGAAAATTGAGTGACAAACAACATGGAAACAAGTTTATTTTTCCTTCTTTCTATCAACCATTATTCTCTTAGATGTCATTGTCATCATATGCAGAATAAAAGATCTAAAGTCAAAATCAATTCATGTACAATTCACAATCAAAGGAAAAAATGAAATGCACAAGATTAGAGAAACTACCAATCATTTGCAGCTCTTAAATATTCTTAGGACACCTATAATGATAAAAGCCATGAAATGATCTTCTCTCGCTTTAATTAGAATTATTTTGCTTGTAAGTTCCATATCATTTGCACATGAAACCACCCCATTCTAATCCATCTGCATCCCCTTTGCCACGGAATTACAGTTTAAACACACCGAAATTATTCAACATTTCTGAAAAGATTAGGAAAGCAATTTCCCCCTCCATCCATCAAGATACATTCTTATGGTCTACAAGAACTCAATTCACCCCCAGATGTTTGACAATATGCATTCTCGTGTCAGATAAGAACTGAATTGTTGCATCTTCCTTTCACGAAAATATAAATTTAGAAATGTGTCAAAATCAACACAAAAAAGATTCTTCGAGAACAAATCCTTTCTCCCTCATCCTATTGACCAATAATTTTGCTTCCAATGGTTTGTCTTCTTTCCAAAGTTTTTTTATTAATGCAGAATATGTTTGAACAATAGGTTCACAACCTCTCTCCTCCATCCTGTGGAAGAGATTAAGTTCCATACCATTTGTGCATGAAACTAGCCAATTCTAATCCATCTTCATCTCCTTTTCCATCGAACTACAGTTTAAACACACCAAAATTATTTAACATTTATGAAAATATTAGGAAAGAAATGCCCCCCCCCCCCCCCCCCATCCATCAAGATATGTTCTTATGGTCTACAGGACATCAATTCACCCCCAGATGTTTGACAATGTGCATTCTTGTGTCAGATAAGAACTAAATTATTTCATCTTCCTTTCACGAAAAATATAAATTTAAAAATGTGTCAAAATCAACAAAAAAAATATTCTTTGAGAACAAAGCCTTTCTCCCTTATCCTCTTGACCAATAATTTTTCTTCCAATGGCTTGTCTTCTTTCCAAAGATTTTTTATTATGAAGAATAGGCTTGAGTAGTAGGTTTACAACCTCTCTCCTCCATCCTGTGGAAGAGCTTAAGACATGCATGAGACAGGGAAAATTTTTAGGATGGAAAATTATCTTGAAGTTTAAAAACATTGGCAAATATTACTAGTCCTTAATATGCAAACTATAAAATGTTTATTGATATATTTGTAAAAGTATTCAAATTTATAATGATTTCATATATAATCTCTATATAATTTTCGCAATTTTTAAGGTAAAAAAATATTATATTGTAAAATTTGGGCGAATCAGTTTTAGAAAAAATGGAAATTGGTGAATGTTTGTTTTCGAAAAATCATGGAAAATTATCCCACTTGCGAATATTAGCCCATAAAATTTTCCATGGGACCAAATTCACCTTCTTTTCAAAAGCCACCAATGCATATGGTTCAAGTAATTTCTTTTGGGCTAAAAGAGTTAGAAACAGAATTATCAAACAATTTGTTTCCCTCTTTTGTACTGGCTTCTCTATAAATACCATGGATTATTGCATTATATATCAATAATGTATTCAAATCCATTTTAGCATTTTTAGAATTATATATTGATAGATGTGTAATTCTATTGATAAAGTATTCAGAGCCATTTTATAATTTTTAGCATTCTTAGCAAGGATAATCTCCAAGCTCAATATTGCAGTGTATCCTACAAGAACCAAGCAGGACACCCATATACCAGCATAGGGTTCAACTATCATCTTATTTATAAATTTGTATGCTTCATACAGATGACCAACACGACCAAGAAGGTCAATCATCTATGCATAGTGTTCTAGCTTGGGTGTGATGCAGTAATGTTGACTCATCCTATCAAAATATTTCCAACCTGTATCTACTAAACCCAAATGGCTGCACGCTGACAAAACACCTAGGAAGGTCACATGGTTTGGCTTCATTCCTGCCTTCAGCATTTGTGAAAAAAGTGCAAGAGCATCGTCACAGAGCCCATGCATTCCATATCCCATTATCATAACACTCCATGAAACCACGTTTCTTTCAGTCATTTTGTCGAATATATGCTTTGCAGCCTCTATATTTCCACATTTGGCATACATATCTACAAGGAGATTTTTTACATAAACATCAGACTCAAAGCCATCTCTATTTATCTGGTCATGTATACACTTACCTTTGTGCAGAGCTCCTAACTGGGTACATGCTGAGAGTACACTTAACATGGTGACTAAGTTGGGTTTCACCCCAGTAAGTTGCATTTGATCAAAAAGCATTAAGGCCTCATTGGAACGCCCATTCTGCACATACCCAGCAATCATTGCACTCCAAGAAACCACATTTTGTTTATACATTTTGTCAAACACTTGGTATGTAGTATCTAAACACCCAAAATTTGCATACATATCTATAAGTGCAGTTCCCACAGCGATGTCCAACTCGTATCCCTCCCTGCTGATGTACTGATGGATGCTCTTACCTAGTTTTGGAGTTTGCAACCGACTGCACACTGTAACAACCCTGATTAAAAGTCCATGTAAAAATATATAAGGCCATGGTCATGGGACACGTATTCCAAGTTGAATGTTGGGTAGGACGTCCTAGTGAGGGTGTTCATTCGGTTTATTATGGCTAAGGAAATTGGAAAATGAAATCAAAAAGTCTTTAGAAAGGTATGAGGCATTTATTGGCATTTTATTTATGAAAATAATGGAAATTAGGAGAAAAGGAAGGTGAAAGGTCACAGGTTTCATGTGAGGAGGAAATTGAAGGAAAATAATGGAAAATGATGAAAATAAAGGCCTCATTAATAAAAGGCTTATGAGGATGAGTGGGTAGGCTTTGTCAGTTCAGTTTTGTTGGAGCTCTCTTCTATTCTCTCTCTCATACTGTTGGATACATAGAGTTTTCTTGGAGAACTATTGGAGAGTGTGGCATACCTGGAGGTTTAGAGAAAGAAGGCAAAGGAAGAGCAGGAAAGCATAAGAGGACACTGGGATCAACATCTACAACAGATTTGTGTTGCAGGTACTGAGTTGCATGCATGTTTTCCCCACTAGTTTTGGCATGCATGGAACATGCATGTGGTTTCTTGGTTATGATATGCCATTGGCATGGAGGATTTCCTAGATTGACAAGTGAATTTGCCTAGCCTTGCCGTTTCCTAGATAGCCATGGAGACTGTGGGTGTATTTCCGTGTTTGTTTTTGGTTCGTTCTCATGTTTCCTTAGCTTGGGTTGAGTTACTAGTTCCTAGAGCCTTGGTTGGACAAACACTCTCGAGCCCTATAACAACTTGGATTGAGTTACTAGTCCCATAGCCTTGGTTTGATAAATGCTATGGAGCCCTTGGTGGGTTGTGTTACTTGTCCTGGAGCCTTGGCTGGACAAATGCTCTGGAGCCCGGCGACAGTTGTGGGTTGAGTTACTAGTCTTGGAGCCTTGGTTGGAACAAATGCTCTAGAGCCTTCGAAGACTTGGATAGATACCAATCTAATGATGGTTTTGTGATGTCCGACCATGAGGTGGAATCATTGTTTGATAGTTTGAGGTGGTTGGCCTTTGGAAGCCCTGGATGGTTTTGGATTGATGTGTTTTATGAGATCTCACATTCATGCTTGGAATATGGCACGGGGGTGAATCACTGAAGAGAGATTTGGCTTAGCCATTCTATGGTCAAGTGGAACATGGAAGTCCCATCCCGGGTTTGGATTTTAGATCATCAATATGAGGATATTTCTCCTTATATATCTATTAGTATTATACTGGTATATATGTGGACTATATGGTTGTTATTTCCTGGGTATTTATTTTGCTATTATGATGGTTATGTATGTGTTTTAGGACCGTATCTATGTATGGATCTCATCATGTTTTTATTGGTAAATGAATGAACAATGTATCTATGACCTACTATATGAAATTACAACTAATGTGTTGAGGCATCAATGTCTCTTAGCGATTCTTAGCTAAGTATGAGACCCCTATGCTCAAATATGTCATTTACACATGCAGATTACATATTTGTGATATGTCTGATGAAATGCCTATCATGGCAAGCAGGGGTCCAGTCAAGGTCTTATTCAATTAATTTCGTTTTTACGGTCATTTCCTTGTTATCTTACTATTCTGAAGGTGTCATTCAATTCTAGGCAGTGACCTGGTCTCTGGGCCTGAAAAAGTTGCTCAAATCCCAGGGACACTAGCACAACACTGAACAAAATAGTCCCTAGACATTGGCATGCCTTTTCATGAGAGCATCCCAAGCCTCTTGGATGTTGGCAGACCTATGGCATAGGAAATTCCAGAGGTCAATTTGTCCAAAAGATCAGTGGGACCCAAGGATTGGTTGGCAGAAAGGTTGGATTGGTTCATCAGGGTCCTAATGTTGATGTTGAATGTCCGTAAGGTATGTTTCCATCAGTTCCACTTCCTTAGCATGACTTAAGAGGTTGAATCATATCATAGCAAGCTATCGTCGCATGTTTACCCTAAATGACTAGTTTCTTGGGTAGATGTGGGAGGAGGGTGTTACAGAGTTGTATCAGAGCATGGTTCACCCATCAGACTGGATGGGTAGTGTGTTGGTCATGCATTCATGTCAGTTGTGTATGTGTTTCATATGCTTGTATTCCATGTACTTGTTACATTTGCATTGTGTTAATCATGGTTGTAGTGATGTGGCCATGTGAAGGTTGATGGTGTTGTTGTGGAATATGCCATCATGAGTGTATGGTTGTATATGCATTTGTTATGCATGTTAGTGTCTATATGTTGTTATGAATGCATTCTCATGGTGAAGTTTGTTTTGCATGAGGTCATTGTATGCAAATAGGCCATCATGATGTTATTGGTATGTTATGATGCTAATGTGCTGGCTAATATAGAGCAGGAGATGTAGATCATTAAAGTGAAGTTGCAACATTAGACCTCATGGAAAGAGCATGCCATCATACAAGTTTGTATGTTCGGCATGCAGGTATGTAGGTTAAGGATTATTATGTGCATTATGGTTATGTGTATGTCTTTCATTCTATTGATGTTATGGTTACATACATGATAGGTGCTAGTTGATTAGTGTAGTCATATGCACATGTCTTAGATAGTCATGAATAATAGTAACCTATGGTTGTATGCATTTCTATTGTTGTTTTTATGTTGGATAACTTGATGATTATGTTATATTATGTTCATGAGTACGTTATAGGTTAGCTTTTTTTTGTTATATACTAGTAACTTGATGATTAGGGTTATGACATTAATATCTTGGTGTTGTATGGATCATACTAATTTGGATTAGTATATGAAAACAATTAATGTTATGAAATTTAGGTAAGAGTTAATATGTTGTGATATTATGTCATACTAATCTAGAATAATCATACATATGTGATTGTTAGGCATGAACGACAAATGTTTATGAGCTTATGATGTGAACATGTTAGTTAGTCACTGTTATGCACATCATCATATTATTTGCGGTTGAGTTGATATGTTGTGAATTTATATCATGCTAATCTAGATTGATTGCGTAGACAAGATTTCCTCCAGTGAGATACATTAAGATATTAACTTGCTTATGTTGTCTACTTTGTGCTTGACTATTTTATCATGACGTCTATTTGATGTTTTAATGTTTGGTGTCTATTATGCCATCTAATTGATATATTTAACATGATATGCTTGCAAGTTAGTTTAATGTTTGATGAATTGCATAATATGACTATGTTCTCAAATAATCTTGTTTTAAGATGATTGTACTAATACATATGTGTTGAGATGGTTGATATATACGTGAGTGTAAGTAGGTGATAGTTGTAGCATTATGTCTAATGTCTATGAATTGACTATGGATTATGACATGATTGTTAGTCTTGGTAAAGGTTGATTTCAAATTGATAGACATGATTATCTTGATATTTGGAACATGTGGTTGACATGTGTAAACAATTGTAGGAAACATGTTTGGTATTAGCATGACAAGGTAATAGTTGATGTTTTTATATAACTAACAGTTGGGTGATACGATAGCACAGGTAAGTATTGATTCCAACAAAGTAAGAATGTAAAAGAAAGGATTTGGGAAAGAACTCTTTTGGCTATGTTTGGAAACCCTAATTCCAAACGAATGAGTGCTTTGCATACAGGAAGTTTTCTTAACCCTAATTTTTTTGAAATTATGTGGATATGTGTTATATTCATGGACATGTATTTGACAGGTATAACAACTTGTGTTCAGTTATAGCTAGATCTGTCAACACAATTGGAATCCCTTGAGACATGGAACATAGGTGTTCAGTTATAAGGTGTCATGCTTTGCATAACAATATAAGGTAACCAGTGTATCGTTATGTTTATTTATGCACTAACAGTTATGCATTCATGGAAATATGATGCAGGGGATTGCATGGAAAAGAGACTGCCATGAAATCTTGAAGAAGGCTCAAGTTGAGATTTCCTTTAGAAGCACTGGGAACCATGGGGATTGAGTCATTGTGTTTGTTTTCAGTCTTGTTCTTTTGGTATTTTGTGATTTTCTTGTGCTTGATTTGCAGCTTTGTTATGTAAAGTGCATGATCATGCCACTTTGTTTATGGTGTTGTATTGTTATTGGTTTTCATGGTTTTCTTCTTGTTTGTTTCTTGTGCTTTCCTTTTAAGTTTTGAGTCTTAGGAATTAGTTGGGAAAGAGGAAAGTTAGTGGAGCTTGGAGAGAGATGAATGAAATCTAGTAGGAAATCTAAGAATCATATGAAGTCAGAGCAAGTGAAAGGGAACTTGAAGGTAAGAATATGATAATTGGTTGGAGTGGTTTGGTCCATTGGTGTAAATGGACAGTGACAGTACAGTCATGAGAAATGTAGCAAGAAAGTTAAAGTTAATGGATGTTAGGCATCCGATTCCTTGGCTATGTTGGGCATGGTTGTTCTCAATGTTGTGCATGATGTGCATGGATAAAAGGAGTTCTCTTAACCTTGACATTATGATATGTAGTAATTATGTTGTGATCATGAGTATGCTAATGTTTATATGTATATATGTATGTATGTATGTCGTTGTCTAACATGATCATGATTTTTTAATGCTAATGTTTATAGATATATATATATATATATATATATATATATATATATATATATATATATCTATCTCACTATCTAACAAGGTTGTCAGCGATCATTCTTGTGGAGGAATAAATTGGGAGGAGTAGCCCTAACAAATCTATGAGGTCAGTATCATGTGGTTATGAGTTGATATTGTGTAATTATATTATGTCTATGTTATGGACATGATATACTGAGGGATACATCAGTGAAATGAAAATAGTGTGGTTTGCGGCATGCTGGGACAAGCATGGCTAAGACACTGAAAGTAAGGTTGCTTGGTAGAGATACTTTGGTTTTGGATGTGTGGTATTACTATTGTGAATATGTTGTATATGTTGTACATGTTGCATATGTGATGTTGTGTGCATGTGGTGTTGTGTATATATAGTATGTGTACATGTTTTGTATGCAATGTTATGTATAGGGTGACATAGATAGTATTATGCAAAATATTGCATATGCAGTTCTAGATATAGATCATGCTATGTACATGTTGGATATACAGTGATGTGTAAGTATTGTATTGTGTGCATGATGGATATGCGTTGTTGTGTGCATGCTGGATATGGAGTGTTGTGTACATAGGGTGCTATGTACATGTTGGATATGCGGTTTTGTGTACATATCGTACTGTGTGCATGATTGATATGTGGTGTTGTGTGCATATGGTGATGTGCCTATGTTGGATATGCAGTGTTGTGTACATAAGGTGCTATGTACATGTTGTATATGCAAGCTATGTACATATGATGTTGTGTGCATGGTTGTACAAGTGGTGTTGTGAGCATGTGGTGTCGTGTACATGTTGTACATGTGGCTTTGTGTGCATGTGGTGTTGTGTATATGTCATGCATGTGATGTTGTGTACATGTGGTGTCGTGTACATGTCATGCATGTCGTACTGTGTACATGTGGTATTGTGTACATGTTATACAGGTGGTGAAGTGTACATGTGGCATTGTGTACACTTTGTGTAGGTGGTGCCGTGTACATGTGATGTTGTGCGCACATTGTGCAGGTGGTGCGGTGTACAGGTGGTACTATGTACATGTTGTACATATGGTAATAGTGTATTTGTGGTATTGTGTGCATCTCATACATGTTGTGTTGAGGGAATGCGGTACTATGTTTTTGCATTTTGTAGTTGAGGTACTGTGACATGTGTATTTGTTATGTTGTACTCTGTGTACGTATATGTATTTTGTTGTACATTGGGTGTAGGTGTATGTATTGTGTGGTGGTGTACAATGGATGTAGGTGTATGTATTGTGTTGTGTTGTACACTAGGTGTAGGTGTATGTGTTGTATGTCAGGTGTAGTTTCATGTATTGCATGGGGTTTTATGTCATGTGTGGTTGTATGTGTGTGATGCACACTATATGTATCTGCACATGGTTAAGGAGAAGGCACTTGGTGTTTGTCATATGTGGCAACTGATCTGGTGTGAGTACAAAATAAGGAAAAGGTAGAAGCTAAGGATTAATTAAAGGATAAGTATCAATATTTTATTTCAGTCTTATTATGCATGTGATTTATGATTCTGGTTTATGATGATTATATGTGATCTATGGTCCTGTTTTATGATGGTTACATGTGATTTATGATTTTGATCTATGGTGGTTGTGTTTTGAGATAATCAGATGTGATATGTTTATACATGATGAGTTGGTAAAAGATGTTAGTTTGACTTGTTGTGACAAGAAGAAAATAAGATTTCAAGTGTACCATATTGACGAGCTACCAATGAGGTACGATGTGAATTTATTGCAATTTATTTTAATATAATGAAAGTTATGTGCTTGGTACATAAAGCATGGAAATGGTTGATTGGGTGACTGAAACTGACTACAAGAATTAGCAAAAATAGCGAAAGAAATTGGAACATGGAGCAGTATGTTGGTAACACATTCAAGAGTAGGGCCATTGTTGGACATTAGTACCCAATAGTGTCCATTGCTTGCCATGAGCATGCTATGACCAGTATGATGGTTTTGAGGCTGGTATATGCCTTGGTTTTTTTGTATCTTCCTGATCCAAGTGGATATTGGTGGCCACCCACCTATTCCACCTATATATACAGTCAGTTTCATTTATTTCCTTGTTTATTTTAGCATTTACTATTTTTAGTAGCTTTTCGGTTCTTGAACTTCTGTAGACGTTTTGACCCCCTAAAAGACGTTTTTTTTTTTAGTTTCATTTCAAGTCCATAGCTAGAGGTAGGGGCCTGCAGAAAATCTTGTAGGACTCGAAGATACCTTTCCAACAAGGTATCTTACATGCCAAACAGAGATAATATGACCAAGTTATGACCCCAAGAAGTTGGTTGGCCAACTAACCTGTTGTAGCGGCTACAACCACCCTCCAAAATTTTGGCCTGCACCCAATTTCGGAGCCTCCCTTGAGAGTTTCACTTGATGAATGCACACACTCAGGTTCATGTCATGAACTCGTGTGAGTCTTTGTGCCCACCTTGCTTGATCATTTCACCCAAGTTTTTGCATGTTGATGTCAAAGTCATGCTTGTGACCATGTTCTGGTTATACTCAAAATCTTCGCTTCGTGTGTACTTGTTGTGTTTGCTATGAAAACATCTATCACACTCACACATGAAGTCACATTAACTGTTGCGTAAGCGTTGTCATGGTCAACCACCGATCAATCACAAGTTTCAGTGAGTCATATTGACTATGTGTGTTTGGGTGGTTTGAGTCGTCTCATCATCAAGTCACATCAGTGTGTGTTTTCAAGATCACGTATGCATATTTCACTCATTCACACACTTAGTCACTTTGTTGAATTTCTGACTACCAAATTCCCCTTTAACAGCCGAACCATCACCTTGCCATCGACTTGATTGACTATCACCCAGAACAAAACAAAAGAACCTAGCACGCCATTTCAAGTTGCTTTGTCCACAAGCAAATCAATCAACTATCATGTTGGTCAAACGAGGAGTTTGACCCGGTAGCCACCCCGGGACTAACTCCCCTAAACAATTGCACATAGTCTGCATACCTTTCCCACTCCACTGACTGAGAAAATTGCACAGACAAGTTGGACAGACACTGAGTAACTGCCCTTGTCTCCCTCAGAAAATTGTGCAATTCTTTCAACCAACCCTCCTGACAGTCGACTAGCTACTCACCAAGAAAATTGTGCAGTTTACATGAGAAATTCCTCTGCTTCCTAGTAGTCCACTCAGCTCAAAAACTACACAGAGATGACCACCTATCCAGCCTCCCAACATCACCGTAGTTTTTCCCACCAGTAGCTCCTAATAGCTGACTCACAGTTCCCTCCAGGAATTGCATAATTTTTGCTACGAAGCTCCAATAGCTAACTTCCAGTTCCCTCCATGAATTGTGTAGTTTTTGCTACCAAGCCCCTACATCTGGCTCGTTCTGTAAATTGCACAGATTTTTCTTGCCCAGCCTTTCTGCAGCCTGGCTTACTCTAAAAAACTGCACACTTTTGTCCTCTAGCTGACCTATACCCCACGGACAGTCACTCTCAATCCGGATTTCCCATCTTCATCACCCAATGACTCTTGCACAATTTTTATCAGCAGTACCCGGATCTTCCATCCTGCGTCGCAATCTTGTCACCTCTCCCACTCACCTGCATCCGAAATGGTCATGAATCATGGTAGACTAGGAGGTGCATGGATTTGATGCCATCTCATCATGAGGAATGTAGACACATGTACACAAACAAACATGGCATGACGACAGATGGTATGAACAAAGGGAGCACATGCAGAAGGATAGGATCACCAACAGATGAACAAGAAATGCATGCAAAGTGTTATGAAACCAGTTTAAAAAAATATAGATCAACGCCTTAGAATTCAGCCTCTTCAAGGGGGCAACCTCCTTTACATTACACAAATGAACAATTCTTGGATGATACAAATTACAAGACCTCCTTCCTATATATAGGAGTCTAAGGAGTCATAATATAACTAGAGCTGACATAACAATAATAATGTAAGGGCACAATAATAACAATAGTGGGCTTCTATGGGGCACAATAATAACAATATGGGGACTACATGGGTACGAAAATATAATAAGGGGGTTGCACTAATAACAATAATGAGTTACAATAGTAGTATAGGGGCCTAACATGCCCCTCTCCTTCAAAAAGTGTTGTGCTCAACGCTTGAGTAGTTCTTGATACTTTTGTATAAAATTCTTATCCTCCCATGTGGAATATTCAGCGGTAAGTTCTTCCACTTGATGAGATACTCTGAGATTGATCGATTTTGTAGTTGTTGGGTTCTTGTTTCTGTGATTGCTCTAGGTTCCAATATGATTTTTCCTTCCTCTTCAAGTTCTGGCAATATTGTTTGAATAGGTATCTTCTGTAACTTTTGAATGAGTGGCCACACTTCTTCTCCCTTCTTCCATTCATCCCTTGCTTCGTTTATCCAATCTGGTTGGATAATAGAAATAGCACAAAACAATGCTTCCACATCCTCATCCTTTCTTCAAATGATGTCAAAGTCATAACCCAAAATACTTGTGACCCATTTTTTCTGTTCTTCTAAAGATAATATTTGTTCGAAAAAGTATTTAATACTATCATGATCCATTTTTACCTTGAAGTGTCTTCCTATTGGGTAAGGTTGCCATTTCTTAAGTGCATGTAGTATTGCCAACATTTCCTTCTCATAAATAGCTTGCTTGAGATGTAGCCGTAAAAATACCCAATCACCTACATCAAAACATTTTTCACTACGATGTTGATCTACTTGTTGTTTCATTCGATTCTGCACCAAAGTGGCGTTATCCTTTAAAAGTTGGAGAACTTCTTGTTGATGCTCGATGTGATCTTTCACTTCTTGAACCTTTTTCTTCTTGATATGTCCTTCTATCTTTAGAGTTTGGAGTGGCAATTTCTTCCAATGATTTACAAGATATGGTCGGATTCATTTCCTGATGCTCGATGTGATCTTTCACTTCTTGAATATTTTTCTTCTTGATATGTCCTTCTATCTTGATAGTTTGAGGAGCGGTAATTCTGGCCAATGCATTACAAGATATGGTTGGAATAATTTCTTATTTCTTGATGTGATCTTTCAGTTCTTGAACCTTTTTCTTCTTGATATGTCCTTCTATCTTGAGTGTTTAAGGAGTGGTAATTCTTGCCAATGCTTTACAAGATTGGTCGGATTCATTTCTTCTTTCTCTGGGGTTGGTTCCTGGTGTATATCCTCTTCTTTTGATGTTTCTTGATCCTTTTCTTCCTCCTCTTCATAATCTATGTAAAATAATTTCCTCTTAGCACACTTATGACCTTTAGTGCATTTGTTATCACAATTGTAACAAAGCCCTTTTTCTCTTTTTTCTTCCAATTGTTGTGGTGTAACCCTTGAAGGTTGTGGAAGGCTAGGAGAAACAACACTTCCATATTTATAGTTGTGAGGGGTATACTTTCTTGTTGCCATAATTTTTCTTTCCACTTTGTAACAAAGCCCTCTTTCTCTTTTTTCTTCCAATTGTTGTGGTGTTGCTCTAAAGAAGGTGTTGCTCTTTGTATCCTCATAATGTGCTATCATTCCTACATGAAAATTGACCACGTGACAAGTGGTTTATGAGAACAAAGCCCCTTATACCATAAAAATTGATTTAGTTCTAAATAATTAGATGCAATACATACCTTTTGTAATAGTGGTACACCATGTAGATCAAAATATTTCTCCATCTGTAGTATCCAATTTACCGGATCCTTGCCATCAAACTTCCTCATCTTGATTTTTCTTGATTTTAGGAGCTCGATCTTGAAATGAATGTAACTCTGTAATTTCAGATCTTCCAGTTTTGAAATCACAACCTGTAGTATTCCTCTGTGTCCTCTTTCCAATGCCACTAGTTTGATCGAAATTGGATTCTCTAAGTAAGAGTTGTGCACAACCTCCCAAGATGACCTGATTATACACCTTTTCAGAATAGTGAACTTATATGACGTGCCACATGTCAGTGTTTTTACCCGAGGATCTAAAAAATAAACACCAAAAACTAAAATTAGTCCTATTTTTGTAACTTCTTAGGAAATTTCAATCTAATGCTCAGAGAGAAAGTTATGACAATTTTCCCAAGGTCACCTGTTTAGGATGTAATTCTGGAGTTTTCACAAACCCTAACTTCCTCAGATCAAATATCCGAAAATATAGTGAGACAAGATCTGAAATTTTGACCCGAGATTCAGAACAATTTCTTCTCAAATGGGTTTTTTCTTTAGCTTCTAAAACTTTATAGCGAAACAGTTATAGTGAAAATACGACGATGACCTGTTTTAGATGAAATTCTAGATCTTGCAAAAACCCTAACTTCCTCATATCATATCTCCACAAATGTAGCGAGACAAGATTTGAAATTTGGACACATGGTTTAGAAAGATTTCTTCTCAAATGGGTTTTGTTTTTAGCTTATGAAACATCGTATAAGAAACGTTATAGAGAAAATACCACGATGACCTGTTTGGAGCAGCGAAACCCTAGAATCCAAAGCTCTAATACCAAATGTTATGAAAGTAGCTCACAAAAAGATAGAAAAGATAGATCAACGCCCTAGAATTCAGCCTCTTTGAGGGGGCAACCTCCTTTACATTACACAAATGAACAATTCATGGATGATACAAATGACAAGACCTCCTTTCTATATATAGGAGTCTAAGGAGTCATAATATAACTAGAGCCGACATAACAATAATAATGTAAGGGAACAATAATAACAATAGTGGGCTTCTATGGGCACAATAATAACAATATGGGGACTACATTGGTACAACAATATAATAAGGGTGTTGTACTAATAACAATAAGGGATTACACTAGTAGTATAGGGGCCTAACACAAAGATATGTGCTCGCGAACGGATGATCATGCAAAGATGTGTTTGCGGACAGACAGATGAGAAAATAGGCAAGATGTGTTCACGAACGGACCGACGAACGAACATGCACATTTCATGAATGGATGAACCTATCAAGCTTATGAACATACAAGCAAGGAGAAATGTGTGAATGCAACATCAAGCAAACTGATGACCATCAAAGAATATGCACACTTTTCCATGCACAGGTGAAGTTGTGACACACCATGAGGACATCCATCATCTAGCAGCACTACAGCTCGACGTGCACACCAGCAACAATACGAATGTACCAGCATTGTCATGTAAAGTCATGTCATGTCTTGTCATAAACATCTCTACTGTGGACCATACTGTTAATCAATTTAATGTAACGTGGAAGTCAAAGAGACCCAATTGTTGTATGAAGAGTCATGTAAAGTCGAAAAGTCATGGAATTCAAATAGTCATGAGGTTAGTCGAATAGACACAAGGACCAATTTCACCCTTGGCTATAAATAACCCCTCATTTTTACATGCAAAGGTCTCTTTTCACCTCATCTCCTCCCACATAGCCTTGAGAGTTTGTAATATTTTCTTTGAGTAAGTAGGGGTTCCAACGCCTTTCATATGGGGTTAGTGATGTATGGTGTAATGATGTGTCTTGGAAATTTCGCTTAATTCATAAGCTTGCTAAGAAACCAACACATTTTCACACATGTATCATAATTGTTGTAAGACTACACTTGAACACTTGTAATGCATGTTTCTTTAACTTGTGCTTAACACCTGAACTAATTTACTTGTTATAATACATATACGTTAATGAAAATGTGTTGTATATATTGTTAAAGATGTCTCACTTGTGTAGACTACTCTCCCAGACACTGAACAAACCTTTCACATAAAAATTGCTATAACAACCACTACACTCGCGCGAACTAATCCACTGAGTGTTATACGTGTTATCTTCCCTTGTTTTTTGTACTGCCACATTCATGTGGACTGTTCTGTCAGAAGCTGCGCATGTCCTATTGTGTTGTGTGTTCCTAATAGAGTTGGGACTTCTCCCAAGTGACTTGGGACTCACTCCCACCCTCTCCCTCTACGGTGAAAGAACCATTAACACAAGTGGAACTTACAATCACCAGACACGCAAAACTCACTTCTCGAAAGACAAAGCAGACCACTCTCTTGTGCTAACAGGTAAGAGTTGAGGCAAACATTTAAGATAAGGGAAACTCGGCCATCATACCGAATGGGACTCCTACACCAAATGCTGTGACTTCTAGTTGGGACTTCATACTAGGGAGATCCCCTGATGTTGGTGGATCCTGCACCGTCAACATTTTGGTGCTAGAAGGAGGGCTAGATTACAAGCTGAGTCCTCACATTTGTTTTGAATATCTGCATATCTATCATGACTAGCTACAGAGTTTCTCTTCCGGAGTGTATGTCTTATGAAAACACCTTCGAAATATTGGAAGAGCTCTCGGATAGCTTGTCACATAAAACATATGACGGTGGAGGCCATGTAGCCTTGGTTAGGCATGCTATCGACAGTGTAGGCTCATGCGAAAGACATGGAATCTTTGAAGAATACATGACCCACATGTTTTTCATCTACATGCTTCGAGGGAAACCATTGCACTAATGTGCCACTCTACCCAAAAAAATTATTCATTCTCTTGCTCATTTCGTTACAGAGATAGAATCTGATTTTAATCAATTTAACCATAAAGCACTCGATATGGAAATTATGAAAAGCACATGATGAATCTGTTGAACAAATTCACGCACTATTTTGTAATCTTTCATAACGATTTCCCGAAGATGAAATTGATTGGGAATTTCTCGATGGAAGATTTGAGTATCTCCTTTACATATCCGAAAATACGTAATTCTTGAAATCATTCGAATCCCACTCAACATACCTCAGTGATGGAGTTGCACAATGAAATGCAGGCATAGTTGATGTCACAGGTGACTGTCTGCCTTCACTTCATTTAACAACTCTACCACTCTAGAGTGATGTGGGAAAACATGCATACACGTCTATTGAACTATCACATCCTCCCACCCCACCTGCTCTTGATATCTGCACAGATTTGGCTTGCAAGCCTGTTGGTTGTCACATTGATTCATTCCCTCAACCTCCGTCCCCGCATTCTATCGATCCTTTGGATTGTACTATCTTGTGCTCTTCCATTCCAGACTCCTCACCTGTTGTGAACGAGGATAAAGTTGACGACGAAGTTTGTGTTATGCAACCAACTTATGCCATCATTCATGATGAGTGTGTGTGGAAATCTAAAGAAGCACCTGCGGTGAAGGATGACTCCCTTCCATTTGTGCCTCGCCCGCTCCATCGTGACATCCCTTGTGATTCTGCCACTATTGATTTCCCCTGTGAAAACTCATTCCCATATGTTCCTACTTTCGATTGTTCACAGGACACGTAAGATGTTAGTCTGTCGTTACATTACAGAGAGGACACGTCTTCATCTGAAAATCAGTCCAATCTGTCATCTATCATTTATGAAACATAGAGGGTGAACATCATTGCTTCCCATCTACCCCTCTGCATGAATCATCAAATCATGAGGATGCCGACAAACATCCTGAATTTTCTGATCCTGGTTGTCATGATCTCTCTACTTTTTCATCCGATCATGATTTTGATTCAATCGTTGTTAATCTATATAAGACACTGGTCTATGATGATTTAACTGTTGACAAAGTCGAAACCCCCTAGACAGTCGAGGCACTTAAGCTCGAGCTGATGGTTATGTCAGGTCCTCGATGTCCTGAGGTTGGTTTTGCTTATGATCAGAAAATTGTTGAAACATGCAAGGCTCCTCATCACTCTCGGCTTTGCATTTAAGATCAATCTAACACTTAGATTTCACTTCCTCGACTCAAACTACATGATCCCATCGCTCATGCATTGGAGGAATCTTACGCAGTAAGCACACTTGCACAACATAAGTGGTCTACCTTTCTCACGTTTGCTTGCATGTCATAGTTAAGAGAGTGCATACAATCAACATCTGCACGCAGTGTAACACAACACCATGGCAAGTCCACAAAGTGCATGTCATGAAGTTTCACTCATTTCTACTTTGTGGATGCTTGTAAGCTTGGAGTGTGTCTGTCTTCATTGTTGTATATTTCATATCTGCTAGTTCGCACAACTGTGTTCTTCGCGAACCATGCCTTCAACGACATGGGTCAACCAATGCATTAGTGGTTTCATTGGAAGTATCACTTCACGTGAGACAACCCATGCATTGTTAGCTTAGGAGTAGGAGTAGTATTTGCTTTGAGTTGTTTTCTTGCATGCATGTTTGCTTCTTTCTTTGTGTGTTTGCTTGCTTTCTTGTTTGTTTTCTTACTCGCTTTGCATACGCATTTGCTTTTGCTTCTTGCTTTTATTTTTGGTTTGTTTGCTTGTTTATGTCTGTAGGTTAGTTTTGCATGGACCATGTGCAAGTCTTAAAACAAGCTAGGTGAAGTACATGAAGACTTGTACAACTATAAATACTTGGTTATATGTCATCCTACCTCTTATCTAAAGAACTTGTTGCCTTCAGTCCATGATACATCGATGGGAAATACATACACAATCTAGGAGAAGCTCAGCCCACACGTGCACTAGTTGCAATCACTTGACGGGAGGGTTGACAACCTTCCTATTAATGAGCAAGATCTCAAGAATTATTTACAGTAGGTTGGGTCACGCCCCTTGCAATGTACATAGTCTACTTACTACTTGTTGTTTTAATTTTGTTTTCCTTGCTTACTATCTCTATTCTTATTTGGTTTGTTCTGCTTACTATTTCTGTTTAAGTTTGTTTTGTTTGCTTGATACCTTACTATTTTTGTTTTTGGAAATAAGTGCTTGATCCGGATTTAAGCAGGAATGCAATAGATTACAGAGATAACCATAAATACAGAGATGCGATAACCATAAAAACAGAGATGCAGCGGAAATAATACTTCATTTCGTTAATGGAGAATACCGAAATATGCTTACAAATAGAAATAGCCCAGCTAGGGCGATGGTAGCTTATCTTTGAGAAGAGATGTGTCGGCTACATGCCTCTGAACTATTTCCAGCTGTATTACAATGAGGCTCGAGGGCCTGTTTATTGTTGAGAAACAATGGAAAACCCTTCACATTCCAAAACCTAACCCTAGAAGATGAAACGCCAAATTGTGGGCCCCATTTTTGGGTAAGTTGGTACATCAACTTCCCGGGGTCGTAACTTTGGCATACGATCTCCATTTTACGCGCATGATAGCCCGTTGGAAAGATCTCTATGAGGACTACAACGGAAAAGATGATTTTTTACCTAAAAAATCACGGAGAAAAATTTCCCAAAAAACATCGTTTAGGGACTCAAAATGGCTCTGGAAGTTTAGGACCCGAAAAACTGCTAAAAATAGTAAACTGCGCTATAATTAAGGAAACTGAAAATGTTGAGAGGAACAATTGTGGGGGTCCAGGTGGGCTTGGCAGGTGGCCACCAATATCCACCTGGATTATTCCTCCCCCATTAGGAAGCAATGGTCCCCATTCTGTTGAGTTCCTCCCTGAGATGAGGAAGCTTCTGCTGAGCTCGGTCTCTGGTGAGTTGTTCTGCAATCTCTGATGTGTCCAGAAATGGTGGGGAGCATGGTCGGAGATGGTCCACATTGAACACTCGGTGCAAGCGAAGGAATGGCAGAATGTTGTGCTTCAAAGCATTGTTTCCCGTAGCCTTCTTACTGGTGTAAGGACCATGTCGAAGTGGTCTGAGTTTCTGATGGGTTCTGGTAAGGCGCTCCCTCTGCAAATGTAACCAAACTTTGTCGCCCACCTGAAACTTGTGTGGTACCCCTCCGGGTAAGGAGAAGTTGTTCCTGTGTTCTGTCACGACTGTATTCCTCTGTTGCTGCTGCTGTGTGGAGGAACCCTTCGCGGGGGTTATGGATGTAGCAACGATCTTTCCCTTACTTTGGGAGCGAACCAGACAGAAAATAAAATTCCTAGTCTGTGAGATGAGCTTGCTGCCTTTCTTAGCAGTGATCAAAGAGGTGGCGATAGGTTGGGCTACCTCCGGTATCCTGTATAATGAATTATCCAAAGAAATGATGACGACGCGAGGCCTTGACTCATACACAGCATGTCGCCTCCACAAGTATGGCTGGCCTAATAGTACATCACAAACATCCAGAGGTGTAACATCACACAATACCTCGTCTATGAAGGGCTTGATGCTGTAGGGAAGGCGGCACTGCTGGTGAACTTTGAGATCTTGTCCTTCATGAAGCCAACTGATACTGTACGGCTGTGGGTGTGGTGTAGTTGGTAGGCCCAACCGCTTCACGACCTCTACTGAAATGAGGTTCTTTTGGCTGCCACTGTCGACAATGAATTGCAGCAGCGAACCCTTCACCCACATCTGTGAGTGGAAAAGACGTTCCCCCTCCTCGGGATCTTTAGGCTCATTTTTCTGGATCTTGGCAGTAGCAACAGTGGCGCTGGGATCCACATCAATGATCTACTTCCCTTTGTCATTCCCCTTGTCGGGTTCTGACTCAGAGTCGGAACATGCATCTGATTCGGAAGCCTTCGACTCGGCCACCAGCGACTGCTTGGTCCGACACTCACTTGTGTTATGAGTGGGACTCTTGTGGAACTCACACCACTTTCCTGTGTCCTTCTTCGGCTTCATGGTGTTGTTCTTTTCTTGCAGCTTAGAGGGGTTTTCTTGGGTCACCCCGCCTTGGCTTTGTCCTTTGGGCTTCGGACTTGCAGATCCAAAGTCTCGCTTCTTCTGTTTGAACTTTTGCTCGATTTTGACAGCGTATCGGTATGCTGTGCCGAGTGAGGAGATGTTCAAGAACTCCATCTCTTCCTGGATGTATCTGTGTAGGCAGCCGCAATATTTGAGTACCAGATGCAGCTCAGAATCTTTGATACCCAACTTTGTGCGAAGGGTATGAAAAATATTTGTGAATTCTGGTACATCTTGGTCTCGTCCCTGCCGTAGTGTGGTCCATTTGATGTATTTGTCCTCATAGCTTTTGATAGGGTAGTACTGCTGCTTGATGGCATCCCAGAAGTCATTCCAAGTGGGTGCGGCTAAAAACAGTGAGCCTGTACTTTCATCCTTCTGCTCACAGTATGTTTCCCACCAGTCCTTGACGTGGGGGGCTGCTTTGAGAAGAGCGAAAACAATCTTTTCCCGACTAGAAAATTCATGAACAGAAAAATACCCATCTAGCAGATTTAACCATTTATCTACGACATCTGCATCTATTTGACCCTCGAAGATGGGGATTTCGAAATTAACTTGTACCTTAAATGGTGTGGCATTTCCAGAGTAGCTATTGGAAGCCAATGTGTTGCCTCTGGGTAGCCGTTGAAGGATCTACGCAAAGCTATCCATCATCGCGTTCCTTTGCCACTCGAGGGCTTCTTCGAGCAAGATTCTGATAGGATCTCCTGCCCCCTCGTCTTTCTTCTCATCCGCCATGGGAGGTCGTCGAGATTTGCGAGGCTGGTCTTGCAAAGGTTCGACCAATTCAAGCCCTAACTCCTTATATCCTGACCTCATTGAGGACATGCAAAGAAAAACAGAGAAAAAGCAGACCGCTCTGATACCACTGATCCAGATTTAAGCAGGAACGCAATAGATTACAGAGATAACCATAAATACAGAGATGCGATAACCATAAAAACAGAGATGCAGCGGAAATAATACTTCATTTCATTAATGGAGAATACTGAAATATGCTTACAAATAGAAATAACCCAGCTAGGGCGATGGTAGCTTATCTCTGAGAAGAGATGTGTCGGCTACATGCCTCTGAACTATTTCCAGCTGTATTACAATGAGGCTCGAGGGCCTATTTATTGTTGAGAAACAATGGAAAACCCTTCACATTCCAAAACCTAACCCTAGAAGATGAAACGCCAAATTGTGGGCCCCGTTTTTGGGTAAGTTGGTACATCAACTTCCGGGGTCGTAACTTTGGCATACGATCTCCATTTTATGCGCATGATAGCCCATTGGAAAGATCTCTATGAGGACTACAACGGAAACCACTATTTTTTGGATAAAAATTTGCGGAACAAGATTTCCCAAAAAACGTCGTTTAGGGCCTCAAAACGGCTCCGGAAGTTTAGGACCTGAAAAACTGCTAAAAATAGTAAATTGCGTTATAATTAAGGAAACTGAAAATGTTGAGAGGAACAATGGTGGGGGTCCAGGTGGGCTTGGCAGGTGGCCACCAATATCCACCTGGATCAGTGCTACCAACTACTGTGTTTTTGCTTTTCAATAGAGTATGTGGTTGACATTTGAAGAAACTTGTGACACTGCAGCACTTGGCTAGTCTTATGTCCAACTTCTTTATGCTTGGTTATAATCTTCGACTGATGAAGTCTTGACGAAAAATACGAGGCATCTATGAGGGAAGTTTTGGTCCAACCATGAACCTGTGTCCACATTAGGAAGCCCCATGCCTGCACGCAACCTTCTACTCTATGTGTTCAAGCTCATCCAACTAGTAGAAATGGAGAAGGGGAAATATAAATGAGAAAACCTATGTCAGAGGTCTTACATGATTCTTTGAAGGAACAACCTCTTCTATTCTCAATAAGTCGAGATACTCTTCTGCCCCAAAAATAAATAAGTGGTTGTGCACAGTCCTCTTGAAAAATACAAAGGTGAAAGAAGAGAAAGGCTTCCTGGACAGAGAGGTCAAGCATGCAACTCCACCGGGGTATTGACAAGGCTCGCTGGTAGTGGAGCAATGCATGTGTTCCTGCGTGAATACGTCGGGGTACTGTCCAAGCTTGCTGGCAACAGAGCAACACTAGAGATGAAAACTTATACTCTGAAAATCTTCAACTTGTGAGCTAAATTACCCTTCCCAAATTTGAAACATTGTGATCAAGATGAACTTTTGATTATGTTTGATTGAGTTGCCAAAAGGTGAACCATGTATGTCCATGAGGTAAGTGGGGAAGCTGAATTAACCCACACAATGATTTAATAATCCTCGAAATACCAAGGCCCTGTGCTATCAATGAACCAAAACAGAGAAGCTGGAGTTCTACCACTGTGTCGCCAAGTGTTGTAGCGGCTACAACCACCCACCAAAATTTTGTCCTGCACCCAATTTGGGAGCCTCCCTTGAGAGTTTCACTTGATGACTACACACACTTGAGTTCACTCCATGAGATTGTGTGAGTCTTCGCACCAACCTTGATTGATCATTTCACCCAATTTTTTGCATGTTGATGTCAAATTCATGCTTATGACCATGTTCTGGTTATACTCAAAGTCTTCACTTCGTGTGTACTTGTTGTGTTTGCTATGAAAATATCTGTCGCACTCACACACAGAGTCACATTCACTATCGTGCAAGCATTGTCATGGTCAACCAATGATCAATCACAAGTTTCATGCTTTTCGCTTACACCGTCGGTCAGTCATGTTGAGCATGTGTGTTTGGATGGTCTGATTCATCTCGTCGTTAAGTCATGTAAGTGTGTGTTTGAAAGATCATGTATGCATCTTTCACTAGTTCACACACTTAGTCACTTTGTTGAAGTTCTGATGACAGGACTCCCTTATGACAACTGGACCAGCACCCCAGCATAGACTCGATCAAATATCACCCAGAATAGCACAAAAGCACCAAACAACCCATTTGAAGCTGCATTTTTTGTAACAAATCAATCAACTGTCATTCTCATCGACCGAAGAGTATGACCCGACAGCCACCCCGAGATTCACTCCCCTTATTAATTGCGCACAGGTTGCATACCTTTCCCACTCCGCTGACCGAGAAAATTGCACAGATAGGCCAGACAGACACCCAATTCCCGTCCTTCTCTCCCTTAGAAAATTGCACATTTTTTCCAGCGAGCCCTCTCGAGAGTCGACCAGCTACTCACCTAGAGAATTGTGTAGTTTTCATGAGTAAGTCCTCTACTGCCCAGAAGTCTGCTCAGCTTAGAAACTATGTAGAGGTCACCAGCAGACCAACCTCCCAGCATCAATGCATTTTTTCCCACCAGTATCTCCCGGTAGCCAACTGACAATTTCCTCCAGGAATTGCACAGTTTTTGTTGCCAAGCTCCAATAGCTGACTGCTAGTTCCCTTCAGGAATTACGTAGTTTTTGTTGGAAAACCCCCACTTCCCTATTATTCTAGAAATTGCACAGATTTTTCCTTCCCAGCCTTTCCATAGCCGGGACTATTTCTCTCAAAAACTACGTAGTTTTTTCCTCCAAGTGAGCTAGACCCCATAGATAGTCACTATCGATATGGATTTCCCATCTTCATCACCCGGTGACTCCTGCGCATTTTTCATCAGTAGTGCCTGTAGCCTCCATCCCACTTCACAACCTTGTCACCTCTCTCGGTCACCTGCATCCGAAATGATCATGCATTATCTTAGACTACGAGGTTCATCGATTTGATTTTGTCTTGTCATGAGTGTCCACAGACACAGGTACACAAACAAACATGGCATGACGACGGATGGGACGAAAAAAACGAGCACATGCAGAAGGATAGGATCACTAATGGAAAAACAAATTATGCATGCAAGGATATGTGCTCACAAACAGATGATCATGCAAATATGTGTTCGCAGACGGACAGATGAACAAACATGCAAGATGTTTTCACGAATGGAGGGACGGATGAACATGCACCTTTCGCGAATAGACAAACCTATCAAGCTTACCAACATACAAGCAAGGAGAAATGTGTGAATGCAACATCAAGAGAACCAATGACCATCGAAGACTCCAAGTACTTTTCCATGTAGAGGTGAAGCTATGACACACCATGAGGACATCCATCACCCAACAACATTGTAGCTTGACATGCACACCAATAGTAGCACGAATGTACCAGCATGGTCATGTCGAGTCATTTCATGAGTCATGTCATCCACATCTCTATTGTGGGCCATACTCTCAATCAATTTAATGTAACGTGGAAGTCCAAGAGACTCACTTGTTGTACGAAGAGTCATGTAAAGTCGAAAATTCCAAGAAGTCAAACAATCATGAGGGTAGTCGAACAACCACAAGGGTCAGTTTCACCCTTGGCTATAAATACCCCCTCATTTGTACATGCAAAGGAATTTTTTTACCATAGCTCCTGCCACATATCCTCGAGAGTCTGTAATGTTTTCTTTGAGGAGTAAGTAGTGGCTCCAATGCCCGTCATACGAGGTTAGTGATGTATGGTGTAACAATGTGTCTTGGAACCTTCGATTAATTCAGAAGCCTGCTAACAAGCTAGCACATTTTCACACATGTATTGTAATTATTGTAAGACTACTCTTGAACACGTGTAATGCATGTTGCTTTAACCTGTGTTTAACACCTGAAGTAATTCACTTGTTTTAATACATATATGTTAATGAAAATGTGTTGTATATTCTATTAATGTTGTCTCACCCATGTAGACTACCCCCCCAGACACTAGACAAACCTTTCACATAAAACTTGCTATAACAACTGCTGCACTCAAACAGACTACTCCATTGAGTGTTGTATGTGTTATCTTCCCTTGTGTGTTGTGACTGCCACATCCGTGTGGACTCTTCTGTCAGAAGCTACACATGTCCTATTGTGTTGTGTGTTCCTAACAGAGTTGGGATGTCTCCCAACCGACTTGGGACTCACTCCCACCCTCTCACTCTAAGGTGAAAGAACCATTCGCACAAGTGGCACTTACAATCACTAGGCACACAAACCTCACTTCTCGAAAGACAAAACAAACCACGCTACTATAGTGACAAGTAAGAGTTGAGGCAAACATTTAAGATAATGGCAACCAGGCCATCGTACTGTATGGGGCTCCTACACCAAACGGTGTGAGGTCTAGTTGGGACTTCATACTGTGGAGATCCCTTGATGTTGCCAGGTGAAACACCATCAACATAACCCCAACAGGGCCCACAGAATCTTGGTGTTACATCACTTGGGATTAGGCTTTTGGTTGTTTAGGGTTTTCTCATGTTTTTCAATAATAAATAGGACCTTGAGCCTCATCGTAACATAGTTGAGAGGCATGTAGCTGCCACATCTCTTCTCAGAGATAAGCTACCATCGCCCAAGCTAATATTATTTCCATTTTGTTTGTAAGCATATTTCGGTATTTGATATTATTTAAATGAAGTGTTATTCCTCATGCTTCTTTGTATTTATGGTTATATATAATTTGTTGCATTCTTGTTTAAATTCGGATCAGTGCTATCAGAGCAATGATTTGAATTTAATCAAGAACATAACAAATTACATGTATAATCATAAATACAAAGGTGCAGTAGAAACAACACTTCATTTCACTAATATCAAATACTGAAATATTCTTACAAACATAATGGAAATAAGACTAGCTCGGGTGATAGTAGCTTATCTCTAAGAAGAGATATGGTGGCTACATGCCTATAAATTGTGTTACAATGAGGCTCAAGGGCCTATTTGTTATTGAAAAACACGACAAAACCCTAAACAACCAAAACCCTAACCCTAAGAGATGTAACGCCAAGAGTCTGTGGGCCCCATTGGAGTTAGTTGGGGAAACAACTTCTTGGGGTCATAACTTAGTCATATTATCTTCGTTTGGCACATACGATACATTGGTGGAAAGGTCTCTTCGAGTAATACAATATTTTTTTTAGACGCTTACCTTAGGCTATGGTCTTACTGCGAACCTTAAAATAATACCGTTTAGGGAGTCAAAACTGCTTCGAAGTTTTAGGACCCAAAAAAATGCTTAAAATAGTAAATGTTGAAATACACAAGGAAAAAAATGAAACTGATAGGATGTCTAGGTGGAATAGGTGGGTGGCCACCAATATCCACCTGGATCACTTCCGATCGAGGAAGCCTTTGCAAGGGATGGACTGCCTGGAAATGCGGTGCCAACGAAACTTGGAAGGTGTGTGATTGCATGGAAGGGGGTGACTGGATTTCCCAAAGGACTGTGTAGTAGAGAGGGGAATATCAAGGATGAATTTTTTTTTTTCATTATCATTGCGTGATGGAATCAGATGCAAATTAAGAGTGTTCCTTGGAAAAATTAGTCAATAATTGTTCACTGAGAGGACAATTGACATAAGATTGTAGCATTGGACATTAGATGTAGCTTTGAATTTGACAATGGATTCTAGACTGCCTAGGAAGTAGGTGAATCCTAGCATTACCTTTGAGGGTGGAAGTGTGAACCTCTGAATTCCCTTGGCAATTTCTATGGGCATCGTATCTTTTTATTTGTTGGTCGAGCAAATGTATATATGTGTATATTATTGTAAATACTGTATTGATCTAGTTTATAAAGCTCCATAGGTAGTATGATTATTTATTGGGACAATCAAATGTATATGTGAGTATATGTGGTTATTATTGTAAATAATGTAATGAGTTGTGTTATAAAGCTCTAGTAAATGGTATGGTTGTCATGTTTTAGCAATGGTCATTGTAAATACTGCAACGAGCTGTGTTATAAAGCTCCATGGGAAGTATGTTTTATTCTCCGCAATCTTGTTGGTTATAGGTGTCATCAAACACCGAGGACGGTGTTCCCCCAAGGGGGAGGGTTTTGTAATAGCCCTAGTTAAAAATCCATGTAAAAATATATAAGGCCATGGTCATTAAACACATATTCCAAGATAAATGTTGGCTAGGACATTCTGGTGTGGGTTTTCATTTGGTTTATTATGGATAAAGAACTTGGCAAAGTCAAAGGCAAAGGCTTTGGAAAGGCATGAGGCATTTATTGGCACTTTATTTATGAAAATAATGGAAATTAGAAGAAAAGAAAGGTGAAAGGTCATAGGTTGCATGTGAGGAGGAAATTGAAGGAAAATAATGGAAAATGAAGAAAATAGAGGCCTCATTAAGAAAAATGCCTTTGAGGATCAGTGGGTAGGCTTGGTCAATTTAGTTTTGTTGGAGCTCTCTTCTATTCTCTCTCTCATACTCCTAGATACTTAGAGTTTTCTTGGAGCACTCTTGGAGAGTGTGGCATACTTGGAGCTTTGGAGCAAGAATACAAAGGAAGAGCAGGAAAGAGAAAGAGGACATCGAGATCGACAACTACACCAGATTTGGCTTGTAGGTATCGAGTTACATGTATGTTTTCCTCAATAGCTCTGGCATGCATGTCACATGCATGTGGTTTCTTGGTTATGATTTGTCATTGGCATGGAGTATTTCCTAGATTGACAGTGGATTTTCCTAGCCTTGCCATTTATTGGATAGCCATGGAGATTGTGGGTTTATTTCTGCGTTTGTTTTAGGTTGGTTCTCATGTTTCCTTAGCTTGGGTTGAGTTACTAGTGCATGGAGCCTTGGTTGGAAAAACAATCTTGAGCTCTGTAACAACTTGGGTTGAGTTACTAGTCTCGTAGCCTTAGTTGGATAAATGCTCTAAAGCCCTTGGTGGGTTTAGTTACTAGTCTTAGAGCCTTGGTTAGACAAATGCTCTCGAGCCCGGCGACAACTATGGGTTGAGTTACTAGTCATGGAGCCTTGGTTGGAACAAACACTCTGGAGCCTTGGAAAGCTTGGATAGAGACCAATATGATGATGGTTTTGTGATGTATGACTATGAGGTGGAATCATTATTTGATGGGTTGAGGTGGTTGGCCTCTGGAAGCCTTGGATGGTTTTGGATTGATGTGTTCTATGAGATCCCACTTTCATGCTTGGAATATGGCATGGGGGTGAATGTCTTAATAAATATTTGGCTCAGCCATTCTATGGTTGAGTGGAACAGGGAAGTCTCGTCCCAGGTTTGGATTTTGCATCATCAATATGAGGTTATTTCTCCTTGTATGTATATATATATATATATATATATATATATATGAATATTTTTCTGGTCTATATGTGGATTATATGGTTGTTATTTCCTTGGTATTTAGGTTGCTATTATGCTCCTTATGTATGTGTTTTATGAGAGTAGCTATATATGACTCTTATCATGTTTTTACTAGTAAATGAATGAATATTGTATATATGAACTAATGGATGAAATGGAAGCTAATGTGCCAAGGCTTCAATGTCTCTTAGTGATTCTCATCTAAGTATGCGACCCATATGCTAAGATATTTTATTTACACCTGTAGATTACATATTCATGATATGTTCGACGAAATCTCTGTCATGGCTAGTAGGGTTCCAGTCAAGGTATTATTCAATTAATTTCATTTGTACTATCATTTCCTTGTTATCTTACTATTCTAAAGGTGTCATTCAATTTTGGCCAGTGACCTGGGCTATGGGCCTGAAAAAGTGGCTCAAATCCCGAGGACGTTAGCACAACATTGAGAGAAATAGTCCCTAGACACTAGCACAACACTGAGTAAAATAGTACTTGGATGTTGGCATGCCTTGTCATGAGAGCATCCAGATCCTCTTGGACGTTGGAAGTCTCATAGCATGGGAACATTCATAGGTCAAGTGATCCAGAAGTTCAATGGGACGAGGGGCTAGTTGGCAGAAAGGTTGGATTAGTTCTTGAGGGTCCTAATGCTGATGTTGAATGTATGTACAATGTGTTTCCATAGGTTCCACTTCCTTAACATGATTTAGGAGGTCAAATCATATCATAGTGGCATCTCGTCGCATGTTTACTCAGCTTGGCTGGTTGCTTTAGTAGATGTGGGAGGAGGGTGTTACACATATTGCGAGCATGCCAAGAATAGTGATTGAGTTTGGCTTCAACCTTGCCAGCTGTATTTGATTAAAATTTTACATATCCTCTTCAAGATGTTCACTCGTTGCATTCCCGATAATCATTGTATTCCACGAAACTATATTTCTCTAAGGCATTTTGTTAAACAATTGGTGTGAAACCACCAGACTCCCACATTTTTCATACATACCTATTAAATAAGTCCTAATAAATACCTCCGATTTAAATCAACATCTCATTATATAGGCATAGATCCACTTGTCCTACGACAGAACCCTAAATTGGCAGAAGCGGATAGAGCACTCACCACGGTAACTCTATCAGGCATGATGCCTGCCACTTACATTTGATGAAACATTAACAATTCCTTGGCAGGATGTACATTCTGTGTGTACGCTAAAATCATTGTAGTCCAAGTTTCCAGATCTATCACCAACATTTTGTCAAAAATTTGGCGGGCATATGTTATACTACTGTACTTGGTGTACCCATTTACTAGTTTGTTCCCTATGAAGACGTCTAGATGAAGTCCACTTAAAATTATGTGGCCATGGGCTTGTTTCAGATATCTTATGTCTCTGCAGGATGATGTCAAGGCTGACAAATGAACATTGCAATACAAAGACAATTCCCATTTTGGATTTTCAATGGGATTATTTTTAATAGTAGCAGTAGTCGAGAACAAGTGATCATTACTAAAATCATTATATTTGGAGATTTTAATTCTCTGGATTGACAAAATAAATTTAGTTTCCATTCTGTAAAGCATGTTAATGGTGGAGATTGAAAATGGAGATGTTTTATATTAACCTCACAATGCATCTACTCTTTTACTCTTACACAAGAATATTATTGATAAAGATCTTCTTCACCCAGAAAGTAAATGCTACATTATTTGTAGTGGATACAAATTTTTCCAAATCTATAATACAGATTAATCAACTCTACTTTAATTCAATTCAAATATATGAGTGAACATATAATGCACTCAAAATGAACAAAGCGCAGTGATACAAATCATTTTCTATGTAACCCAAAATTGAGAGAAAACATCACCATAGAAAATTTGATTGCATATAGGCTTGCATTCACCACCTACCAGAGGAAATAATAATAACGATAACATTTATAATTTTTCCAAACACTTTTTTTGCATGTGATATCTAATTAGCCTTGAAAAGTCCATTAATTAGCAAATTGTAAGTATAATAATTTGGCTCAAAACCATCTTCCTTCATTTGGTCCACTAATCCAAGAACGATGTCAATTTTACCTCGTTTTCAACGTACATCAATAAAACTAGTATACGCTATTTCATTTTGGGTCAAGCCTTTCTCATGGAGATTACTAAATAAATCACAATCTTTCTCTAGCTTCCGCTCTTTACAAATTCTGTTAATCAGCTCACTATAAGTGTGCAGGTCAGGTTCACAACCTTTTTTCTCCATCATGTCAAAAATCCTAAAAGCGTTATTAGTTTTACCCTCTTTACAATAACCATCAATAAAAGTGTTATATGTTATTCAAGTGGGGGTTATACCACTTTTAAGCATTCCATAAAAAAGAAACATTGTCTTCTGCAACTTCCACTCTTTGCAGAGTCCATTTATCAGTTCATTTTGGGTACGAGCATTTGGTTTACAGCTAGTATTTTCCATCTTTTCAAGAATCTCAAAAGCAACATCCACTTTCCCCTCTCTACATAGGTCATCAATGACGGAGTTGTAAGTGACCACATTAGGGACAAGACCTTGTTCCAGTACTTTATTGAATAATTCGCTTGCCTTTTCCAACCTGCTTTCTTTGCAGAACCCATTGATTAATGTAGTATAATTATGAATGTTTGGTTGACATCCCCTTCCACCATTTTACTAACCAAATTGAATGCCTCTTGTAACCTGCCTACATCACAAAGAACATCAATGGGCATCATATAAGTATGAACAGTAGCCTTGCAACCATTCTCCACCATCTCAACCAACATTCGAAAGGCCTCCTCTATTCTTCCCTAAGTGCATAGACCATTAATAAGAGTTGTATAAGTCATTGAATTTGGAGCACAACATTTTTACTACATCTGTTGAAATACCTTGGATGCTTCGACCATATTTTGGTTCCTGCAGTGCCCTAGAATGAAGGACGTGTAGGTGAATGTACTGGGATACCAACTTTCTTCATAAATTTGACTCAAGAACTGCTTAGCATTCTGCACCTTCCCTTGCTTGTAGAGTGTACCAAATTATAGTATTGTATGTAAAATTGTTTGGCTTAATCCCACTGCTCAACATCTCCCTATAAATTCTCTTTGTAGTGTTGGGCATATTGAGCCTTGCTAAGGCTATTAACAAAGAATTACAATATTTGAATTCTAGCTTTTGTGATCCATATCTTGTTATATAAAATATTTTTGGAAGAAATCACATTGAATATTTGGTCGACACGTTTCAAACCATCCAGTGTGGTTCATCTTCAGGACAAGATGAAGAAACAGATCTAGGTAGTAGGTTAAATAGGAAGATAGGTCATCATAACGGCTAGAAGAAAATGACTATATTTGACTAGGGGAGGAAAATGGAAATGTTATTAATTTATTTATTTTTTTATTTTTTTTAATAATAATATTTATATATTGATTTATTTACTAATATAAACGGCTATATTTGAGTAGTGAAATAATTTATTTATTTAATTTTATTCCTACTATAAATAAATAAAAAAGATATACCTTTCTCAAAAGTTAGAACAAAGTATATATATATATATATATATATATATATATATATATATATATATATATATAATACTAATAAAAATTAATAATTAAAATAAAAAAAATAAATAAAGGAGGGAGTTTCTCTCCACCTAATGAAAAATGCATAAAATAGGAAGAAAAAATGGGGATTAGAGAATAAAAAAAAAAAAACGGGACAAAAATCCTAGACAAAGACGTAGAAAAACTAAGAAGAGAGGGCAAGAATCAAACAGCTCCTAATTTTCCAACCCTCATCCCTATTAGTATTACTAGAAGACCTCTCAATTTCAGTGGCTTCCTTAAACTTACAGTGATGAAAATCAGAAATATTTGCGATAACCCTAGCCTCCTCAACGCATATATGACGCTTGGTTTTCTCTGCCTCTTCTACTTTGGCAGAGCATGCATAGAAAACCAAGCATCATATATGCGTTGAGGAGGCTAGGGTTATCACAAAGATTTCTCATTTTCATCACCATAAGTTTAGGGAAGCCATTGAAATTGAGAGGTCTTGGTAGAGCATGCGGAGAAAACCAAGCATCATATATGCATTCAGGAGGCTAGGGTTATCGCAAAGATTTCTCATTTTCATCACCGTAAGTTTAGGGAAGCCATTGAAATTTAGAGGTCTTTTAGTAATGTTAATAGGGACGAAGGCTCGAAAATTAGTAGTTGCTAGATTCCCGCCCTCTCTTTTTAGTTTTTCTCTGCCTTTGTCTAGGCTTTTTGTCCTGTTGCTTGTTTGTTTTATTCTCTAATCCCCATTTTTTTCTTCTTTTTTATGCATTTTTCATTAGGTGGAGAGAAACTCCCTCCATTATTTATTTTAATTATTAAATTTTATTAGTATTATTAGTATTTTATTATATATATATATATATATATATATATATATATATATATATATATATATATATATATATATATATATATATATATATATATATATTCTTTTAACTCTGTTCTCACTTTGAGAAAAGTATATATAAGAAGGATTAAACTTTTTTTTATTTACAATGGGATAAAATTAAATAAATAAATTATTTAAACATTTGTAAATGTTTCACAACTCAAATATAACCATTTATATTAATAAATAAGTCTATATATAAATATTATTATTATTTATTTATTAATCTATCAATATATAAATATTATTATTATTAGTTTACTCTATTCTGACTTGGAAAAAGATATAAATATCAAGGATTAAAACAATTTTTGTTTAGGGTAGGAATAAAATTAAAGAAATAAATTATTTCACTAGTCAAATATAGCCATTTAGATTAATAAATAAATCAATATATAAATATTATTATTAAAAAAAATTGATAAATTAATAACATTTCCCTTTTCCTCCCCTAGTCAAATATAGTCGTTTTCTTCTAGCCGTTATGATGACCTATCTTCCTATTTAACATACTACCTAGACCTGTCTCTTCATCTTGTCTTGAAGAAGAATCACACTAGATGGTTCGAAACACATCAACAAAAATCTTCAATGTGATTTCTTTCGAAAATATTTTATATAAAAATAATTATAATCTTGGAGTTTGAGCTTGAAACCCTTATAATGCAATGTTTTAAGGAATTTCATTACCTTATCTATCTCTTCAATGTGGGCTCAGACCTTAGTCATAAGTGTTCGAATATGCTATGCTAGCCAGAAAAGCTGAGCCCCAAGGAGAAAATTTATCAACATCGCATGGAAATCAAAGTTGTGCCTATAGCCAGGGCTCTGCCTCATCCAATGAAAAAATTGAATGACAGTTTTGGCATTGGTTAGAACCTCTAAAACCTTCTCAACATGTTTTGGATTCTTCTTAAACGAACGTTTTATTTTCTAGTCAGATTGGTGGATCATTTCATGAACTCGGTGTACTAATTCCCAAAACTCGGTGCACCAATTCACGAAAGTCATTGGATGAAGCAGAAAATCTTGCATCAATGGAAGCATTTCTCTCAATGGATGATTGGGATGGAATAAAATCGGATGCAGTTAAACTATGGCACTTACAACATAAATCACGCCTATTCACAAATTGGGAAGAAGGTACAAAAACCTGTAAATTGGGGAACTACCTATTCACAAATTGCGAAGAAGATATAAAAACCTATAAACTGGGGAACTGCGGAGAATTTAATTTGGAGGTTGTTGCGGAAAATATTAGTTCCATGAAGATTACCTTCCTCACTATTGGCAATCTCTATAGGCAGAGAAGAGCAATGGTGATGCAAAGCAGAGCCTGGATTTTATCATAATCCTCAGCAAGCATTATGTCTACGATATCCAAGACGCTGTCTGAACCAGCCAAGATTTTGACCCATGATATGAGATTTTCTCTCTCAACTTATGTCATGGGAGATGACATCACCTGCAGAGGCCTCCGGCCAGAGATAATTAGCAATAGAAGAAATTGTAAACATCGCCCTTTTATGAGAGAAAACCGCCACTTCCATACTTTGTGACAATAATGCAGAAATGGTTAGTTATGAGTGGTTGAACTGAATTAGTTGTTGGATAATGCATTAGAATATGGTTAGGTGTGACAATAATGCAGAAATGGTTAGTTATGAGTGGTTGAACAGAATTAGTTATGAGTGGTTAGGAATTAGTTTGTGTTTTAACCTATATAAGTGTGATGTAATTGAGCAAAGTAAGGAATGAAGTTGTGTGTCTTTGTTATAGTTTGTGTTTTTTTCTTTAAATCATTGTGGAGTAATTTGAATGTCGACCGTTTGATTTGCGGTGAACTGTTGTGTCTACGGTGTTGTCTTTGTGCTGCGCTCTGCCGTGAACAGTGAGGCGTCCAAAATCGTCCGTCGAGAAGCGAGACAGTGAGGCGTCCAGAACCGTCTGTCGAGAAGCCATTGCTGACCTTGTCCAGAACTCGGGCATTGGTGCTGATAAGTGCTGAAGTGTGGCCGTGCCGTGGTGGAGAAGCGAGATCTCCGTGAGCAGTTGCGTCGAGGTTTGCTGGTGTGCTGTCGAATGCCCTGTCCAGAACCGCCCTGTCCAGAATAGAACCGTCGAGACCAGAACTCGGGTATTAGAACTGTCAAGAAGCAAGACGGAGACGGTGCTGTCAAGAAGCTGTTGTGAACCGTTTGCAGTTGCTGGTGTGAGAACCGGTGTGTCCAGAAGAAGACGGAGACTCCCTGCGCGTGTTTCTTTGATTTTCTTGAAACCTTGCTGCCAGAACTTTGCTGGTGTGTTTTGCAAGCTTCCACCGTTTCTATTACCGTGGTCATATTCTTTTTCAGTCGGCCCGGTTTTCTTTGTTTTGTTGCAAAAATCGTGTAAGTGGATCTTGTTCAAGAGAGTGCTGTTAGTGTGCACCGTCTGTGACAGGTGATAAAGCTAACTGATATGTCTATTATTTTAGACAATGATCTTTTTAATGATCATTTTCTCATGAACCCGTTTGGGATTAGCAGTGTTTTTGAGTCCATTGACAAAGAGTTTCATGTTGTTGAAGATCATGTCCCTGAAGAAATCACTCATGTTGTTGAGGATCACGCTGTTGAAGAAATCACTAAGATTAAAACTTGCGCGGTTGTTAGAAGTTTTATTGGATCTACTTTCAAGATGACTGCTACTTTGGAGGATACTACCATGGATGTTCTTCGAAGGCCGCTTATGTTCAAAGATGACTGCATTTTGGTGACTCCTTCGTTGGTTCCTCATGGAAAGTGGGGAGAACATGAATTAAATTACCTCGTTCGAGATCTTGCATTACCTCTCAATCCAAAAGAGGTTGTTGACGTTAAGTATGTCAGCAAGGAGCAAAGGAATTTCATAAGGAAATCCAAAAAGGTGAAGATGAAACTGCACCAGCAATGGAAAAGGAACAAGCATGGACCTTTTAATAAGAAGGCAAAAATGAAATGTTTTGTTGTAAGCCTAGCTGAGACTTAGACCAGCAGGCAAGTTAAAGTTTAAAGTCGTCATGATTAAGAATATAGTTTCTTGTATATCGTGCTATAGTATATATTTGTTATATAGTTGGAATTAAGGGGGAGTGGTAGAAAGGTATTAATTCCAACTACCCTCTGTTAATGCAGTAGCTAGATCAATCTAGAGAATACAACAGATGTTCAAAGTACAAGTTCTAGAAGTCAGTTAGGTATGGTAGAAAATCCATTTCTCCATTAAGGGAGGATGTGAGAATAATGCAGAAATGGTTAGTTATGAGTGGTTGAACTGAATTAGTTGTAGGTGGTTAAACAGAATTAGTTATGAGTGGTTAGGAATTAGTTTGTGTTTTAACCTATATAAGTGTGATGTAATTGAGCAAAGTAAGGAATGAAATTGTGCAAGTTTTGTGTTTTTAAGTTACTTAGTCTGAGGTAATCCCACAAACAATAAGGTGAAGACCGCAGTCAAAGGTGAAGCTACACTCAAGTATGAAGCCACAGTCATGGAGAGGAGCCGTAGTAGAGGGTAACCGTAGTGATCAAGAGGAAGCCACAGTCATAACCTAGACTATATGGAGCAGTAGTAACTTCAACGAGGACGTAGCCATGAGGCAAGTTGTGGGATAAACATATACTTGAATTGTTGGTGCAGATCTCGGAAAAATGGAGCAGAGGAGATCTCGGATGAGGTTGCAGTACTGGCATGAGTTCTGGGCTAAACATATTCGGCCTAATGGAGATCACTGTGCTATCACAATCTTGTCTTAAATGAAATGCAAGGATCACAGTGTAGAAAAGAATGTCATCACATCTCGGTAAATATATTTCATGAAAGTCAAGGTATATATATATATATATATATATATATATATATATATATATATATATATATATATATATATATATATATATATATATATATGTTATAGAAACAATCTCAAAATCCTTACAAGTATTCGTATAGCTTCAGTTTCGTTGTCTCGACTGAAACAAGGTATATATATATATATATATATATATATATATATATATATATATATATGTGTGTGTGTGTGTGTGAGATAGAAACAATATCAGAATCCTTACAGTATTCGTATAGCTTCAGTCTCACTGTCTCAGCTTAAGGAGAATCTCAATAATGTCGCTCTCATAATCTCAGCATAGCAAGAAACAGTCCTTGCATCAAATCTTGGTGGCAGTCGAGGCACATGGGATAGCTGTGATGTATCTCCAAGTAATGATGCAATGAGAACAATGATCAAGAGTGACAGGAATTACATTCTCAGCCTAGTATACGGATCTGTCACAACAAGCATATCACATGTAAAGATCTTGATGATCACTTGATGAATGAGGAGGCAGTATATAGATACATGTATACTAGATAAATATATACTCTTGGCCTACCTATAGGTGTTAGATCTCGGCTAAGATAAGGGATCTCGGATAGAGAAGCATACACTCTCGGCACTATTACCTCGGTCATCATTGCAATCTAGGATTGTCAAGGAGCAGTGACAAAGTAACAACATTAACTGCAGTGGTGAAGATCATGATATTGCAACAGTGTTGAAGATCATGGTATTGTTGTAGTGATGAAGTTAATGTTGTAGCAGAAGTGATAGAGATCAAGGGATTGAAGAACTATTCAATCAAGGAAGCTGCTGAAAGATACCTAAAGAAAAATTAGGTATGTATGATTATAATTATATTTTTAATTGATATTGTGGTGTCAGGTTCTAAGGTTGCAGATAAAACGGATCAAGCATGATCAAAAGGAAGTAGATCTCCTCCTATAAAAGGATGTGGAAATACATAAGTTTAACTAGATGAAATCAACATAATATGCCCTCATATGAAGTAGTTGACTACAATTGAAGAAGTCTGAGAGCTCCTGGGAATGAAAGGCATGAAGATGAAAGAGATCATGAGACATGAAACCATGACAAAGGTAATCAACATCCAGAGGATTAGGAAAACTTGACTAGGAAACCTCCCAAAACGATGAGTAGACTTTCATGGAGGTCTGAAAAGATGAGGACCCTTGACAACAGATATCATTGGGAGATGTGTCAACATAGATGTAGGATGATTGATGCCTACAAGAAGATTTCACTGAAAGAAGGCCATCACCAAAAGGTAATATGTGATTTGTTTTTGGTTTCCGGCCTCTTAGAAAATTCTGGGTATCTGTGCAAGATCATGGAAAGGAGAGTTGTGAAGGATGTCACAGATATATACCTTGTCATCCAGAGAAATCATTGTTAAAAAATGAAGACAAATGAACTTATGAACGAAGACTGAGATGTAAATCCAAGGAGGACACTTTCCGGGAAAGAAGGATGACATGACGGAGGAAAGTGATGGGTGGTTGAACCATAGACGTGAAGAAATTCATGACATCAAGATATTGAATCACTAGTCAACTAGAAGACCCTATAAAGCACTGATGATAGAGTCCCTGGGTAAGAGGGAGCTCTGGGAAGTTCCAATGAGTAAAGGAACTCGAGAAAGTTTCTGAGTGAAGAGAAACTTGGAACTCGTACATGGTTAAGAGGGAGAGTTAGACATGACATTCTTGTCTTTAGTTTGGAAGGAAGAATGGAGGTTTGAGTTATCATCTGGCATTCGACACTCTTTGAGGATGCGGTAGGGCATCCAAGACAAGAGTGGGCAAGACGATCGATATTCTTGAGGGCTGGAAACCTAAGATGAGAATAGTCCTAGTAAGGCATACTCGGAGAACACCCGGGTGGGTATGAACCTAAGAGAGACAATGATGATGCATGTCTATCAGTCATTGGTCTCGCCAACATTGTGTGCTCTGATCTATTTGAGAGATAGAGTTGTTAGTCAAGGCCTTGCTATATGGAAACAATGTTGGTTGAAATGATGTTATAACAAATGGATAACTAATCAAACTCTTTACTTATAAGAACTCTTATATTGTGAATGTCCATGTACCATGTGTAAATGAATACCTCCATAGTTAAGAGGGAGTGTCTAGAAATAGTGTAACTAGGTTCGATCTTCATTATTTCAAATTATGCATTAATGTATTCTTGTATTAAAAGAATTATTTTGCTCTAATTAAAGGGGCTCAATTCAATTCATGTAATAAGTGAAGACAACCATGTATTATTTATAAATGTAATGAATGTAAGTACTTCTAGGTAATCAAAGAAATACTCAAATGCGTACCCACAAATTTACTCAAGAAAACCGCTCAAAGGCTATGGATTCATGCCGGCTCAGCTAATTAATCAGAGGAGATGACAGCCTGATTTGGGCTCATGCCAACTCAATAAGAGGAGAGGGAAAACCTATTTATAGGCTAAGTGTGGCTTCTCCAAAATGCAATTCAAGTCGGGTCTCTCATGTTGAAGGGCAGTAGTCTTAAGGTCAAGGAAAGGGAAGGTAGCGCAACACATGAGGAAGTCTGTCCCATCATGCGAAGTCACCACCAAGCCTACTCCTCATTATGACATACAAATTAGGGTTAGGGTCTTACATTACCTAATTGTGCAAAGGGTTTGAAGGGTAGTTCTGGTCACAATCAAGACAAAGAAACTCTTGTTGGAAAGTGCGAGGGTATCATAGGGCTAGGAGAGCCCTAACTTCATCCACATACATACATACGTTCTGGAATCTCAGGCCTCTTCTTCCAATGTGGTGACAGTCGACATAATTACCTTATGAAAGCCTTGAAGATAAGTCCTATTCGTAACCTTGACAACATATGAGACATCTACATGTGAAGCAAGGATAGATCAAGGCTAGGAGAGCCTATCCGAATTGTTTTGGTGTAGACGATCATGACGATTCATTGCAGAATTGATCAAGCATGATTGGGTACACATTTATGAGGTATTATCATTTGATGTTGAAGGCATTTTTCTAGGTCATGTAACTTCTCAATAAAGATTCTATAAGAAAGATTTCAAGGGTTTTTCCTCTCAAGTTTTGGAGAGGCTTTTGCCCTGGAATGGTGCCAATATATTGTGTACTTGTGCATGGTTTATTTTCTTGTTTTGATAGTTGATTGATGATAACACCACATGGTAATAATAATATCTATCAAATCTGAAGGAAAATAATATCTCAAGCAGTTATCATAGTACAGAGAAATAGATCAATTATATTGCCCTTATTTTTTTAATAGATACCATGGGTGGATGTGATTTTCCATTCGGATCATTCCTCTCCTTAGGAAGAAATGGTCCCCATTGCATAGAGTTCCCTCCCGAGAAGCTCTTGTTGAGCATGACATAATGAAGAGAAGGATTTTTTGTGGTGGGCCCATAATCATGGGTTTGTGAATGACCCAAAACCAAGTTCTTTTGACACCAATGGTTTTGCGTCGCTGACCCATAACCGTGGGTTTGTGGATGACCCATAACCAAGATGAATGAAGATCCAAAGATAGAGAAACCTTGTAATGCTTGTGAGCCAAATGTGAGAGTGATAGTGTGCAGCATAGAAAATGGAATTCGATGGAAACTGTTTTGTGTAGTTGACCCATAAACATGATGAACAAAGATTTGAGGGTAGAGATACCTTGTAATGCTTGTGGCCAACTGTGTTGCTGAGAGTGTCTGGCCTCACAAATGGGCTTCATTGGAAAGGGTTTTGTGTGGTTGACCCATAACCGAAATGAAATATTTTGCTTGTTGGTTTTCCTGGTAGAAATATAGTGGTTTATCTTTGTATATTTTCACAAGACCCATTGCAATAAATGTATCAATAAATACAACACTGAGAACACTTCTTGTAAGAGAATTGTGGTAGTGGCCATAAGCTAGAATTATATGTGAAGATTTTGGTGAAAACTAGATTGAAGTAAGACAGCGAGAAACTCTAATAGCCCTTGATGCAAGCACCTCCTGAAAGGTTACCTCTTCAAATGAGTAGATACAAAGTTGATAATGAACTCGCTGAGTACATATGGGTTGCCATGTTGGAGATGATGTTGTGCTCCCAATACAAAAAGTTCACTGAGACTACATGCCTACTTCTGACTCTGGGGATGGAAGCACACATGTAGCTAAGAAATGACCACATGGTGAAAATTGTGGCCCTATTTGACTGCATAGGACGTCATGTGATATTGTCAATCAAAATCTCTTTGAATTATGCAAAGCACAAGGTTTTTTAACATCATAAGGAAATACTGTTAATTTAACAGTGGATGGTAGTTCTGCAACTGTTAGTGTAGTTGTTGCAACAAAGATTGCTTGTGTCGCCAGAACTTCAGGAGTAGCAAAATTTTCTTGTCCACTTTTACTTCAATTATTCATACCAGTAAGCATACTAAGGGTGCATAAGCTTCCCTCGTAATTTTTTAAAGGAATTTGATCCTTGGGCCAAGAAGACTTTGTTTCCCTCTTACTCTTGTAGTTACTACAATAGTCATAGTTTCATTATAAGCTCTTGGATAAGACATCCCACAAGGTGCATAGAGATGTGCACGCGAGGTCAGGAACAGATGAGTATACATTTCTCCATGGGAATACATAGAAACATATGGACAAGGTATTTTCCCATATGGTGATGTCATATATTGAAGTCCCCACATACATGGGTGAGGCTATCGACCAAATGCTACAGCTGAATGGAAGTAATTAGGAGGGAGTGGAAATTTTCTCTTGTTATGTAGGTGTCTTTGTTATGTTTTCCATTGTGCCCATGTCTAGTGGATCATTGTAGGATGATCGACGAAGCCTGGAGCATGCACGGGTCAAGAGAATCTGATGGTGTGGTGAAAAAAGTTGACATGGAGGTTTATTAAAGGGGATTGGCTGACGATAGAAATGATCTCAGAGACAAATGGCATTCACCATTGCTACCATGTTTGCACAAGTATAAAATATCCCATCACCATTGATGTGTCAATCATTTCCTCATTGGTGGACTGAATATCAGTGAATTCTATTGTAATAAGCCAGTGCTCATATCTTTCAAGGAGAATCATAGAGCCTCCTCACTTTTTGTTTGAGTCTACGGGAGAAGCTAGTCCACATGTTGAAACCCTCTAATATCCTATCTAGAATTGTCACAATGGAGATGGCAAGCTGAAACTAGCTAAATGGACTTCAACAGAGAACGTTTTTCTAGGAAAGTGCCTCACTAGGGTTGCACGGTAACATAGACAAACCATGAGTGTTTCCATTTCTTTTACTTTAAGCACAAATTGCAAGCTAGATTTTGTGGTTTTGAAGATCGGTGGAAGGCTATTACCGTTCACAAGTCGGCCAACCACACCCATAACTAGCCAGGTCTCAGGTGGCACACTATGTTTTAACTGAAAAGTAGCACTGCATGCTTTATCTAACCTGAGAAATTTTTGCTGACGCTGATAATGTGGACATTTCGCAATGATTTTTTTTTTTTTTATGCCCTACCTATAATATTCGTCGCCATTTAGGACCATTAACCAGATCCGCAAGGAAGAATAATTGCTAGCTCATATGACCTAGGAAAATGAAGCCCACCAATGTTCTTGATTGCCATGGAGTCATAATCCCTGCTCTGATGCCACTAATATAGATGTGGGGAGCCCAATCTGAAAACACTGAGAGAGTACAAGAAAACAGAGAAAATACACAAAATTTCAATTTTATTATAAAAGAAAATTGTTTAGCTACATTATCTGGACGAACATGTTCTTTTACAAAGTGAAGCCCAAATTTATAGCCTTTTGAGTTACAATACGATGGGTAATTAACATGGGTGGATACTATGGGTAACTATCATGGGTGCATGCGACTTTCCATTCAGATCATCTGATCGATTACTTGTTCTTGGAGAAAGTAACATTTGACAGGAATGCACTTTGTTTTCGAATGCATAATTTGATTTTTAGATATATTAAGTGTACTAGTGTTATCACATAAAATAGACATTGGTTGAGCACATCCTACATAGATATCCTTGAGACTTTACATCATCCATAAAATCTAGATAAAACATTATGTTTTTACAATATACTATGCTTAAACAATAGATAAGGAAATAAAAGTATATTTCTTGTTGATTCAGGTAACAAGACAACAAGACAACTTCTGGGGAATAATACTCCACCATTGGTGATTTTCTTATCAACAACGCTATCTACCCAATCAACATTAGTATAGGATTTTTGTGTGAAATCTATATCTTTGGAGTACCATAAGTCAAAACCCAATGTTCTTTGAAAATATTTAAAGATCCTCTTGATTCCTTGCATATGAGTTCCCTTTGGGTTTGACTAGAATTTTTCTTGCCTAATCTATAACTCCTTGCATATTGTTTGATCTTGAAGCTGTGAGTAAAGTAAGCTGTCAATCATAGACCAATACATGGGCTGACTTATCTATGGAGATTCGTCATTTCTTTTGAGCATACATCGTATTACTAATGTGTACTAATCAAATACTTTTAAGTGTAAATCTTTTTTTATAATGCAATACATAAAAATAAAAACACATACTACTAAAAAATTGATATCTTAACTCATTATCGATAAAAAATAAGTATTCATAAAAAATTATCTTTACATTAAAGTAATATATAATCTCTTATTAAAAACCTTTTTTTGGATAAATTTCAATACCATTTAAAAAAATTATATATTTTCTTACTTTTTAGTTTATTAGTAATCTGATAGAACTAATCTCTAACTTAAACCACACTAACGAGTATTTAAGATTGAACTTGTTTATATTGATAAAATGTTTTGTTAAAATATTTTGTGGTGAAAATGGCATTGAACACTTTTTGGAAACCAATAATTTAATAAAAGATATCATATCAGCGTTAAACATCAACTTTTGATGCAGGAGCATTCAACTCAACCATATCATTGTATTTTAGTAGACATAGGGGGCTCTTGTGTTTTAAGGAAGTTGGTTTCCTAAGTGTTGAATTAATGTAATTATTAAGGTTTTGAGTGATTTTAATGAGAGAAGCTAGAATAGGGATTTACTTAAGTATAGTGATGCATATTTGTAAATGTTCTTGAATGTAGGAGAACATGAGAGAATGAGGATAGTTGAGAGATTGAGAGATTTGAGAATTAATTGTAAAACTTAGATTAGGAGTTAGTTCATGATTTTGTGGATTAGAGAGGATCCTTAGAGATAAGGAAGATATTTTAGGATTTTTTTGAGAAGGTTATGGATCTAAACCAGGAATTGGTTGTATAATCCTTTTGTATAACTGTAAGCCTAAAAGGCATAGTCAAGCTAGCTAGTTAGACAAGATAGTTAGTGAAGTTAGTAGATAGAGGTGTGAGTTAGAGGTTTGATTGTAAGCCTACGAGCAAGTAGGAAAATAGAGGAGGCCACTGATTAGAATATCAGGCTAGAGAGAGAGAGTTCTTATGTAAATATCTATTTATTAATACAAACAACTTGATTTTGAGTTCATGTGTGTGTATTGAGTAATTGAGATATAGACTATGTATGATCTTGAGTTATTCTGTGTAACATAGTTTGCAGGTGCAAAATCAGAGGTGAAATATAGAGAAGAGTAATAGAGAGGTGTTATGGTTTTACAGACATCGATAATACAGGAGGAAGCCTTTAATGTTATAGTGAAGGTGAGGGAGGCATAAAGGCACGATTAGAGTTAAGCTTAGGAGGAAGTTGTGATGCAGAACAACTAAAGTCCGAAACCTAGAAGAAACTCGAACCGACAGAAGAACACTGAAGAAACGACATAAAAATGAAGTAAAGGTAAGAACGAAGAAGTGAGGTGTTGATGCATAGGAGCTGTTGGATAAGCTAGATCAATGGTTGAGATTGTTTGTGATAAGCAGCCAGGATTAAGTTGCGTAGAATGGAGTCAAGAAATGAACGACAGAGATTAACTTAAGTGTTAGCGGAAGAGGAATCCGGAGGAGATGCAGCCATCAATGGTAGAATATCTATAGTCATCGGGCGCTAATAAGCTCGGGCATTAGTCAAGGAATAAAGGTGGGTTTATAACCAAACTGGGCCGTCGAGTGGAGAAAAAGTGGTAAGTGGTAATAGGGGGGGAGTCACCGGATTCCATCTATCGACTAACACATAGGATGTCAGAGGAGAGAGGAAACCGCTTTATCTGGTGGGTAATCTTCATGCAAGTAGCTCACCCAATATCATTGGGGACTATTGGATCAAATGGGTTTTGATCTACGACGTAGAATCACCGTTTGGTTTCGTTGATCGGGAAAGCTAACAACCGTTGGATTGGATTGTAAGATTGATGGTGGAGGTTGAAGCCAATAACGCTTGGGGAAAAAGCAAACCCGAGAAGTTTATGGATACGAGTTAAAGTTATTTGAGTTCCAGAGGATGAGTGGATATCACGCAACAGACATTGATCTAATAGAGTGAAATCAATAGTGGAGGATGAATACGATGAGAGAACATCGGAAAATGTGCGAAGGTTGTGGATTGGTTAAAAGTTAAGGTTTACATGTGTTTATGTGTATTTCTATTATACAAGGGTTATAATAGAAATAAAGCAGATAAAGGTTTTATGGGTCAAGTTCGAATATAACCAAAGTTAAAGAGAGGGGTATGGTTAATATGCGTGGGGTATAGAATTAACCAAAGTTTATGAGGGTGTATAAAGTCCTGATGGAAAGGTTAATGAGGAGTCAAACTATTGAATAGTCAAATGAAACGTCTCCACATCAAGTTAATTAAGAACATTGAACCTTTATTTAAGAATGTTTTCACCATGGATCATGTGATTAAGGGTTGTGACCAGTGACATTCAATTTTATTTGCATAATATGGGTATTGTTGGCTTAGGTTGGCATCATTTTGGTATCAGAGCAAAATTGTGGTTGAAACATTTGGTATCAGAACAACACAAAGAAATTCTGTGCGAAAATATGTGAGAAAATTTAGAACAGAGTTGTGTTTTAAGATGTGTATGCAGGCAAGAGGAGATCAACTTCTAATTTGACAAATAGTAGACAAACATAGATAATGTGTAGTAGAATATTGGGAGAACTTGCAGATGTAAGGGAATAGAGGACAATCCATTCAAAGTGCAGGAGAATGGTAGAACAATATCATTCAAATATCTTGAAGGTGAGATGATATGTTTTTATTTTAATTTGATTTGAAGATTGGAGAGTTTGTGATCTTTATATTGATGCACAGGTAGCAGCATAAGGAGGTGAGAAGATTGCAACAACTTAGAACAAGGAGAGCTCAATTTGTTCTTGAGGAAAGAACGATAGAATGCTAATAGACTGAGCTCAGAGAAGAGAAGCTTAGTGAGGCATATGTAACAAGGAGACTTGTTACTGCAGGGGTTTTGTTGTAGCTCACAAAGGCAATTCCACAGAGGATGTGGGTAGAATTTCTAATGGATGAAGGAAGTTGGTAAGAGTTTCTAACTGATAGAAGAGGTGGTCAGAACCAAGTATTTCATTGTGATTGAAATACAAGAGGAAAATTGTGTTCTTAGAAGATGTAGATGAGTTGAAGCCTAGCAGGAGCAGAGAGAAGTGCCCCAAAGAGGTTTCAGAGATAGAGAACCAAGTGCTTGCCAAAAGACCAAGTACAGAGGAAAACTTGGTGAAGTAAGTGGTAGCCGGGAGGACTTGTTGTTGCAGAGGCTTTAATGCAGCTCATAGTGAGTGAGTAAGGAGCTCATGAAGATAGAGAAGGAGAAGATGACTGCTAATAGTCATAGTAGAGGTTTTGGGGAAAACCAGAGCAGAAGAAAAGTGAATAAGGAAGATGCCAAGGCAAATGACAAGAGAATGAATCAAGAGTAAATTGACAAAGAGATTACTGAGATGAAAGAACAACTCAATGTATTAAAGATGATACTTCAGGAAAGCCAGAGACTAGGTTGGGTATTAAAGAAGAAGCCATTGAAGTGGTCTAAGTTACAGAGAAGGCTACAACAGAGGCAAGTAAAGTGGTTAATGGAAAAACTTAGAGAAGCTGAGTTGGAAATGGAAGTTTCTATTTGCAAACAAGAGCAGGGTGAAGTTCTGGGTGAAGAAGAAGTAATTATTGATGATTTTCTAAACTGTTGGACAAATGCAGACCAACAGGAGAATGTAAAACCTTATATTGTTGAATCTAATAATTTTGATGTGATTACAAGTTTTGCAGAGGATGAGAAATCTTTTGAAGCTGTCAAAAGTATGGAAGAGTATCTTTCAGAAGATGAAAACTCTGAAGTAAAGAATGATGGAGAATGTCTCTTGAATGAGAAAAGCAATGGATTATTGTTGCGGAAAGAATTTAGTAATACATTGATGTTTGAAGCTGTGACAACACAGGGAAAATTTCTTGTGAAAGGAGATGAAATTTAGTCTGAAGAACTGATATGTGAAGCAACAGTTGAGATTGTTGAACCTTGTAATTTTCAAACTGATAATTTGTGTATAAATGCAGGAATCATAAGTAATGATGAAGTACTTATGAAGTGTCACAGAGAAATTGAACTGCTGGAGTATTTGCTGGTAAATTCAAAGTATGACAGTGTGATTGTAGAGGAAGGAGTTCACTACAATGGACAAGAGCAGAAAGACGTCATTAGAGTAGATGATGTGGAGGGGAGACTAAATGATAGTCTTGAGAGTCCTTTAGAGAATTCTTTAGAGCAGTCTTTAAATAGGTTGAATCAACATACTGATGTACTAATAGAAGAGGAGAAATCAAAGCAACATACTGAAGTGTTGCCAAAGAAAGAAGAGACACTAAGGCCTTATGTTTTTTATTTCAATAATTGTTTTGTGAGTGCAAGTTTAGTTGCAGATGCTGGAGGAAATTTGGCATAGATGAGCAGTCAAGTAAAGGTGGTAGAAGAGGATTCTGTGGAAGAATTTAATCCATGGAACAGAGATATTCAATTGCTGGAGAGAATGCTGGAAATTCAGGATTCAATGCAGAAACAGATAATCATGAAAGAAGGTAAGGATGAAAGGGATGCAAAAAAAGAAAGAGTAAGAGTAAGAATTCGGCAACTTCAAAAAGAAGAACAACAGTTTGAAGAGTTAGTGAACAATATAAACAACCTAAAACAAAGGGAAAGAGGTAGAAGTAAGTGGCATAGTATGCACTAGTCCAAGGATGTGCTGGAGATGGAGATTGAATAATTATGGCAGTTGATGATGAAACAGTCCAGGATGAGGGAAATGACAACATGAAAGATGATCAATTAGAGTTTGAACCTGATTTACAAGGAGAGGAAGATGAAACAAAAGACAACAAACATACAACAACATCAAAGGTGCAAAGCTTTCAGACAACTACAAACTAAATTTTGGGACCTTAGAGGTTTTCTATCAACATATGAAGACACATGATCAGGAGATCATGAATGTTTTCTAGTTTGGGAGTCTAATGCAGGAGCATTCTGCTCAACAATATCATTGTGTTTTAGTAGACATAGGGGGGTATTGTGTTTTAAGGAATTTGGTTTCCTAAGTGTTGAATTAATGTAATTATTAAGGTTATGAGTGATTTTAATGAGAGAAGGTAGAATAGGGATTTAATTAAGTATAGCAAGGCATATTTGTAAATGTTCTCGAATGTAGGAGAACATGAGAGAATTAGGATAGCTGAGAGATTGAGAGATTTGAGAATTAATTGTAAAACTGAGATTAGGAGTTAGTTCATGATTTTGTGGATTAGAGAGGATCCTTAGAGATAAGGAAGATATTTTAGGATTTTGTTGAGAAGGTTATGGATCTAAAGCAGGAATTGGTTGTAGAATCCTTTTATATAAATGTAAGCCTAAAGGGCATAGTCATGTTAGCTAGTTAGTCAAGTTAGTAGTTAGAGGTGTGAGTTAGAGGTTTGATTGTAAGCCTATGGGCAGGTAGGAAAGAAAAGACCACTGACTAGAATATCAGGCCGGAGAGAGAGAGTTCTTATGTAAATATATGTGTATTAATACAAACAACTCGATTTTGAGTTCATGTGTGTGTACTGACTAATTGAGATATAGATTTTGTATGATATTGAGTTATTCTGCGTAACATAGGTTGCAGGTGCAGAATCAGAGGTTAAATATAGAGAAGAGTAACAGAGAGGTGTTATGGTTTTACACATGCTGAGAGTACAGGAGGAAGCCTTTAATGTTATAGTGAAGGTGAAGGAGACATAAAGGCATGAGCAGAGTTAATATTAGGAGGAAGTTGTGATGCAGAACAACTAAAGACCGAAACCTAGAAGAAACTCGAACCCACAGAAGAAAACTAAAGAAACGACATAAAAATGAAGTAAAAGGAAGAATGAAGAAGTGAGGTGTCAATGCATAGGAGCCGTTGGATCAGCTAGATCAACAACAGAGATTGTTTGCGATAAACGACCATGATTAAGTCGTGTAGGATGGAGTCAAGAAATGAACGACAGAGATTAAATTAAGTGTTAGTGGAAGAGGAATCTGGAGGAGCTGTCACAGCTGTTGATGGTAGAATATCTACGATCATCAGGTGCTAATAATCTTGGGCGCTAGTCAAGGAAGAAAGGCGGGTTTATAAGCGAAAGCGGGCTATCGGGTGGAGAAAAAGTGGTAAGTGGTAATAGGGGGGAGTAACCCGATTCCATTTATCAACTCAGATGTAGCACGTTGGAGGAGAGAGGAAACCACTTTATCGGGAGGGTAATCTTCGTGCAAGTAGCTCACCCGATATCGTTGTGGACCATTGGATCAAATGGGTTTTGATCTACGGCGTAGGAACATCGTTTGGTTTTGTTGATCGGGAAAGCTAACAACCGTCGGATTGGATGGTAATATCAACGGTGGAGGTTGAAGTCGATAAGTCTTGGGGAAAAGTTGGACCCGAGAAGTTTATGGATGTGAGTTAAAGTTATTTGAGTTCCAGAGGATGAGTGGAGATCACACGACAGTCGTTGATCTGATATAGTGAAATCAATGGTGGAGGATGAGCGCGATGAGAGAGCATCAGAAAATGTGCAAAGGCTATGGATTGGTGAAACGGGAAGGCTTACATGTGTTTATGTGTATTTCTATTATACGAGGGTTATAATAGAAATAAAGCAGATAAAGGCTTTATGGGTTAAGTTCGAATATAACCAAAGTTAAAGAGAGGGGTATGGTTAATATGCACAGGGTATAGAATTAACCAAAGTTTATGAGGGTGTATAAAGTCCTAATGGAAAGGTTAATGAGGGGCTAGACTATTGAATAGTCAAATGAAACGTTTCCGTATAAAATTAATTAAGAACATTAAACCTTTATTTAAGAAGGTTTTCACCATGGATCAAGTGATTAAGGCTTGGGACCAGTGACATGTAGTTTTATTTGCATAATGTGGGTATTGTCGGCTTAGGCTGGCATCAACCTTTCTCTTAAACCAAAAAAATCTCTAACCATACAACAACAAGAACGTGATTTCTTCGATGAAAAATATTAGAATGCTTTGTAAGTGAAAGAAAATTGTGGCATCTTTTTTCGGTAGGTGAAAAATAAACATAATATAATAAAACTCGTACAATTTTTTCTCAGCGATCAAATAGAAGTACATAGATATATTAAAAAAAAACCTTTAATGGCTAAATCTCTCTTTTTAAAATCTCTATTGAGTTTGGTCACAACAACCCTTGAATTTGTCCAAATCTATTCATCCTTCCAATTTAAATAATAAATCTAAAATTTAAATTTAAATTTTTTAATAATTAATTTAAAAATAAATTATAAGAGATGTAAAATAATTATAAAATTAATTTAAATAGATGTAAAACAATTATATAATTATTATGTTAATATATATTTTTATTTTGAAATAATGTTTTAAAAATTTTAATAATATCACTAATAATTTTTAAGTAGATAATAGTTATCTAACCCCATAAAATATTTATAGATTAAAAATCTCCATAATAAATGGGATGAATTTCTAATATTAATAATCTTGTTACATGTGTTTTTAAAATGTATATATAATTAATGTAATATTTTTTTTAATCATTAATAATAATATTATTATTTTAAATAAATTTAGAAATTAGTTATTTTTTTTAGTTTTTTTATTAATTACTTATTTACAATGAAGTAAGTATTTTGATTTTTATTATAAATTGATATTTATTAACATTTACTAGTCATTTAACTATCCTAGTTATTGAAAATACTAATATTATAAATTTAATTCTTATATTCTAATTTTAAAATTTAAAACTAAAATTTGAATGATATATTAAAAAAAAAAAAAAAATTAACGAATGCAGCGGGAAAGGAAAAATGTATATCATCATTTGTGTGATGTAATACCATGTGGGTTCGTCATTGTTTTCATAAAGTTGACCTCATTATTTCAAACCCCATTTTCAAATTGCCAAACAAGTTATAAGGATGAAAAGACAACAATAAATATATCAAACACTATGCAGACACTAGGAAGGATTGCAGGTAGCGGTCAAATCAATAAATATATCAAACACTATGTAGACACTAGGAAGAACTGCAAGTAGCGGTCAAATCAATCCACAACCAAGAGAGAACGAGGAAACAAAAATCATGGACATTCTAGAGGGTACTCTGTAATCATAGACCAAACTACTTTACCCTGCAATCATAAATTGAACAATACACCTACAAGCAAGTGACGATAAAAAAATATCACAAAACTTATCAAGGAATTTCCACAAGCTAAAATAGAGTGGAAATTTGTGAGACTTAACTGAGCTGTTCCATAGGCTCTCAACCTCTATGTCACTCATGAGACGATCATAAATATTTTTTCTTTCTAAAAGTAAGAGTTAGAGATAAACATACAAACACAAGTTGTTTCTATGCATACAAATCTTTTATTCATTAATCTTTCTCATATACATTTACTTGAGTTGTTGTCACACATTACAAATACCCAACTATGGGTATATAAGCACCACACTTACTAAATAAGGAATGAGACAAATTCTAACTAGATTTTACTTCTCTTTAGCCACCTGCTCTATGCAAACTCACACTTGACTTCTGATATTGGAATCGACTTAACTCAACTCATATCTTCATGCATTGCATGTATATGGGAGTAATTATTATTTCTAAAACTCCCCCTTAATTACAACTGCATGGCTCAACATAACTCAAACATTTTTGCTGGTCTAAGTCTTAGCTAGGATTACAATAAAAAGTTGACACAATTTTTTTTACAATGTTGGATTTTCCTTTTTGTTTCTTTGAAATTTTATACCCTCAAGACTGCTTCATTCTCAAGTGTGCTTTCTTTTTGTAAGTGTTAGGGCCTAAATCTACCTCAGGCTGAGAAAGGTAAGATCTAGGGTAACATCAAACCACGCTCAACCTGGTAGCTAGCCCTGCCAGGTCAGGAGAGGGCTCTCTCCTTGTCAATCTCAGGAAACGATGGCTAATAAAGCTTGAGATGACTGATGTAATGACTGATTTTAGGCTAGGTATGTGTACAGAGGTGTTTGATTGAATTTGATGATGTTTTGTTGGCTCAAATGTGAAAGGCAGATTTGGGCCCGGGGAATGAGGCTCAGTTTTGCAGAGATCTCTATGGGGCAAGGTAGGCAAATGGTTTTGTACTTCAAATTGAGTGAGATGGAGAGCTTTTAGTCAGTTGAGGAGTTGAATAGGGCATGAAAAACTTAGGGATCCTCTTCAAACAGCTAAAAACATAGATAACTAAACAAACCCTAGGTAGAGCACTGCATTTTCGATGTATTCTACCCTTTATCCTTGTTTGATTTAGTTAAGATGAAGAAAAGAGAGATAATGGCATACATAAATCACATGTAAGCTTACAATTACAGAAGAAAAAACAATACCAAAGCAAGATGCCACAGGAATCCCATAAAGTGCTGCAAACCCTGGTCTATTCCTTAGCCAAACTACTGAAATGAATATACAATGAAGCTCCAAGCTTTCCCAAAAGTCCAACCATGCTAATGACTGAAAAATTACAAGATATAGGCAACCAAAAAATCATCCTAGCCTCTAGGGGTCGATCTCATAAGATTACGAGTTGGTCCAACAAAATCTAAACTGAGAACTAAAAAGTAGGCAGTGGAACAACTTGCCTCTAAAAACTAGGAAACTGATTGATTCAGTTGCAAACTACCTTTTGATGGATGAATCTACCTCTATGAGTGAAAATTTAGCATAATTACATGAAAATCCATCATGTCATATTAAATTACATCATGAGTTTGAAATTTGGAAGAAGAAAAGTCAAACTGTCAAGAAACTAGGCGAAAAACAGAGTATTTTTTGTCAAACTGAGCAAAATTCCTCCAATGCGTCGCGCTGATTTCCCTATGCATAATGCCTTTTTACAGCTGATTTTGGAGGCCCTATCGATGTCCAAATTTCCTCCAAGTGGGCTTTTTGGAAAGGCCTACCTGTCAAATTTCCAGAACAAGTGGAATATTTGAATTTGGCCTGCATTTGCCCTACCAAAAATCAAATCTCCCAAGACTGGTCAAAATGTGCCAAATGAGGCTTCCTAAAGGCAGAGTGTTGTTGCAGTCAACTTTTGAAGACCTTCCTCAACTCCAAATTGAACTCATGATAGCTCATTGGAAATATCGTTGTGTCTAGTTATCATTTCACTCATCAAAAAATTCATTAGGCCAACCAAGATAGGATAAATCTTGATTTTCCCAAGGTCACTCCAAAGGTGCATCAATTCTCCTGAGGCAACTGTATTTTTGACTTTTCCCTAAAACCATGACACCTGTGTAAAACGTGAAGGACTTTTTTCTTCCTTGGCCTATTTTGGACAAAAACCTCTCCTCGTTTTCCAAAATTCATCTTTTCTTGCTCAGAAACATCATTGAAGTAAAACCTATCCCGATGTGTGGAACAGGGGATTTGTCGAAATGAAGAGAAATGAAGGGGATAAGGGGCTTTTAAATTCCTGAGAAAAGTTTGGGAAGTAGAGAGGGATGTTAGGAAGTAGGGGAAAGTGGAATTTCAAAGATTGAGTGAGGGGAAGGGGTCCAAAAGGGAAAAACATAGGTCTAGCCTAGAAAATTGCCAAGTTGTAGCAAGAAACTAGGGTTTGTGCGAAAATGAGGAATTTGAGGGATATGAGTGATGGGAAGTGTTTAATAAGGTACATTAATGATAGGGGAAGGTGTATGAACATCAGAATACAAGTTTTACTGATGATTTGACCATCCAAGAGAAATTACCTTCAAAACTGTAGGAGAGGGAAATGAACTTTACCTAGGCACAACTGAAGCATGAACAAGGTGTAAAATGACCCATTAGAACCTGACTTGATGATGAAAACACTTTGAATGATGGTACACTTAGCTGAATGGTGACATGGACCGACATTTGAACAAATTTGAAAGGAGTGAAAGAAAACCCTAGACCTAATACCTAGTGACCAAATTTTGCTTGAAGACTCACTGAAATGACAAAATTTTACCTTGGCACCTTAAAATCACTTTGTAAGAGCATGTTTGATCACTAGAGGAAGGTTGCAAAGACTGACACTAACATTGGCTCCAATGGGGATGGTAGCTCCTTAGAGGTGCCAAGAACTACAGATCCTTGGAAAGCAGACAGTGCCTTCATCCATTAGGCAATGGAGTCAAAAACTCAAGCTGAAATGCATGACTGAAAACTGATGACTTGACGACACAAACTGAATCTCACTCAACTAAAAACTGACTCGATACTTAAACACATCCGAAAAACTGGAAATGATGCTCAAAGTAGAGCTTATTCATCAAAACCTACTCTAACAGTTTCATTCATCACCTAAGCAAGTGAAATGAAACAACCAATGCAACCAAGTAAGCATTCTGGCTGTTGTTTGAATTCTCCACAAGTGCTTGCTTATGAACAACAAGAGAGAACTACTGAAAGGAAACTCCCATGAAAACTTATGAACAGATCCGTTGAATAATATGGATTCTCTATCTGCCTCCAAAAACACTGCATAAGGTTCTTGAATTTCATGCACACTGGGACTTAGCTCATCCAATGGATTAATTCTCTTCTATTCATATGATGAATGCAAACTTTCATCTGAGCTTTGTGACAAGACTCCTACTGAAAATGACAAAGAAACCGTTTGTCGGATCAAGTTTGTATGAGTACACATTTCAAGCTCACATGTAGTCAATGGAGAAGAACTTTGACTACAGACATCATCCAACACATCAGCTATTGGATCATGAAAAACTTGAAAAGACTGCTGCAACCCGTTTTCTATTGTTTCAGATGAGATTACATCATTTCCTACAGGCTGCTCATTTGAAGATATACTATGCAAATTTCCCTTCAAAAACTGAAATGATTCAAAACAGAAAGGTACGGAATCATCTTGCATCATCTGATCATATGTGCCAGCTTCCAAGTCTTCATCTGCAACTTGACAATCAATGGCATTCGGGGGCTGCAAATCTAGATATGAAAAGTCTTGAACAAGTTTTTCATTGCTCTCAAGATGGTCCAAATCAAGACTTGTCGAAAATTGATTTTTGATTGCATGAAATTTGTCTCCGATGAACTGAAATGAATCAAAACAAAAAGGTAAGATCCTTCACTTACTTCAAAATTTGTTGTACTTTCCTCGTCATTTCCATAGCTGATATGTGATGGCTGAACATTGTATTCGAGTTGCTGAAAGTGAACTTCTTCCTCCCACAAACTAGCTGTTGGTTTGTCTATAAGATTAGCTTCTATTTGGAGAACATAATCGTCATCATACTGGTCAAACTGAGGAAAATCATCAGTATAAAACACATCATCAAGCATACATGTCATATCGAAAGATCTCTCTTCTCCAAGATGATCTATACAACAATCATTATCAGATCTATGGCAACTGTGATAAGAAAGAAAATGTTGTGGATCAACAACTTGTTCCTCTTCAATCAACAAGCGATGGTCTTGAACATAATACTCATTTCTTGTGGTGATCCTTTGCATCATCTCTTCCACTGCACTTACCAAAATCTTAGGATTTACCTCTAGAGATTTCGATTCCTCTGGATCTATGTTTTTCATCTCTTCTTCCTTCAACTTTTCCCTTCGGATCAGCAAATGAGCCTCTACATCTACTACACTGTTCTGCATCTCTTCAAGTGTTGCAGGATTCCTTTCTCTTAGCTGAAACTCCATTTCCGGATCAAAGGCTTCCGGGTAGTGCAAGAGAGAAAATCCAAGAGGAGGCCTTATATTAACCGGCATCGAAAAATAGACTTTGTTAAACCTGGCAGAAAACTGTTGTACTGTCTCCCCTGACAATCTTTTCATCTGGTTATACTCTTCTATAATCAAGAAAGGGTTCTATTTGATCATCCACCTATTGAGGAAAACTTTGACGAACTATTGGAAATGTGAGATGCTCGCATTAGGCAAGGTTTTGAACCAACTCTTAACTTTGCCTTGCAAAGAAAGAGCAAAAATCCTAATACTGACATCTTCTTCATCAACTTCAAAAAGTTCAAGAAATGACTCAAAATTCAATACATGTCTCTCAACAGTGATGTTGTCACGTTCACCATCAAATCTTGGTAGATATAGATCATGTTTTTTATCGAAAGCATGGGATATAGGAGGTAAAATTAGAGGTTTGTATTGATCTGGAATTTTACAAGGTATATGGGGATGTATAGAAGGTGTAGAATCAATCTTGGTCTCTTGAGGCTCATCAGTTTGAAGACGGTCATCATAAAATTCAAAAGAAGGGTCTTGATCAAGATCAAAGGCATGAAAATCTTTGGTATTCACAATCTTCAAAAGGAAGGAATCAAATGCAAGTTGAGGATCTTTTCTCAAATACAATATACTTTGCAAAGCCTTCTTGAAACTCTCGGGAAAAGAGAAGAAATAACTTATAACAAAGAACAAAATTTCTTGGATGAAATTCCAATTTGAATACATGATCTTTCCATATTGTCCTTTCATGTTTCTACTGGTCAGGTTCATCCTCCAGTGGACTCCTTGGATCTAATCTCGAAACTAATTTAGAGTCACCAGGTGAATGATTTCAACCTTGTGGTGTCTGACCGTTGTCCACCATCAACAATCATATTTGAACTTGATTACATTTTACTGAGGAAACCAGATGTTCAGTTCATAAACTAGACCGGAGATTGACTGAAGCATCATTCATCTACTTTTGCTAATGTAAAGCAAGAGCGTTTCGAAGGCTACCTGGCTAACTTCAGGCTCCGTCTGTAGTCTACAAAGCAAAACAATGATAATAGTTTCTTCCCCAGTATGGTCGCCACTAGGTTAGGGCCTAAATCTACCTCAGGCTGAGAAAGGTAAGATCTAGGGTAACATCAAACCATGCTTAGTCTCGTAGCTAGCCCTACCAGGTCGGGAGAGGGCTCTCTCCTTGTCAATCCCAGGAAAAGATGGCTAATAAATCTTGAGATGACTGATGTAATGACTAATTTTAGGCTAGGTATGTGTACAGAGGTGTTTGATTGAATTTGATGATGTTTTGTTGCCTCAAATGTGAAAGGCAGATTTGGGTTCGGGGAATGAGGCTCAGTTTTGCAGAGATCTTTATGGGGCAAGGTAGGCAAATGGCTTGGTACTTCAAATTGAGTGAGATGGAGATATTTTAGATAGGCTAGGATTTGGAGAGGGCATGAAAAACTTAGGGATCCTCTTCAAACAGCTGAGAACATAGATAACTAAACAAACCCTAGGTAGAGCACTGCATTTTCAATGTATTGTACCCTTTATCCTTGTTTGATTTAGTTAAGATGAAGCAAAGAGAGATAATGGAATACATAAATCACATGTAAACTTACAATTACAAAAGAAAACAAAATACCAAAGAAAGATGCCACAGGAATCCCATAAAGTGCTGCAAACCCTGGTCTATTCCTTAGCCAAACTGCTGAAATGAATATACAATGAAGCTCCAAGCTTTCCCAAAAGTCCAACCATGCTAATGACTGAAAAATTACAAGATATAGGCAACCAAAAACTCATCCTAGCCTCTAGGGGTCGAGCGCATAATATTAGGAGATGTTACAACAAAATCTGAACTGAGAACTAAAAAGTAGGTAGTGGAACAGCTTGCCTCTAAAAACTAGGAAACTGATTCATTCAGTTGCAAACTACCTTTTGATGGATGAATCTACCTCTATGAGTAAAAATTTAGCATAATTACATGAAAATCCATCATGTCATATTAAATTACATCATGAGTTTGACATCTAGAAGAAGAAAAGTCAAACTGTCAAGAAACTAGGCGAAAAACAGAGTATTTTTGGTCAAACTGAACAAAATTCCTCCAATGCGCCGCGCCGATTTCCCTATGCATAGTGCCTTGTGGAAGCTGATTTTGGAGGCCTTCCCGATGTCCAAATTTTCTTCACGTGGGCTTGTTGGAAAGGTATACCTATCGACTTTCCAACACAAGTGAAATTTTTGTATTTGGCCTCCATTTTCCTTGTCAAAAATTAAATCTCCCAAGATTGGTCAAAATGTGCCAAATGAGGCTGCCTAAAGGCCGAGTGCTATTGCAGTAAACTTTTGAAGGTCTTCCACAACTCCAAATTGAGCTCATGATAGCTCATTGGAAATATACTGGTGTCTAGTGATCATTTCACCTATCAAAAAAGTCATTAGGCCAACCAGGCTAGGAGAAATCTTGAATTTCCCAAGGTCACTTCAGAGGTGCATCAATTCTGCTGAGGCAACTGTATTTTTGACTTTTCTATAAAACCATGACACCTGTGTAAAAAGTGAAGGACGGTTTTCGTTTTTGGCCTATTTGGGACAAAAACCTCTCTCAGTTTTCAAAAATTTATCTTTTCGTGCTCAGAAACATCATTGAAGTAAAACCTATCCCAATGTGTGGAACAGGGGATTTGTCGAAATGAAGCGAAATGAAGGGGATAAGGGGCTTCTAAATTCTTGAGAAAATTTTGGGAAGTAGGGAGGGATGTTAGGAAGCAGGGAAAAGTGGAATTTCAAAGATTGAGTGAGGGGAAGGGGTCCAAAAGTGCAAAACACAGGTGTAGCCTAGAAAATTGCCAAGTTGTAGCAAGAAACTAGGGTTTGTGCGAAAATGACGAATTTGAGGGATATCAGTGATGGGAAGTGTTTAATAAGGTACATTAAGGATAGGGGAAGGTATATGAACATCAGGATACAAGTTTTTCTGATGATTTGACCATCCAAGAGAAATTACCTTCAAAACCGTAGGAGAGGGAAATGAACCTTACCTAGGCACAACTGAAGCATGAACAAGTTGTAAAATGACCCATTGGAATCTAACATGATGATGAAAACCCTCTGAATGATGGTACACTTAGCTGAATGGTGACATGGACCGACATTTGGACAACTTTGAAAGGAGTGAAAAAAAACCCTAGACCTAATACCTAGTGACCAAATTTTGCTTGAAGACTCACTAAAATGACAAAATTTGACCTTGACACCTTAAAATCAAGGATAATTTTAGGGGCGAATGTTCGCCCTTTGGCGAAATTAAGGGGTTTTAAATTTTTAGTGGGCGAATATTTTGTATGATAGCACATTTTTACAAATCACCTCAAATAGCCCACCTTATTTTAAGGGAGAGGGTAAAAAAGGTAAATTTAGCCCTTGAAATTAGGACTTACAACCTTGCATTCGTCCATTTTCAAGAATATGTTTTATTTAAGTGAATCCATTCGCCTATTTTCAAGAATAGGTTTTATTTAAGTGAATCCTATGGGCCAAATACCATATTTATAAAAGAGGTATGGTAAATTAGTAAAAATATAAATAAATGAGAGGTATGGTAAATAAATAAAATATTTTTTATATTTACTCCATAAGTCACCTTATATACATGTAAAGGTGTAAACAAATAAAAATATAAGTAAAGTGGAGGTATGGTAAATAAATAAAACGTCTTATGGTAAATAAATAAAAATATAAATAAACTAGACATATCGTAAATAAATAAAACCTCTTTTTATATTTAGTCCATAACCCTCGTTCTATTTATGAAGGCTCAAGAAAGAGGTTTTATTAAAGTGAATCCTATGGGCCAAATACCATATTTGTAAAAGAGATATGGTAAATTAATAAAAAATATAAATAAATGAGAGGTATGGTAAACAAATAAAACATTTTTTTATATTTACTCCATAAGTCACCTTATATTTACGAACACTCAAAAAATGGGTTATATTTAGGTGAAACTTATTAATACCATGCAAAAAACCATTATTAACCCTAATATTAGAATTAATAAAAATAAAAATGGCACATGGTATTGACCCATGGTATTCACCAAAATGGCACGTCGTATTGACCCATGGTATTCACCTGGAATGTAGCCTATTTAAATGGGGGAATAAACCAGCATGTAGCCTATTCTAAGATTCACTAGGACTTTACAAAGTTTTATTATTTAGTGAAAGACTCGCCAAGATATTACAAGATTTTATAATTGAGTAAAATATTCTAATAAAAATAAAAATGGCACATGGTATTGACCCATGGCATTCACCAAAATGGCACATGGTATTGACCCATGGTATTCACCAAAATGGCACATGGTATTGACCCATGGTATTCACCTGTAATGTAGCCTATTTAAATGGGGGAATTAAACCAGCATGTAGTCTATGCTAAGATTCACTAGGACTTTACAAAGTTTTATTATTTAGTGAAAGACTCGCCAAGATCTTACAAGATTTTATAATTGAGTAAAATATTCGCCATGTCTGGTGAGAGATTCGCCAAAAAATGATATATACATATTATATTATTGATAAAATCGCCTTCCATTTTTCCTATATACCATGGAGATTCGCCCATTTATTATATTTACAAATTTAGGGGGGGTTCTTAAAATTTCCCCTGCTTAAAATCACTTTGTAAGAGCATGTTTGATCACCGAAGGAAGGCTGAAAATACTGAAACTAACAGTATTTGTCTTGATTTTGTCACTTACAACTTCATCTTCAAAGTTTTTTCACTCATCGACTATTGTCACAAATCTTCATCCTCAAAATGTGAACTTCGCTATGCTTCATATTCTTGATCTTCTTTCTGCCATATTTATTGATATAATTATTTTATCTCTTCTTGACTCCATTGTTGAAATGTTACATTCCAATTCTTTTTGGTTTGCCTTCTGAAAATGCCATCTCATTTCCTCATCTTTTTCTTCATCTTCTCTTTGAGCTATAATTGTAACTCAACTGATAACCGTTTACCTGCACACTTAAAATTTAGAAACATCTTTATTATGTTCTGCAGTGAGAGCTTTCTCCTCTTCCTCTTCCTCCTTTTCCTCTTCAACTGCATTGAGACTATCTTTCACCGTTATGCAGTTAGTTGATATTCTCATTAAAAAATATTGAATCACTTTATCCTCTTCTTCATTTTCGACTATTGCTAGATCACACAATGCTTCGTGAATAATTCCAACTTTTTCTTCATAACTTTTTGTTATAGTCACAACTTCAACCTTAAATTCTTCATAAAAAATGACACTCTCCATATTGCCACAACCAATCCATGTTTCAAAAAAGATACCACAAATTTCATCATCATAATTTTCATCCACTCTATGGTGGGATACCCGAGCATGCATGTGCTCATTAACAATTTCAACTTTACCAAATTCATCACTTGTTTATGAATTAACGAGAGATGGACTCTCAATTCTACAAACCATTACTTCTTATGACAAACTCTCTTTGTCATTTTCAAACATAGATGTCTCAACCTCTAATGCAAAAAATTCATCATTAGTTGTAATATTACCAACAGGATCACTCATGTTATTAACTACTTTATTGATAGCTTCACCGTCATCGTCAAGGTCTATTGTTGGGTTCACCAATTCACAACTTACTTTGCAGTCATCACCCACATGTGTCTCAACACAGTGGGATTCACCATCATTAGTGTTTGCAAATTTTTGTGGTGTTGATTTTGTGATTGTGTTGTTAGAAATTTCTCCATAGTATACATCTTTAATTGTCGATGTTTCGAGTCTACAACAAGACCCATTGTCAGGACGATGGGTCATCACCATCATCTTCACCATCAACTTGAATATGTTCTTGCTTTGCTTCACACACAAAGGCTACAACTTCTCTCTCTGCAACCTTTTCTGCGCCTTCTTCATCCATATGCATGTCTGCATAATGTGTCTCATTTTTACATTCTTTACGACCATCATCCACCTTTGAGTGGGATTCTCAAAGCTCTGTTGTCCTCCGAGATTGTTGCTCATTTACTCTCACACCTGCAGTTGTCTTCTCTATTGATTCTTCAAAATAAAAAATCAAAATCTTTACGAGTAAATTTTGGTAGTGTTACGAGATCCATTGTGATTCATACATCCTTGACTTGTTATGCTTCATTTAGAGGTGTTACCAGATCCATCCTCATACATGCATCCTTTCTGCTTCAATTTTTTTTCTTTTATATTCCTTAATTGCATCAAGAACCTTTATAAGCTCTAGCTCTTCCTTTCGATTTCTTTTATGCTACTTCAATCTCGTTTTGTGAACCATCACTATTATCTTTCTTCTGTCTTCAACCTTTTATCATTATTGTATTAGACTTTTTTCCATATCATTTCTTTCCATATCAACGCGAAAAAAAATACAATTTTTAATATAAGCCCCAAAAAAATCTACTCTTTTACTTTCTTTTTACTTATATCTTAAGATTATAAACTTTTTTTAAAATATGACTAGGAAGAAATTCCATTTTAAATAAAACTCTTTCCTATTTTTTTAACAAATAACCCTAAATCCCTTTTCATAAATATACTCCTTTTTGCACAAGTTAAATTCCAAAATGCCAACCCACACAAAAGGAAGAAGAAAGAGGACCTTTTTAATAGACCATTTAATGAATCACCCTTTTTTAAAACAAGGGAGCCTTAACAAAACATTTGTTATTAATCAAACATATTCGTGCCTTTCTGATATTCCAAATAAGCCCACTCCAAAAAGTATTTCCAAACCAGATAAACCCACTCCAAAAAGTATTTCCAAACCAAAGAACATTTAGTAGTTAGATATATGGATCAAACATTCTTTTATTATCTCCAATTGCTTCAAGGTTTAGTAGTTAGTTATATGGATCAAACTTTATTTTATTATGTTTGATGAATCATTATTTCACTGCGTTTAATGGACCATGTCATTTTGCTTAATGAACCATGTTTTGTTTAATATAAAACATTCAAATATTTAGATCAAATCCATTACATTTTTGTTTGATTTCACCACACAATTATAATGTAGATATAATATTGGTAACTATTTTGTATCTTGCTATTAATGCGAAAGACATTCACTATTCACTATTTGCAACCCACATTATTTGCACAACATCATTGGAAGGAGGACTCTTATCTCATTAGAGGAAAGGGGTTTAGAAGACCTTCCTCCAATGATTTTCTTGCATAAGGCATGGGTTGCAAACAGCTTGAAACACTTTGGCATTATTGGAGGATCTACTAAAGTATATTAATATCCTCTATTAGCTAGAGTAAGTAGTTAATTTTGTGTCAAACAAATATTTACATATTAATTATAGTGGGACACATAGTTGTTAGATAACTAGTATTTTTAAAGTTAGTTAATTTTAAATACTTCTAAAATCTCGTACCACTAGATAATTCTAAAAATTTCTTGATTTATTGTAAAAACTATTTAATAATGAGAAAAACAAATTATCTCCCAAATTTTTTTTGAATTATCATCATTAATGTTTGTTCTGGTGCCTTATATCATGGTATCAAATTAATAGCTTGATCCCAGTATCTAGAGACCGAAAAGAGTTGTAACTTAGCTATCAAGTGTGAAGTCGCCCACACAGTATCAAATTGAGCAACCACCACTATGATTTTCTGTAGAGCTTCTGCCGAAAGATAAAATTCTTTGTAATTTTCTGTTAAGCCACCGCAACAGTGAACTGTTAGATTTGATCGAGAGAGGGGTTGAGTAGTCATCGTCACATTATTAGAGACAAAATTACAAACCGAGATTTTAGGTAGCCATTGTTGTGATTCTCTGACACCATGAATCGAACCCACGAAGATCCATTGTTGGACCTCCATTGCAACTATTAGATTCATTCCAAATGTTGTTGGACCTCCATTGCAGATTTGGTGTGAGCTGTAGTTGAGCCACTGTGCAACCACAACGAACTACCTTGCCACTAGCCCACCGTTCAGTGAAGGCTTGAAAGTTTTTATTTTCTTTTTAAATATGAAGGTTATTAAATTCACACAAAGTTTCGTGTGCACGAGTGGTTCATTCAAAGATAATTTAAGATATGGAAACTTTAATGTTCGTGGATATTTTAATGAAAGTGATTTTTTAATTAGTGTATTAAAATAAAAGTTTTATACATATATATGTGGGGGAGGCGAGTTAAAAAAATGGGTTTTTTATTATTAAAGTATTCAAAAAGGAAACGGTCGTTTAAGTTTTCCCATTTTGGAAAATGTATTTTACATTTTGATTTGATTTCTTAGAAAAGTTTTTATTGTTAGAGGTTTTCTTATTTAGAAAGAATAAGTGACCATTGGTTATTTCAAAATAGATTAAAGAATTAGTGAAAGGTTTTCTGGTTATTATAATGGGTGTTTTGAGTATTAATTTTTTTTCATGATGTGAAGTAGGAGGATTTTTATTAGGGTTTCAAAACCAACAAAAAGTTATCCAATTCACAACGAGGGGATTTATATAGAAGTGAGTTAAGGCTTCCATTAACAATTAAAATACACAAGGTCTCATATTGAATGACACTAATTATCTAGTGCAGGCAATAAAAATGAAGAGGTATTTGGACAATTTGGATTGTTGGGAAGAAATATTCACAAAATATGAAGAACGAGATGTTAAAGATTTAGCAGTAATGACAACAACCCAAAGAGATCCTGTAGAAAAGAGAAAAAGAAAGGATTCAAGAGCACTATAGAATTTGCACAATGGAGTAGAAGACTCCATATTTCCTAATATTGTTGTGGCAACTAGTGTCCATCAAGCTTGGGATATTTTGGAAAAGGCATACCAAGGAAGAAACAATGTCAAGGACACAATGTTTCATATTGTTAGGAAGAAGTTTGAAACATACATACCATGGTAGAAATAAGCTCAAGAATGCCAAGTTTCATATTGTTAGGAAGAAGTTTGAAACTCACCAAATAAGATATGCGAAATCATTGAAACAGATTATTACTCACAAATGAGACATGCTTAATCAATAGAATAGTTTATGAATCATGTCACAAAAGTGGTATATCAACCTAGAACTCTTAGAGAGGATGTCCCAGATGAAAAGGTGGTTGAGAAAATTCTCATAAGTCTCCCAACTTCATTTGACACTCTCGTGAAAACTTTAGAAAAATGTAAAGCTATGAGCCAATGATCAATTGAAGAACTAACACGTTCAATGTCAAATCATGAGTCAGGGATTAAAGGTATAAATGAATCATTAGAAAAATCCTTTTAGACTCAAGCCACAACTAGTAGAGGAAGATGAATAGGTGGTAAGAGCAGATGCAAAAGAGGAAGAGGATATTTTAGTAATAGAAACAATGCATCAATTCAACCTGATCAACCATAGTATCAAACACCAAAAAAAAGAGGAAGACGAAGGATCGAAAATTCAAATATACAGTGATATTACTACAAGAAGTATGGCCATTTTGAAAGTGAATATAGGAAGAGGCATGCAAATTTGAACAAAGACAACACAAAGGTTTCAAGCATTAATGAAGGTACAACACCATCTTTGTTTTTTTTCTTGTTTAGAAGCTCAAGAAAACAACAAGGAAGATCTATTATTACTGGGTAGTGGCTACAATATCCATATGACAAGTAACAAGGATATTTTTTCAAGTTTTGATGAAACAATTAAAACTCAAATTAAGTTTGGTAATGATCATCTTGGTAATTCCTTAGGAAAAGGCACCAATACTGTTGGAACAAAAAAGAATGAAAAGAAAGGACATTCACGATGTCTATTATGTATAAAGTATGAAACATAACATGATAAGTATAGGAAAAATGAGTAAAAGAGGTTTTGAAATCAAGTTTAAAGGTCCTACCTATAGAATTATGTATAGGTCACCTAGTCAAAGAGTTATCCAAATAACCAAAATAGAATGTTTCCTTTAGTCATGAGAAATGTAAAACATTCATTATCACATGCTCAAATTGTAACAAGTTCTGATGAAACTTGGCGATGGCATCCTAGATATTGTGATTTAGATTTTTATAGTCTTGATCTTTTGCAGAAGAACTTTATGGTTCTAGGTATACCCATGATAGATTTCCATCATAATCCATGTGAAAATTGTATCCTTGCCAAACTCCAGAGAAATATTTTTCCAAATGATGATAGCTGTAGAGCCAAAAGTTCACTAGAAATATTACACACAAACCTTTGTGGTCCAATGCAAACCCAATCAATAGGAGGAAATTATTACTTTTTAAACTTTATTGATGGTTTCAAAAGAACGTCATTGGATGTTCTCCATCAAAAACAAATCTAATACATTTCAAAAATTCAAGCACTTCAAAGCCATAGAAAAGAAGCAAAGCAACAAGAAAATTAATGTATAAAGATCAAATGGAGGATGTGAATATGATTCCAGAGAGTTCGCTACATACTTCACGGATCAAGGTATCAAGAGGCCATTTACAACAAGTTACACTCCACAACAAAATGGAATAGAAAATTAAAAAAAATAGACCATCGGGAATACGGAAAAAAGCATGTTAAAGGAAAAGAAATTTTCAAATCGGTATTGGGTAGAAGCAGTAGCATGATCAATTTATATTTTGAACTAAGCACCAACTAAAAGTGTCAAATATAGAGTATCTTTGGAAGCTTGGAATGGTGTGAAGACAAGTGTACCACACTTGAGAATCTTTTGGTTGTGTATCCTATGCACATGTTCTAGAAGAAATGAGGAGTAAATTTGATGATAAAAGTGAAAATTACATTTTTTTGGATATACTAAAGAATCCAAGGCTTAGAAATTGCACAATCCTATCACAAAGAAAACAATTATTTCAAGAGATGTTATATTATTTTAAAATCAAGAATGGATTAATGAAGATAAAGGAGAAACCATGAATGAAGTTGATCCACATGCATTTGAACTAGGTGATGCAACAAAAATAGGACAACCAAGACAATGATTCCGTACTTACAAATTCCAACTAAAGGTGCAAACCAAGGAGGAAAAAAATGTGAAAATTCTATCCTCAAGCAGTGAATATGAATCCACCATTTTTCAAAATAAAAGAAGTTGAGAGATATGTATGAACAACTAGATAATGAACAAGTACATTTTTGTTTATTGTCTTCCCAAACAACATGTGTTCAAGAAGTAGTAAAAAAAATAAAATGGGTTGAAGCTATGAATGAAGTAAATGTATCCATAGAGAGGAATGATATGTGGACTCTTTTAGATCTACTAGAAGGAAAAAAAATTGGACTCAAATTTCTCTATAAGACCAAGTTTAATGAAAAGGGGGAAATTAAAAAGCATAAAGCCAAATTGGTAGTAAAAATATTTGAACAATAGCCTGGAGTTGAATATGAAAAATCCTTCACCACAATAGTAAGATTGGGTACTATCATAATAGTATTAGAAATAAAAACAAAGAGTCATTGACTATTTTACCAAATGGATGTCAAATCAACATTTTTAAATAGGATATTAAAGGAAGAAGTTTATGTAGATCAACCTCCAAGGTATGAAATCAAGGGTCAAGAACTAAATGTTTATATGTTAAAGAAGACTATGTATGGTTTAAAAAAAAAACCTGGAGCATGGTACAATAGGATTAATTCATATGTTTTCAACAAAGGAGTCAAATGCAGCATAAATTAACCCACTATCTATATAAAACATATCTACAAGGTAATATTTTTATTTTTTGTATTTATGTTGATGATATGACATACATAGGAAATTTGTAGCTTGAATACTTTCAAGCATCCTATGGAGAAGGAATTTGTGATGTCCAATCCTAGTCACATGAAATAATTTATTGAAATAAAAGTTGAACAATCTAAAAAGGAATCTTCATTTGTCAAAGTAAGTATGCAAGGGACATTTTAACAAGATATAGGATGAGTGAATGCATGCCAATAGACACATCAATTGTCCCAGGAAACAAGATAAGTAAAGATAACAACAGTCCAACAGTCAATCCTTGTTTGTACAAGTAGCTAGTAGGAAGCTTAAATGTATATCACAGTAACAGGGCTTGACTTAATGTATTTAATTAGTCTTATATCAAGGTTCATGGAGTCAACAAAAGAAACTCATTAGAAAGCAAGAAAAATGATTTTAAGGTATATTGCAGGAACAATACAATATGGAATTTTGTACATTGATTTAAAGGACAACCATCTTGATGGTTAAATAGATAGTGACTTTGCATGAAGTATTGATGACATAAAGAGTACATTATTTTATGAATTTAACTTAGGAACATAATTGATTTCATGGTTATCCAAGAAGCAACCAATTGTCACCATTTCATAAAAAAAAGTAGAGTATGTAGCAACAACAAGAGAAAAATGCAGAGTAGTTTGGTTAAGAACATCGATAGGTGATCATGAGCCTGAAAAGAAGGAGGCATCACCTATTTTCTATGATAATAATTCAACTATTGCACTTTCTAGAAATCTTGTGTTTCAGAACAAATGTAAACACATTGACACTAGATATCACTTCATTCACGAGATGTAAAAAATGGGGATATATCCTTCAATTTTGTGGATATATAGATTAACAAGTGTATATATTCACCAAGACATTGTGAAGAAATGTTTTTGAGTTTTAGAGACACCAATTATGCATTGTCAGCAAATGTAACAATTGACTTTAAGGGGGAGTGTTAAAGTATAGTAATCTCCCATTTTAACTACAGTGAAAAATTAGTTGCATGTTAACTCTATTGAGACACTTACGCTAATTTTAGATAACTAGTACTTTTAGTGTTAGTTAATTCTAGGCACCTCTAGAATCTCACAATGCTAGATAATTCTAGAAATTTCTCCATGCATGGTAAAAACTATTTAATAATGAGAAAGAAAATTATGCCCCAAGGAATTTTTTTGCATTTCTTTCATTAGTTTCTATGCTTATTCATTATATTACGATCATCTTAATACATACACGATATGAATTTGAGACCAACCCATACATGATATTACTTTGAAAGTTTCTACCCTTAAATAATAGATTTGAAATACAAGACACAAATTATCCATTAAATTATTAATAAAATTTAAATTATCAGATTTTCCCATTAAATTATCAATGAAACCTTTAAATAGAAAACACAAAATATCCCAAACATTAAATGACAAGTTTTCATGAGACCAAAATTAATTTATCAATGACACAAAGAAAACGTAAACACTGATGCAATCAGACATGCATATTTATACTCCTCAAAATTCAATATGAGAAATGTTAAAATGCCTTTAGTAATAACAAAAGAGATGCTTTCTTTGCATTTAAGAGGAGGACTGAAGTTGCCACGACATGCGAAGGTTCAGTCTCCACGTTTAATCATTGCTAAAGGATTAATATTGATGTTTAATCATCGCCATATCCGAGGAGGAGGATTGAGGTTGCCATGCCATGCAAAGGGTCATTCTCCATGTTTAATCAGTGTTGAAGGATCAATGCCAATGTTTAATCATTGGCATAGTTGACAACCTTACTTTTATGATATTTCTCAATCTCATTTAAAATAGTCTTGGGAGGTGATGTTGTTAATATACTTTAAAACTTCCAATGTAATCTTGAAAACCCAAAAAATATAATCTCTATAATAATAAAAATGGATAAGTAGGTGTGGGCGGAGGGAATTTTAACAAAACTCCACTTCTTCCGCATAAATCTAACAAAATTGGATATTAACATATTAATATTTACATAATCATTACTGAGACAGGCATACAAGCTTCCTACCCGATAAAAACGAAAAAAAAAAACAAGAAACATTACATTCTCAAATTGGCACATGAGTGGCCAAATCTTACTCTCAAAACTAGCATAACAGGAAATACATTGCATTTTGGAGCCATACAAAAAAATTATCATTACAATCCCAAAACACACGACCATACTAAACACTAGGTCACGAAACCATACATCGTCCTAATCCCTCTAGAGTAATTCCCATACTGGGCCAAACTGGAGCACAAGAACCGTAACCTCGGAAGTCGACCAACCCATCTAACTGCAACCCTTCAACTCTAGTCTTGATGAGACGAAGAAACTATTATTGGAGCATGAACACTAGAACAAGGTGACACGCTATAGTCACCACCTTCTGATTCAAACAGTACATGGCTTTCAGCATGTATTAGGCGAGAATCAATTCCATCCACAATGAAGCACAAGTTATTTGAAATTCTCTTTACATCCTTCCAGTATGCAAAGAGGTTGTATTTCTCAACTTGTTTGTCTCTGAGAAAAAGACCCAACAATGTCTTCATTTGCTAATGAAGGGCCACTGAATTTAAGAATTGTTATTTTCTACCTCTAATGTCTCTCGGATCTGGAACCCATCCACCCAAATCTTTAAGAAATTATGAAAGACACATCGAATTCCTTTCTTCTCCCACCTTGACCTCCAATTCTCTTATTTCCAGACACACGTCAAGAGGGACACCATTGAAATAGGATACCACCGATTCATGGGAAAACAATATCACAGCCCTCTGACCAGGCTAAGCAACACTTCCACCACCCCTTATGCTTCTCTAATGTTGCCTTGGAGGCATGTTGAAGTTGTAGAGGGGTTGACTGAAATATTTATAGGGATTTTCCCTACCTACAAAAGGACATACATACAAAACTCTATCTTCTTTAACTAGGTTAGGACCCCAGCACACTGAGTTGTCACAATAGTCCCAAATGAAATGATTGTACTTAGAAAGAAAACCACCAGCAAAAATGGGGGCAACACAAACTCCACAATAGGCTTAAAACCCTCCACCATTTGACCCATACAATGCCCGTTCTAGACACTAGACAAGCCATAAACCCCAGAACCAGAAGACTACAACACAATTTTGTAAACCCCAAAACCATACCACAGGAGGCCAACGTGACCCTTCCCAAGAGACCACCCACACCAACAACCCACAATGCAACACAGATAGAGTCAATAACACAAACACCCTTGACGCGAGACAGATAGAGCTAACAACACAAACACCCATGACACGACACATATAGAAGCTGCTAACAAAACCCAACACCCATGACCAAGTATACATAAGACATTCAATTTTGGAACTAAAAAAATTCCAGCGATGAGACAGACGCAACCAGAATTACCATATTATTAACATGAACACTTTTATAATACTAATATTGCCTGAGCTGAGTTTCTCCATCTCTAGATGAAAAGTGTCTTTGGGCATTCTACCAAAAGATTTGAAGCATAGAGATATTTTTCCATCTTCATTGTTCATCTCCATATTCATGTCTTTATGATATGTTTCATGTATTTTGATAAGATTGATTTAAATTTATTTAAATCTATTAAAATAAAGTTTTATGGTTGTTTTACATATTAATATTAAGGTTAATATTAATATTAATGTTAACACAATAATTTTCATAAAATTAGGGGTTTTTAATATTAATATTAATAAAGAAAGTGGAATCTAAAGGTAACTATACACCTTTCATATATTTATTTTTGTTTAGTTGGTTATTACTATATGCAATCACTCGGGTTGGCCTAAGTTACACCATTTAAATATTCTACTATGCATTTAAATACACAATTTAAATAGTTTCATTTGCTATTAACTAGCAATTTCCCTTAAAGGTGCAAAAATACACCAAAGGAATAGAAGAATTCGGAAGATCATTTTGAAAAACTAAATCACTAAATATAATAGAAAAATATTAGATAAAAGATTGTTTGAAAAAATTGAGAAAACACTACGAGGAACCTTCTATTTCAGTTGTTTCTTATGTGTTAATGGAAAATTTGCGGTTACAACATTTGATTATGCCTAGAGTAACATGATTGATGGAAATTAGTTTTTACACAATAGCTTTCACCAATTCAGTTCATACAACTTAGAGGACAACTTCAAAGAGCTAGACAAAAAGATTGACCAAGTAGAAATTGCTAGGAATCGCCGATTTGTTAGTTTGGCAGAGTCTCTTCCCAGCCCAACCTTGCAGAGAGACAACTTCCATATAATTAGTAAATGTAAAACAATTTTAAGAATAATGCATTAAACTAAATTTTTAGATGAAAAATATACTCAATGAATACGCTTATGGGATACTCATATTAGAATTTTCATATTTAAATATAAATAATTACAGTAAATTATATTTATAATAAATATAAATATTATTATATTTATCGCTATTGGAATAATAATATTTACTTTAGGTAATATAATTGTGGTTTAATTCTAATTACATGGATGGCTTAGCATTGATTCAAATACGTTACTTTTTTTTCTTAATATTTAATATAACAAAATATTAGAATTTTTATATTTATTCCAATATTTACTTCGGTTGATATAATTATGGTTTAAATTGTAGTTATATGTGTGGGCTAAAAATTGAATCCGATACTTACTTTTTCTTTTTTAATATTTAAAATAATTAAATATTAGAATTTTTTTATTTAATTATATAATTACTTGAAAAAGTAGTGTGGTCTCTCTCTTGTAATATTCTTTACATATATACTCAACATTTTTGAATTTTCTCCTTGCTACAAAATCTATGACCTTCATCATATGAATATAAATGTTTGACGTTGAATTAAACATTGTTGCCATGTGATGCAAGAGGGGAGAAGGAGTTGTATTTGTTGTCAGCGGCTCATTCGGGTAAGAAATTTTAGAGCCGCACTAATTGAAACGTCAAAGGGGAAGCCATGTGTCAACTACACGCTTGAATGAAGGTGTACTAGTTGTCATAACTTCTTTTGGGCAAACAATTTCCAAGATGGATCAATTGACACATCGAAGGGGAATCTGAGTGTCAATTTCACGCTTAAATTAAGGTATATCTGTTGTCAGTGACTCATCTAGGTTTGAGACCTAAAGTACTAAAAAAATTGAAGTTTTATGTTATTTTTCCTAGATTTAGCAACTGCATTTGTGAATTTTCTAACTTGAATGTACCTAGGAAATGTTGCACTCATGAGTAAATCCCTCTTTGTGATTTAATTCTATTTTTGTCGAGTTGCGAGCAGTCTGGGTATGGATTACTCGCTCTATAATTTTTGATAGTTTTCTAGAGTCTCGTCTTGGAGAGATTGTGAAAATTTGCAATTCGTTATGCATCTTGTCATGCATTTATTTTATCTTTTGAAAATATGCATGTTTGAAGCGATATTTATGTGTTCAAGTGTAGTTTAAGGGGCTAGTTTGAAAAATATTTTATTTTTTCAAAGTTTTTTTTTGTTTTTTTTTTAAGGGTCGATCAGGAGTCCTTAAGGGATGTAAATTCTTGTAGAGGTGTATTTTGTTTTCCGTTTTATCGGGAATTTATGAAAATATTGAGGCATGTGGGTGTTCGTGTTAAGAATCGACTAAGAAATGATTTTTGAGTTGAGAGATAGCAGAGTAGCTCTCAAGATTGTCGAGTCTGCAATTTTTTTCCAATTGTGAAGAAGATTCATAGTATATGAGATTGAAGGAGGTATTTGGTTTGATGTTGAAGGAATTTGGAAATTAATTATGCATGACATATCCACCTAATCACACCGTAGAATTACGCAGCCTATTTCTTGCAAGGATTCTTCAATTGAAGGCAATTTGTTTATTACTCTATAGCTTTTTGAGACTTAATGAAATGGTAAAAAGATCTAGCCACATTAAATGGGATATCATTTGAACTCAATATATATATATATATATGTATATATATATATGTATATATATATATATGTATATATATATATATGTATATATATATGTATATATATATATGTATATATATATATGTATATATATATATGTATAAATATATATGTATATATATATATGTATATATATATGTATATATATACATATATGTATATATATACATATATGTATATATATATGTATATATATATATATATATATATATATATATATATATATATATATATATATATATATATATATATATATATATATATATATATATATATATATATATATATACGCCTATGTGCACACATGCACATCAACCAATTACAATGCCATTGAAAAATTCTTGATTGAGGGCTAGAGACAAGGAGGCAAAGTCAATATATAGGCATTTATATGGACACCCAACAACATGAACTCCAGAACATACATGAATCAGATTATTAATACCTCTATGACCTATATATAATGCATGTGTTAAGCATTTTTACCTATTGCTTAGCCAGTGATGTTGCACCAAAGATGTTGCCTTTAGTATTTCCTTACATCATTGATGAACAAGTTGAATGAGGGCGCAGGAGAAAGAATAGACTACTATTTGGTAGAGGGTGCATACATGCCCCAACCTTCAATTATTTCTAGTTTACATGTTGTTTCAAATTTAGCAACTCCAGTTTTAGAAAAAAAATTATAGTATCAAAGATTTGCTTTTGTTATTCTTAGCATGCATGATCTATTTTTAATAGAAAGGCATGGATCCCTAGTCAATTAGAGTAGTCATGCATGAGAAGTTTCCATTTTAAGTAGAGAGCATAAATCTCAAGGAAGGGATGCATACTTGCATGCGCCAATTCATCTTCTACTCAGGGGACATTGGCTAGGCTCTCTTATCCATGTTACTATAGTGCAATAGGTGATTAGAGTAGGGCTATAGTATAACAGAGTCACAATCAGGAAGGCGTTTTCATGTGTCCAGACTCTAGATTCATGGTACATTCCCTTCTCTTCCTATTCTCCAAAGAAGATGCAGAGTGCACCATGTATTGGTTAGCTAGCTTTTGTTTTGAACTATTGCAGATTATTTTATTCATTTTGAGTTTAATAGAATATAAATGTGATTTGAGACCCCAGATCTGAGTATTTTTTGTTCAAATTTTCAACAGTATGTGTTTGTAGATTAACTTTCTTATATATGTTCTTTTGATTGAAACCTTCAAATTTCTACCAACCTATTATATAGGTTATTCTTTCTAAGTTCATAATCCACTTACCATGGTTTGAAAATTAATAACATGTTCCTTAATATAGGACCCTTTATGTTCCACCTGCAAATTTACTATAACCACATTGTAGAATTACCAAAAATTCTCCACAATCCTAAACCATTAGTCACTGAAGCTTATAACCATATGAGATTCAAGAGACAATTTAAAATATCCATCCATTTTGGCAACAACTGTTCATTCATTGAATAATTATTGAATGAAAAAAAAGGATTTGAAAACTAGAAAGGAAATGTAGAAGATTAAAGATATAACAAAAAGGAGAAAATAAGATATGTAGAAAGTTGGAAAATCTTATAATATAGATGGAGACAGGGTTGCACACTTTCTGGTTACTTCTATTCTTGCTCTTTCTCTCCTTTGGTCAATCTTATCTGAAGAGAAAAAAAGGAGGTACAGTGGAAATCGAGACATTTGAACTGTTAACAAACAAAAAATGTACAAGATATAGCCAAAAAAAGCAATCACCATAGTGGGAAATAGATAATGCTACTAGAAGCTTCCTGATAACTATAAAGGTCTCCTCATCTCAAAATGAAAGGATAGAAAGTTTCCAGTTTAGCTATCTTAGAGGTGAGTAACATGTGGCTTAGAGGCCACAAATAATGAAGCTTTATCATGTTTTCATTTGCCATGATAGTCCTATGGCTTTGAATTTCTAGTTTCATAGAATTCCATGTGCTTGAGGGAACATGTTTCACAGAGGCATTCTTAACATTAAATGAAGGTTGGGCATACATTTCCCTCTAATTATTAGGAATAAAAAGAAGCATACCTGAACATGATAGGTTGGAGGTGAGTGGAATCTAATGATAGTTTATTCTCATTTGAATCAAGTAAGTACTTTGTTGTGACTAAAGCTTGAGAGGGGGATTTTTCATGAAGGGCAAGAATTCTGTCAAGAAAGAGGTGCAAGTTTTGTGGGCCTCTTGCCAAAAGTACTCTAAACTAGACAAGTGTGGTTCGATGTTGAGGCAAATAGAATATAAGCTGCTAGCGACCCCAACGACTGGGAATCCAAGTAAGGCTCAGTTCATGGAACAAGAAATTTTGTATGAATCCATGGTGATGATAGAATTTTTCTACGGTGTTCTCGTGGATGCTTTGTCATTCAAATTGAAATGATGCATATGGGTCATTCTTAATCAGTGTTGGTACTTCATGGGTTGCATCGTAAACTGAAGGAAAAGATCGATAGGAAAGGAAACAAAGACACCCAATCTCCATTACAAAAGGAGCTTGACAATGTTGATAAGAAAATCTGACATTTACATGATGTGGTGAAGAAATGATAACTCACTGCATAACCCGCATTCATGTGGAGGATTTTTTGCGAATCTGGAGTTCCACGTGTTAATATGTGGCATGCCCATCTCTGCAAAAGTGTTTTTGCACACCATGATTCAACTTAGTTTATTTTTATCATCATCGGATTTATCACTTTTTGGCAATAGGATGCCTACATTATTATTATTTCAAAATGTTTCTTAACCATTGTTATTATTTCGAAACGTTTCTTTAACCATGAAGGTTGCATTTTTCCCACCAAATTCCCTCTATGATCTTAAAAATATCAATAACCAAGAAGCGACGTCGTATTCTTTCAACGTACCATACCTCAAAATGAATCGAGATGACCTAAGGCTTGGTCAAATAAAAAAGCTGCTCGGTATCTCTAGAATCCCCTTGGTTGGCGTAATTCAAACACGAACAAGCCATCAATCCTTCCTCACTTCCCGAGATTCCCTCTAATGACGCCGCTCTTTTACCTTTTTCCATGCCCCCACCAAAATTTACTCCTCAACCCTTAAGGCTTAAACATGAACAAGTATCCATACTCTACTGATCACTGAGGGGGCTATGTTGCGTTCTGTGCATATGTATAGATTTTTGCACTTGACCTGTGCGTATAAATAATTCATAATCCACCCCCAATCAAAGTAGAAATGGGCTAATGAAAGAAATGAATTATGTGTTGTTTGTATCAGTGTTAATGAAGTTGGTATGGGCACGAAAAACTCTCCATCCCTCTCAATTATCGATTCCTATCATCACCGATAGTTATAGGGGTCAAATAATTTTATTGTATGATCTTCCCAAATAATTCAACACAGATATCTTGAAATTGTACAAGTTTGGGCTCACTCCATGGTTGAACCTTTGCCTGTACGCAATGAAAAATAGCTTCGAGACGTTATATAAAATCTCCTTGGGAAATGAATGGTTTAACATAGATACATACATACTAGAGATCATGTTTCATGAGAGGATGAAACAATACAGATTTCTCACTCCTAGCCCCACCATGATTGATGTCGTATTTTTGTCATACTACGCTGACCTCAATGCTTTGAGATATCTGTATTCATAACCTAGGAGAGTGCCCGAGTCCTCACACAGTGTGGGGATCATGTCATGGCTGAGAAAGAGAGACGAGTGGAATCGAAGTGAAGGAAAAGGTCATTTCATGGTGATGGGTCACACGGCCTAGGACTTTGGTGCTGACAAGGGTTGGGGGACTAGTTGGTTGGAGGTCCCTGGGGTACCTAACATGAAGTTGCTGATGATCGAAAGATGCCCGCGGAAACCTAATGAACAAGCCATCCCATATTTGTCTTCTTTTCACCCGTAGAATGGTAGGAAAATCAAGGAGTGGACATGTTCAGTGCAGGAATTGACACAGACTTGGATTTTCTCATTTTCTATCTTAGTCTGCCCCTACGTCAGCAATGATGACTTCTGCAACTTGCTTATGCATCTCTACTCTCGGTCGCTAGGTAGCTTCCACCTCGTGGACTGCATGGTGACAAAGTGCAGCGTCGAGGCTGGGTGGGTCATATAGGAATTCATCGAGTCATCCTTCTGCCTGCAACCCCGCGACGACACAAAAATCTAGACCCTCCCCCTATCAACTCCACTACACACTTGGTGTTAGGTCCTATTGCAGTCCTATCATATCCTTTGGCAGTCTCTCCATCATGGATCCCTTAGGAACAAAAGGATGATCTATTGGCCCCTCCTGAATCCCCCTTGATTCATCCAGATATTGCTCTCCTCAATGTTTTCTATGTGTTTCTTAGCATAAATCCCCCTTAGGCTCTTGTGGATTCGATTTCTCTTCCATTTCTCTCATCAATTTTTTTTTCACATTTTTCTCTCACTAGCTTCATTATCCCACCTCGTCAACATCCTTCTGACCTACTAGATGCTTAATGGTGGTAACCCTCCTTCCACCCAGTCACCTCATGTACCGTTGGAAGACAAGGAATCCCACAAGGTAAGTAAAAAATGTGTAAAATGGAAGGTGGAGGAACCCAATCTCATTTTGGGAGAAGATGTGACACTAAATGATATTTTACGAATGTAGGAAGACACCATCGTTGACCGCTTCACCAACAAATGAATTCCGATGAAGATCATGAGATCGTGGACATCTAAGCACTTCCTTCCAGTCATAGGTTACTCTCCACAATGCCTCATCCCGAAAAATGGTTGGATGGGATGGTTACTAAACTCTGTAGAGGATGTGTAGATTTTTGTGTAGATTCACAAGCTTATGTAATCTACTAAAATAAGAGACAAGAATATACTTCTACTTTTAGCTAGCAGAAGCCAATAGATCGATCAAAACAATATTAAAAAGAAGAAGAAAAATCAATAGAACATAACACAATAAGGTTTTCTGGGGAAAACCACTACTCAAAATCCCAACTATCTATTGCATTAATTGGAAATCTAAGTGACAATACAAAGCTTTTTCTCACTATAACAATTCGTGCACAAGTATGATCAACTCTCTACCTCACAAGCCCACACTAAGCAACACTTAGCCAATTTCTGCTTCCTGTTGAGCCCCTATTTCCTTGCACAATTCCTAGGCTCAATAGCCCATATTAATGGGAATCCATTGCTTCCAAAACTGCACAATCCAATCTAGGTCCTCTTCCTGATTTCATGCATGATCTATACAACTCAATAAATCATACAAATAATAGTACACTGTCACTGCACTCTAGTCTCAACTTGGTCTTTCTCAGAAGTAACATGCATGAGTTTCTGATGGGAGAAGCTTCAATTATGGAGTAGCACTTGTGGATGCACCAGTGCACTAATTGAATGTTAAGCCTCTACTAGTTCAACAAATAGTTAGAACTAGCTTAATTGTTTATAACTCAGTCAACTGAGATATCAAATTACAACTCAATCTAAACTCATATTGGACCCCTAAAATTTACGAAGAACATATACCTGACCTCCAAAAGACTTCCAACTCAAAATTCCTAAGCCAATTAATTTAGTTAAACTTAATTAACTATTTACAAGTTGCTATGAGAATAGAATTATATTTTAATTCTTAGTTTAAATTCAAGTACAAATTTAATTTGGAATTTCTTGTTTCCATTTCTCAACACTCTCTCTCAACAAGAAAGGGATTATCTTCTACCTCGATCTTGTCTCTGTGAAACTCAAATTTACATCATGACAATGCCTTTGTCAAAGTTTCATCATCTTGCTCCTCCATGAGAAGGTATTGTAACAACATGATCCGCCTCAATACACAATCTCATAGATGATGATATTGGATATTAATGTGCTTGGACCTATCATAAAAAAATGGATTTTCAAAGAGTTTGATACAACTATGATTATCGCAGTAATCACTGTCAAATCCATCTGCTAACCAAACAGATCTTCCTCATCGAGATGGCCTCACATGCTGCCTGACTTGCGGCCACATACTCTATCTCTACTGAACTTAGTGCAACCGATCTCTATTTCCTATTGTACCGAGAAACTGCTGCTAACCCAATACTGAAAATCCCTCCTTATTTGGTTTTCCGATTAGATGGAATCCCCTCCCAATCTGAATCTGTGAAGCCTTGAAGCTTCACTCCCTTTGTCCGTATGTACAATAGTCCGTACTGAGTAGTGCCCCTAAGGTATCTTAATACATGCTTTGACGCTTTCCAATATAGCTTGGTAGGCCTAACCATTGCTTGACTAAGTTGGTTAACTACATAGCACATATCCAGTCTTATGTTCATCAAATACATCAGTGAAACCACAAGCTTCCTGTAAACAGTAGCTTCCACTACCACTTCCAAAGTAGCACCCTCCTTCCTCCAGTTACCAGCTAGAGAAGTCCCCATAGGCTTGCAACTCTCCATGTGGAACATCCTGAGTATCTCATCGGCATACTTGCGTTGAGACACAAACAACTCCCCATCACCCTACCATACTTCCATGCCCATAAAGTAACGCATGAGCCCCAAGTCCTTCATCTCAAACTCTCTTACAACATCCTCCTTCCAAGAATTGATCAGCTAATCAACACCTGTCAATATGAGATCATCAACATAAAGTACAATGATAAAACGTTTACTTTCCACCACTATGTGGTACAGTTTTGCATCCGCTTCACTCTTCGTGAAGCCCAACCTAGTGAAGGAGCTATCTATCCTAGTGTAAAAAGCATGAGGTGGTTACTTCAGCCCATACAACGCCCTCTTCATCCGGCACACATGAGACTCGTAGTCAAAGGTTTCAAAACCTCCAGGATGCTCTATGTACACCTCTTCCTCAATCGTGCCATTAAGGAAGGTTGTATTCACATCCATCTGATGTATCTTCCAACCCATCTACACTGATAGCGCCAATATAGATCTGATCGACAAGTACCATGCCACATGGGCATATGTATCATCATAGACAATCCCCTCTACCTGTGAAAAGTCACATGCCACAAATCTATCCTTATGCTTCTCCACACTACCATATGTAGCTTTCTTTACCTTTTAAAGCCAGCAAGAGCTCACCACAACCTTATCCTCCGATCTCAGGACCACATCCCAAACATTGTTACAAACTACGGTGTCATACTCCTCCACCATGACATCAAACCAAATTGGATGTTGCACTACTTCCTCAAAGGAATTTTCCTCTATCACAACGCATCCACTCATAAGAGCCAAGTATCCAGTGTACCTGTTAAGTGACCTCCTCTACTTGTGCTATGATGTGGGTTCTCCAACATTCTCCCTAGCATCTATAAACAATGTATCCGCTTCTTTGGTGCACCTTCTCCCATCTCTGGAAGACTCTTCTTGAGTGGATGTCTCCACTACCGGATCCTCTGTATGTCACTACTCCACATCAATCTGAGGCTCCTCAACCTTAGCATCTAAAAGCTCCTCAACCACATGTAGTTGAAGCTCCCTCTTGAGGGAAGCTTGCATGGCCTTCTCCTCATCAAATCTGACATCCCTATCAACCGTTGTCGTCATGCTAGTTGACAAAAACACCCGATAGTTGTGAGGTGTATCAGTGTACTCCACAAATATCTACAACTTTGCTGTCAGCTCAAGCTTCTTCCGTGTATCTTTGGTCACATGGCAATATATCGATGACCCAAAAATCTTGAAGTGACCAACATCTGGCCTCTTAATGGAATAAGCCTCCTCTGGTGTTTTCACCACAAGTATCTGATGTGGGCTACAGTTCTGAACATAAATCATTTTGTTGCATGCCTCAACCCACAAGTGTAGTGGGAGACCCTGATCATGCACCATTTCCCTCGCTACCCCTACTATGCTTCTATTCTTGCTCTTGGGCACCCCATTCTTTTGAGGGTTGTGGGGTGTCGTCAACTCCCATTTAATCCCTTCTGCTACACAGAAGTTCATAAACTCGTTTGAGACATACTAACCACCATTATCACTCGGTAGACCTTTAACCTTCTTACCTGAATATTTCTCCATCAATTCTTTAAACTCGAAAAACTTTGTGAAGGTTTGATCCTTTTTCTACATGAAAAATATCTAACATTTTCGAGAAAATTCATCAACAAATATAACATAATACCTGTTTTTAGTTGTGGATGTTCTCGAGAATGGTCCACACACATCTGAATGGACTCGCTCTAGAATATACTCTTCTCGACTGTCTCTGTCATGAAAGGAATACTTGGTGTATTTTCCCAAAGTACACTCCTTGCATGTATCAACTCGCTCTAGTGTGCTTTTGGGAAAACCAGTGGAGATTTGCTGCATGATCTTCAAAGCCCCATGATGCAAGTGACCTAATCACCTATGCCACAAGTCGCCAATGTCTCAACTGTCCACCATATCTGATTTCATGCTCAAAGCAACACAATCCTCTACGTCCAGCTTATAGAGATTCTTCATACAGATCCCTATCTTCTTTACTTAACCCGTGGCTATGTGTCAAAGGAATGCCTTTCCTTTCGAGAAGCTCACATCATACCCTCTATCCTCAAGCATGGAAACATATACCAAGTTCTTCTTTTGCCCGGGCACATACATGGTGTTATTCAAGGTGAGTGGAACCCCATGCTCCCTCTTAAAAGTAACCGTGCCCAATCTAGTAGCACTATACCTCCTGTCGTCACCCATCTCGATATGCATATGGAGATCTTTCTCATCCAGGTCACAGTATAACTCCCTGTTTCCCCGCATGTGGAATGAATCTCCATTGTTTAAGTTTCATACAATTCCCATCATTGATGAGACCATGCATGCAATGAGGGAAAAATCCAATTTGAATTGAGAGGCCAAAGCCTCACCTGCTCCTCCTCCTTAGGACTTCTTCTTGGACTTCTTGAGCGGACAATTTGTAGAAAAGTGTCCCAAATCATGATAAGGAAATCATTCCACTTTCTTCATGTCTTTCTTCTTGCCTCCATGACAATAATCATATTTGGAATGGGAATCTTTCCCTTTCCCTTTCTTCTCCTTAATCACTAAGGCACAATTCTCTTCATCATTAGTCTTTGATGAAGAGCCATCCCTCGTGTTCCTCATGATCTCCTCCTACATTAAATCTAACCACATTGGTTCCCAATTTGGTAGCTTCTCCCAAACATTGACAGAGTCCTAATAACTATGCCAACAATTTGTTTTTCCCAAAAGAGCAAGACTCACCAGATAATCCTTGGCAACCATGATTCCAACACATTCAAGTTCATCACGACATTGAGTGAACTTGGTCAAGTATTTTGGAATAGTCTCGCCTTTCTCCAGTTTGATTTTTCGTAGTTTGTCCTTCAGTGCCAATTTCCTTTCATCATTCTTGTTCTTATCCATGTCTGTCAATGCTTTCCACATAGCATAAGAATTTTCCTTACCATAGAGACTCGAGTCAATGTGGTCTCAAACTGCCTCAAGGACTATATTCCTCACCTTTACCCTACACTTCTTCCATTCAGCTAGATTTTGTGCATCTGATGCTGCTAGCTTAGGAATATCTTGATCAATGAATTCCTTCAATCCATTATCATCCAGCACAATCTCCATTCTGTCCTTCCAAGATATATAACTTGAGCTTCATTCCAGGGCATACTCGAGCAGCAAACCATAGAATGCCATCTGTCGATCCTGAAGTATGTATTGCAAATTCGAATTTCACTTGTAACCCAAAACTCAAAACTTTGAAATCTCCTATAGTATATTGTCTTTAGCTCTGATACCATGTAGATTCTCCTATAGATTCACAAGCTCATGTAATATACTAAAAGAATATACAAGAATCTACTTCTACTTTCAACCAGCGGAAGCCAATAGATCGATGAAAACAATATGAACAAGAAGAAGACAAATCAATGGCACATAACAAAATAAGTTTTTCTGTGGAAAGCCAGTGCTCAAAACCCGGACTATCTATTGCATTAATCATAAATATGAGTGATAATACAAAGCTTGTTGTCACTAGAATAATTTCTGCACAAATATGATCAACTCTCTGCCTCACAAGCCCGCACTGGCCAACACTTAGCCAATTTATGTTGCCTGCTGAGCCCCTATTTCATTGCACAATTCCTAGCCTGAATAACCCATATTAATGGGAATCCAGTGCTTCCAAAACTACACAATCCAATTTAGGTCCTCTTCCTGATTTCATGCATGATCTATACAACTCAATGAATCATACAATTGATAGTACATTGCCCCTACACTTTAGTCTCAACTAGGTCCTTCTCATAATTGACATGCATGAGTTTCCTATGAGAGAATATTCAGTTATCTAGAGTAGCACCTGTGGATGCAATAGTGCACTAACTAACTTCTAATCCTATACTAATTCAACAAACAGTTAGAACTAGTTTAACTATCTATAACTCAATAAACTAAGTTATCTAATTACAACTCAACTTAAACTCATATTGGACCCCTACAATTTAGGGAGAATATATACATGGCTTCCAAAAGACTTCCAACTCAAAATTCCTAAGCTAATTAAGTTAATTAAATTTAATTAACTATTTACAAGTTGTTATGAGAATAGAATTCTATTTTAATTCTCAGTTTAAATTCAAGGAAAAATTTAAACTGGAATTTCTTTTTGCCATTTCTCAAGAGAATGTATATAGAATTCTTCTGCGACATTAGGGATAGAGATCCAAATCCCTCCATCTACAAAAATGGTCATTAGACTTCAATGTGTGGTTTGAGAGGCTTACTATGACTCCTATTTGGGTTTGTCTCCTAGGTTTTCCTCTCTCATCATGGTCTAAATATGTATTTAGACAAATTAGCAACAGTTTAGGGTGCTACTATGAAGTATATTTTTCCTTCAAATCCATGGGCTACATAGTGATGACTAAGATTTTGTTTAGTTTAAACTAGGCTTTAAGTATGCCATTCTTTATTTTTATTCAATACAGGGAGTGAGCCCACAAGCAAACCCCTGATTATGAGGGTATCCCTTTCAAGTGTGTATGTTTCCACTCATACAGGGATTTGGGAGCATACTATGAGAAAGGAAAGCATAATAAAAAATGGGTTATGAAATTGAAACCGAAGGCAGAGTAACTTCAATCCCAACATCTAAGTTGCTCTGGTCCTACTTGAGTCCACCCTTATTTGGGAAAAAGCCTATCAGAAAACAAAGCGACAAAGACTTGGGCTACTACCATCTCCCTCATCAAGGAGGCTCAATTTCAACTTTATGAAAGTGTATTTGCATCACTTTTAGTAGAGGAAGTCTCTCTTTCTATAGGTTTGATTCTACCCTTTCCCCCCTTTGTTATGTTTTCCTTTGATTATTTTCATGGTTTTAATTCTAGCATTCTTTCCCTAGAGGATTCTCCCTCTACTCTCGACCCTTTGGAAAAAATCGCAAACCTATCTGTCCCTCCCCACTCTCCTACTTTTCCTCTCATCTTCTATCCCTTTCTGGTGGCCTCCTCTCCACCCCTCTCCACTATGTCATTCCTCCTCGAGACACACTCCCCACCCCTTTACATCCTTTTCCCTCATCTTGCAATCTTTGTTCCCATGCTACTTCTTGCGCCCCCCCCCCCCCCCACCCCAAGGGCTCCCTAATTTCTTTCATTTTAGAATAAGTGGGAGTCCTTGCATTAGCTAATGAAGTAGATCCTCAAAGGCACGGGTGGGGTAAAAAATCCTTCTTGTCATTAACCATGAAGCAGGCTTCATTGGGGACATGAAAAGGAAATAAAATGTATATTTTAGAGTTTCTTAGAGTCAATTCCCATGTAAAACATTTGGAATGAGAATCCTTTCCCTAAATATTTGGGGTCTAGCCAACCCCTTAAAAAACCTAGCCTTGAAGCACCTTATCTCACTACACTCTCCTCATATAATTTATATTCAAGAAACAATGATAATTCCAAAGTGGTCTCGATTTTTGCTCCTATCCTCCCATATTGTTCCTTTCACTACACTCATGCATTTGGTCACTCTGGGGGACATATTACTAGTTGGAAGAATAGTATGATTTCCTGTAACATGGAATGGTCCTCTTGGTCCTATCAGCAACCCTTTTCACCATCAAATATATGGACCTCTCCTTTTTGGGGATCAACATTTATAGTATTTATTCATACAAGAAATCCTTATGGAAAAAAATCTTCAATCTCCCTTGTTTAGGCTCTAACAAGATCAACAAAGATGATTTCAACTTTACACTGGGCCATTATGAAGTTTTGAGACCCGCTGCTCATCATCACCCTCTCGCTAATTATTTTGTGGACAATACTGACATACTAGGCTTTATATATGTCCTCCCATCGAAAATCCTCCCCACATGGTCAAATAGTAAGACAGGAGAAGTATACATCACAAAAAGGCTTGTTTGTTTTCTTCTCTTTGAATATTTTGTGCATCAAAATGTTCATATAATGAAATGGACTTCTACTAGAAGTGGATTAGACCATGTACCAATTTTCTTGGACTTTGAACCATCGCTAAAAAAACCTATTGGGTCCTTCAATCTTAATCCTTGCTAACTTGACCACCCATTACTTGTGGAAAAAATAAAATCCTCCTTGATGCAGTTTGATCACTCTTAAAGGGACTCTCCTCCTATTCAATTTCAAAGAAACCTTAAAATTGTCAAAAGTATCATTTCCCATTGGGCCCATGAAAAAAACTATAGTAGAAGAAGATTCTCATTGACATAGAGAGTAAAACATAGGAAATATTGGACTGCTCAAATCTATGCACTTTCTCACAGGAGAAAAAGTCCTCCTTGAAAACCCTTGAGGAGAAAAAAAATCCCTTCTTTAGGAAAAGGAAAGGGAATGGAGACTTAAGAGTAGAGCCCTTTGCGTACATGCAGGAGACAAAAATTAAAATACTACAATAGGATAACAAACTGTAAGGGATTTTTAAATACTATCTAGGGTATAAAAACCTCATATGGGATCATTGTCTCCTTTTTCAATGAAATCATTTCCAAAAGGATAATCGAGAAAATATAGATAAATTTCTAAGAATTGTGATTTTATTTTCATGCTTCATTGACATAGATGAGAACAATGATTTAATGTTGAAGTAACCAAAAATGATCTTGAGAATTTGTTAAAAGTGTTCTAGGAGGATAAACACCCAAGCCCAAATTTCTTACCCATCGAATTCTATATGAGTTGTTTTGACTTCATAGTGGATGACCTACTCAAGGTAGTGGAATACTCAACATTAAATTGTATTAGGGAAGGGAAAGAAAGGGAAGGAGAAATAAAATGATGGATAGATAGAGGGTAAGAGATTGAAATATATACACAATGGGTTATATAGAGAGGGGGAATAAGGAGGGAAAGTGAGAGTGAGCGAGAAGGGGAGAGAGAGATAAAAGGAGGTAGGGCAGGAGTGGGAGAGGGAGAGGTGAAAGGGATAAGGAAAGAGGGTGAGAGAGAGAGAGAGAGAAAGGAATAGGGAAAACAGGGGGGGAAAGAGAGAGAAATGGATAGGGAAGGTGGAAGAGAGAGAGTGTGAGGGGGATTCAGGAAAGGAAGAGACAGTGAGGAGAATAAGGTAGGGGGGGAGAGAGAGAGACAAAGGAGGCATATAGGAAAAGGAGAGAGGTAGAGGGGATAAGGAAATGGGGTCTGAGAGAGAGAGAGAGATGGAAAATAAGGGGGAGAGAGAAACAAATAGGGAAATTTGGAGACGGAGAAAGTGGGGAGAATGGGGAAGGGAAGAGAGAGAGAGAGAGAGATAATAATAGGGAGACATACAGATAGAGAGTGAGATAAAAATGGTAAGGGAAGGGGGAGTGTTGTTGGGAAAAGTATTGAATACGGAATGACCCTATCCCACTCTAAGGGTGATAGTACCTCAGCAACAATCAAAGTAAAGCTATTCGGGATTACTTCTTTATGAGATGTAAGAGAGAGGAGGAAGAGATCCACTAACCGATGTCTTCCGCTAATGATTGATCCAATCTTATCTCTTTGCTGCTTGCTCCCTGCACCTTGCTCTTTCACTGGCCCAGCTACACCAAGATCCTGCAAAATAACAAGAGAGGGAAACTACAATAAGCATACATTCATAATTGATTCAAGGATTAGAATAAATCAAATACACAAGTATAACAACACATCATTGAGACACATGCATATAGAAGAACCTCAAATGCTTTATTAATGGAAGAAGTAAAGTTCAGGAAGTGATACAACCATAAAAGGCCCAATCCAGCATCACCTCCCAGCAGAAAGAAATCTCCTCTTCACCTCCTTCAAGCAAATCACCCAATAGTTCTATACTCAAACCAACAGCACCTCCTTACATTCACAAGATTCCAGCCCTCATAGACCTCATGAGAGAGCTCTATATATAGGAGTTTTGGAGAAAGGATGAGTCAGCTTGTAGCTGGCATGAAGCTGACTAGTGTCCTCTCCCACTTCAGTTATTCTTCAGTTCTTGAGTCCACTTGGAGGTTCTTGCTTCCACTTGGAGATCTAGACCCTCTTACTTATCACAAGTCGAATTCCCTGATCCAAGTGTCATTTTGGAAGCTTCCTGGGCATTGACACCTTGTGGAATGACTGTGCCACATGTCCCAACTCGCCCAGCGCAGGTATCCTTCTTTGCAGTTGACATTCAGCGCAGGTAGATAGTGTAGCTCTTGACATTCAGCGCAGATGCTCAGTGGAGCAGTTGACATGATCGAGAGTTAGCTTGTTTTTGAGTGTTTTCAGGTAGAGAACTGATATTTAGTGCTGTGGTTTGCTGACCTTGTTCCTCTAGGGGTAGGAACAACATGTTTAGGGACTTTGGATCCCTTAGATTATTGACATTTCATGCTTCATGCTGTAAGGCACAAAAATGTCTATAACAATTGCCCCCTAAAGTATGAGGTCGTTTATCGGGTGAAATGCTTTATCAGGAGGATCCGAAGTTCATTCAATCGCTGAGAGGTGACCTGTAATAAAATACAATACAATACATTATTTTTCATTCTGCTTTCATGATCTAGCTGAGGCGGGCATTCCCATGCTCAGCTTTATAAATTCATTTTGGTACATAGAACATACGATCGTCTGATGGTAGACTGATAATCCTCTGCTGAAATTATCATCCTTTGAGTAGGATGATCATCTGCTGCAATGATGTACATGTCAAATGTCTTCATATTTCTTGAATATATATCGCAGCCCGGATGGATGAAACTAGATCCGGGGTCTTCAAACTCTTTTGATCTTCACTCTAAGTACAAGTCGATCCATGTGAGAATTGCGCTGAAGTCGAACATGGAAAGACATCGCTTGATTACCGGTCAATGATGTAAACCGTTAACAAGCGCAAGAGGAATCACCGATAATGATAATGACCCTCAAGGTACTGTAGTACAATTCACGTGGTGTGAATAAAGGATTTGGTGTCGAACACCACGCAAAATCTTATGGTCGAAGGTAATTGATGTATACCTATCGCCGGAAGTGAGAAACTTGCCATTGAGGCATGCAAGCTTCAAAGTACTGAGGGGGGTGTTCCTAGATCAACTTCTTGGATAATGAGCTGAAGTCGACAAGAAGCGATTCGTCAAAGGAGGGCCTTAATGAATCCCACATCAGTGACACGGAACGGAGCTAATGATTTTAGTGGAGGTGAAAATAGTCTGTGACATATGATTCAGGGTGGCGATCATGGGTGGATGAAGGATAATGTATGGCAGTGGATGGGATACAGTTGACTCTTTCTGAACAACATCTCTTGAACATGTAACGACACTGATGCGATGGATCGGTAGCATTACCCCAAATGTGGATGGTTTGGCGAAGACCATGGTGATGAGACCGGTGAATGAAACAACCCAACCCGATTTGATACGGAGGAAAAGTTTCATGTTCAAGAGCGACTTGCTACCATTAAAGCTTTGAGATTCTCCCAATTTTTCCCCAGTCATTTCTGACCAGTACCTCTTTATTTTTGTCAAGCTTGAGGAGGATAACATATGCTTGTTCTATAACCTGCCCTTTGGGCAAGCCCATCGCTATGTTTTAACGAGCCTAGCGATAGGGAAACTCGTTCTCGTCTAAAGACAATTTTGTCGCTATTTAATCATTTTAACGAGTCTAACGACAAGGAAAACTCGGTCCTTTTCATTTTTAGAGAGTCTGAAAAGGTACAGAAAGTTAACTCCAAAATTCCTTTTTTGTCATCTAATCCCTTAAGTCCGAAAAAGTATAAAACAATATAGAAGGGATGAGTTTTCGATAACTTTAACGAGCCGAATAAAACAAGCGCTCGACCTTTTTGTGCAATAATCCCTCAGGTCCAAAAACATTAAAATCTAGAGGAGGGATAGCTCTTCCGGTCCTTTTAACGAGCTGGAAGGCCAAAACTCGGCAAACTTTTCATATTTTACGAGTCAGATGAAAAGAGCTCAAAGAAGACTCGTCTTTTGAGGAACGAGTGATAAACAGGGATAGCAGCAGATTCCAGGTACAGGTTGGAATTTTCCAATCACGGCAGTGTCACAAGGATGGCTAGGTGAAATCACTCTTCGCAGCTGTTCCTCAAAATGGGTAAACAATCATATGGAGGTGAACAATTGGCCAAATGAAATGGAGGTGGCAGGTGCAAACAGGACCAAGGCTTTTTATGGCTAATAAATTTACGATCACAGAGATTATTTACCGGGGTATGTTCATTTTTTAATGAGCTTGAATGCTCAATCTTATGTTTATTTTTTAACGAGCATGAACTATGTGCTAAAACTGCTCGGATCTCACTTTTCTATTTTTTAACGAGCATAAATTCCGCGGTAAAACTGCTCGATTAATTTTGCATGCCCCCAGCATAATAATGCAAACGAGGCACATGCCCCCTAGACTCCAGGGGGTCGTTTCATTTTTTAATGAGGTTGACACAGTAGAGAACTATCCTCTTAACTCTTTATTTCATTTTTTAATGAGGTTGACATGAGATAGGAACTATCCTCGAAGTTTTAGATCCATTAGAAATAGAAGGTTTCATATTCCACTGTGGCCATTTCTGCTAGATTACTCGGAGGTGGTAGGGCCAAAGTACCCATTAAAGTAGGGTCTTTTAGGAAAATGACTCCGATATTTTGGAGAGGATGATTGGTTTCATGGATCTTTGGAATGCTTCCTGTAATGAATGGTGGCACAACTTTTGCCGAATTTGTCGTTGAACTGCTTGGTTGATCTTTTCCTTTGCCGTTCGACAACTGCGGATTCCCGCAATCTTTGCTTCTTGTCGAAATCAAAGCATCATCCTGTTGCTCGGAGGTTGACAAAATTAGCACCTGGCACCGAGAAGCATTTCCACTATCAACCAGATTTTGACCTAGATTTGGAAACGGATCAGTTAACACAGCTGGGGTTTGTGAATTCTTTAAGAATCTCTTTAGCTCAGCTTTGTATGGACAGTCTGCTGTCCAATGATCCTCGTCACATATAAAACATGGACTTTTTGGTTTTCCTTTCTTGGGAGAGTTCGAAGAATTCTTTCCAGGAGATGACTCACCCTATTTCTTCTTATTCTCTCTGTTTTGCTTCTTCTTGCTTCCTGGTTGATTGGTTTCTTTGCCCTTATCTTCTGATACGGCATTTACTTCTGAAGCAAGAATTTCTTCTTTTGCATTTTGATCCGAATTCTTACGGGCTTTCTTTGACGAAGCCTTTATCGATTTCGTGTTTGCCGTGCCAATCACGCCATCACCGGCATGAGAGTCACTATTGGATTTAGGAGGGGGAGGAATTGAAAATTCCGGTCTAGGGGCGTCAAGTATTTTGTCGTAGAGCGTGCCGGACTGAGTATAAACTAAGTCCAAATACTGTGCACGAGCAATAACTTGCTCCTCTGTTACGACTCCCCCCTTGGCCACATCTTCCGTAATAGCTGGAAGTAACGACTTTATAAACCATTCAGCTAATAGCTGATCGGGAACGTACGTTTTCACCATCCTACGATGACGACGCCACTCATGTATATGATAAGATATATGGGTGGCAGTTGTCTGCTTGAAGTTGGTTAATATTTCTATTCTGGTTTCATACCTTATCGGTAATTGAAAATGGGTTAAAAAAGTCGTGGCTAGGGAACTAAAATTGTCGAACGAGGCTCTTGGCAATTCAATATACCATTTAGCCGCTGGACCTGTCAATGTCCTCTGAAAAAGGCGAAGCCTTATCGAATCGTCGTTTAGGGTGTTCGACGAACACCACAGATGAAAAGTCATCACGTGATTCGATGGGTCTTCACCTGGATTTCCATTGAATTCAGGAATGTCAGATGGAAGTTTATGAGGAATCGCGGGCCACCAAGGGGCATAAGCAATCGGATCGTTGGTTAACCGGTGTAGATCGGGTAACTCTAAAGTCGCCACGAATGGTAACTACTGATTCAGGTTAGGCGAAGCATAACCAGGGTACGATGGAATCGCTTGAGCAGTGGGCCTTTGCATACCAGCATAATGTAATTGATGTTGGTATGACTGATACGGTTGGTGGACTTGGCCACTGTAAAGTGGTTGATTTTGACCGTTTTGGATATACGGTTGTACACTATTCGCAAAGATCTGCTGCTCAGAACCTTGATATACCTGCTGGAATTGCGGTTGTTGGTATTGCACAAGCCATGGTTGTGAAACCATGTTCTGTTGTGCTATGCTAACCATTGGACCAAGGTGTGGTGTAATTGCACCCGTTTTGACCTGTGTCGCCCCACCAGTTGGCGATTGTGGTTGTGACCCATGGTCAAGCGACTGTTGCATTACAACCTGAGAAATCTGAGGTTGACATGTAACAGGTATCACTTGAACTTGTGACACTGTTACGATAGCCGGTGTGGTTGGGATGTTTGTCACAGGTACACACTGTTGCATAGAATATACAACCCTTGGTTGTTGAGGTAGCATAGGTACCCAACTACTTGATGTAATTCCAGTATAACCTGAATACTGTTGAGAACTGCCATATGGATATCCTCCCGGAGGAGGTAATGAAAGGGCATACTGCCACCCATACGGTAGCAATCCGGAACTCAGAGGGATTGTTAGTCCTTGAGAACTGGATGGCCCAAACTGACCTCCATGAGGATCGATCTGTCGAGTCTCAACATAAGAGTTGCCACGTATTACTCCGGATGAACAAACTGGAACAGACCATACTGTCGAAATAGTCTCTTGGTGGACTCCTTCTAGCTGTTGCGAGCTAGTTGGGACAGCTGGTATGCCGGCAAACATTGTCGGAGTGACGGCAGGGGCTTCTGCTGTCACTGTGTCATTCGACACAGTCCTAGATGATGATGGTTGTTCAGACATTTTAATTCTATCCAATAGATTGCCTAGCGATTCTACAGGAACTTCCACTTGTGGTAGATTAACTTCTGATGAAGGAAATAGAGTGACCCCGACTCCAAAATGAGTTGGAGTACTTGCTTGCGGATCCTCTGTAATTTCCTCTATCGTAATCAAACCCGGTGGAAGAGGAAGACCGTCAGGCTGGTGCCGAAGAAGTGGTTGTTTCGACAGCGACAGTTGTTTGAGGAACAAAACTCTCTGGACCGGTTACAGATGGAACTGGTTCAGTTACACAAGTATTTGCCCCCAGACTAGGATCAGTGTTACTGTCCTTCTGTGGCTGTTGAACTTCTTCTATAGAGGCAGGGTTTCCAGAAATGTTTGGAGTAACCGGAACCTCAGATGCAGTTGGAACACTTGTTCTAACTTTTATAGGAGATTTTGAACCAGTTAAACGAGTTCGCTTTGTCCGTACTGTTTTCAATTCCGGAGACAAAGACGGTTGACTCGTAAGCCTCCGCGAACGATGGGGTTTCAATTGACTTTCTTCCACGATTGTGGATTACTCGATCAACCAAAATATTAAAAGGGGAAATTTGTGTTTCCGAATTGAATGAATTTTATTAGACGCTTTTAGACACAACTTGATTTTTCACTTTTTAAGAGTCGAGAAAAAGCTAAAGATGACTCTAGTCTCCTTCGATGTATTAATGAGCCCGAAGTGACAAATGCTCGGTTGGACTTTTTCAGTTATAGAGTTTGAAAAAGGCCAAAAGAAACTGCTCTGGAGATCTAGGCAGAGGGCGTGCCAAACCTTTCGCAAAACCACAGAATACGTTTTACGGTACGGGTGGTCGATCTTCGTGAATGCTGTGTTCATTGCATTGCGATCAGTAGGGCGGCCGACACGGATTCCTATGGATAAAAGATATATGCCTATAGGGGTCTCCCAATATATACGCGACGGTACGTGGGAGCACAAGTCCGTATTAGTGCCACCGACTCTCAGGAGGAATCACCCACCTTCGTCGAGATCGACAGTCACTACGTTTAACGACGCCGAAACACGTCTCTAGCTTAGACCTCTATGTGTTTGCGTTATGTTTCAAAGTGTTGTTAGGTTCATTCAATATATTTTAAGTTGATCTTTTTAAAGTTTTCCTTTCAAGGTTCACCACGAGATGTATGATACAAATTCCTAAATGCAGTCTAAGATGAGAAGCAAGCTTTTTCAATATTTTCAACTTATGAAAATCTTAACTACTGAGGGAAAAGAAAGACATCATCTTTTCACACAGATCAAAGAGCATACACTAATGCACTTTTCCCTAAATCAACATACAAACTTATCAAATGCAAAATGCACAATGCAGGTATTTCTTTTCTCTTTCTAAATGTTGATGTAATACAAAAAGAAAGCTGTTGTATAATTTCGAATTCAATTTCAAGTGAAAGAAAAAAAGCTTGTCCAAAATCAAAAGACACCTTAAGATTTACTTGTTTCGACACTAGAAATATATAAATTCAAACCATATGACGAAAACAAAAGCTCAATCAGCTATGAACAGCAAATAAACTAACTCTTAAGATCAAAACGACACTTATCACAGGTCTAGATCTAAGAGGTCACAGCAAGACTAGTTCACTTTCGTTACGGGAAACTACAAATGATGTAAGAAATACACAAAGAACAAATACAGTTTCTTTATACAACCGAGGCGGAATAGTGGCAAGGAAAGTTGGTTTCAGATAGGTACATTGACTAGTAACAGGCTGCAAAAACAAGGATGAAAACAGGGCAATAAACAGGACGGAACCCCAGTAGCACTAGGAAAAACTGGTTCAGCGCAGGTAGTACACTGGTAGTTTGACCTTCAGCGCAGGTAGCCCCTTCGGGAACTGCACTGAAATGCAGACTGCCTTCATAGTGCCTGCACTGAAGAGATAAACTTTCGTTTTTCTCAGTTTCCGGGTCACAGATTGCTAAAAAATTCACAGTTTTTGGCCAAATCAGAAGCTATCAATCAAGTACACACTAAGGGATGAAAAGGAGGATGAAAAGCTATCACTAAGAGCTATTTAGAGTCCTTGTGGATCATCTCTTCAAATCATAAACTTGCCCAGAAACTGAGCTAGAGTAGCTGCCCTCTACTTTTCATTTGAAAGATCCAAATGCAGTTCGATTCGGTACTCCCTGTGTTTATGAAATGAATAGCAAAAACACAAACAACCAATAAGATACGATCCCCAGCGGAGTCGCCAATTTGTTGTTGGGAAAAGTATCCAATACGGAATGACCCTATCCCACTCTAAGGGTGATAGTACCTCAGCAACAATCAAAGTAAAGCTATTCGGGATTACTTCTTTATGAGATGTAAGAGAGAGGAGGAAGAGATCCACTAACCGATGTCTTCCGCTAATGATTGATCCAATCTTCTCTCTTTGCTTCTTGCTCCCAGCTCCTTGCTCTTTCACTGGCCCAGCTACACCAAGATCCTGCAAAATAATAAGAGAGGGAAACTACAAGAAGCATACATTCATAATTGATTCAAGGATTAGAATAAATGAAATACACAAGTATAACAACACATCATTGAGACACATGCATATAGAAGAACCTCAAATGCTTTATTAATGGAAGAAGTAAAGTTCAGGAAGTGATACAACCATAAAAGGCCCAATCCAGCATCACCTCCCAGCAGAAAGAAATCTCCTCTTCACCTCCTTCAAGCAAATCACCCAATAGTTCTATACTCAAACCAACAACACCTCCTTACATTCACAAGATTCTAGCCCTCATAGACCTCATGAGAGAGCTCTATATATAGGAGTTTTGGAGAAAGGATGAGTCAGCTTGTAGCTGGAATGAAGCTGACTAGTGTCCTCTCCCACTTCAATTATTCTTCAGTTCTTGAGTCCACTTGGAGGTTCTTGCTTCCACTTGGAGATCTAGACCCTCTTACTCATCACAAGTCGAATTCCCTGATCCAAGTGTCATTTTGGAAGCTTCCTGGGCATTGACACCTTGTGGAATGACTGTGCCACATGTCCCAACTCGCCCAGCGCAGGTAGCCTTCTTTGCAGTTGACATTCAGCGTAGGTAGACAGTGTAGCTCTTGACATTCAACGCAGATGCTCAGTGGAGCAGTTGACATGATCCAGAATTAGCTTGTTTTTGAGTGATTTCAGGTGGAGAACTGATATTTAGTGCTGTGGTTTGCTGACCTTGTTCCTCTAGGGGTAGGAACAACATGTTTAGGGACTTTGGATACCTTAGATTATTGACATTTCATGCTTCATGTTGTAAGGCACAAAAATGTCTATAACAGGGAGAGAGAGAAAGGGAGGGAGAGGTGGGATGGGGAAGAGAGAGAGAAGGGGGGATACGGAAAATGAGAGAGGAATTTAATGGGGGAGACATAAAGGGAGAGAGAGAGAGAGAGAGAGAGAGAGAGATAGAAATGGTTAGGGAAAGGGGGGGAGAGAGAGGGGGGGGACAGAAATTGGGTGATGGAAAAGGGAAAAGAGAGAGGGGGAAATAAGGAAAGGTAGAGAGAAAAAAAGAGGTATGGAAATAGGGGGAGGTATATAAAGGGATATCGAAAGCAGTGGAGAGATAGGGGTTATCTGTGAAAGAGAAAGAGGGAAAGAAAGGGATATGGAAAGGGGGTAGAGATAGGGGGTATGGTATAGAAAAAGGGAGAAATAGAGAGAGCGGTGAGGAAAGGAGGAGAGAGAGAGAGGAGTGAATAGGGAAAATGGGGGAGAGATAGAATGGGTGATAGGGAGAGGGAAAGAGATAGAAATATATACGTAAATGGGTATATAGAGAGAAGGCTTATGGAGGGAGAGAGAAAGAAGGAGCGAGAGGAAGGAAACATAGGGGGAGTGAGAGGAAAAATAGGATATGGAAAGAGAGAGGGTTTGAGAGAGGGGGTGGTTAGGGAAGGGGAGAGAGGGGGGTGTAGGAGGGATACATAATGAGGGAGAGGGGAAGGGATAAGGAGAGATAATAAAGGAGAGAGGCAATGAGGGAGGGAAATATAGGGAGAGGAAAAAGGGAGAGATAGGGAGAGTGAAAGTCTTATAAAGGGAAAAGTAAAGGGATTAAGAGAAAGTGTGTAAAAGAAATAGGAGGGACAAAATGGTATGAGAGAGAGGGGATGAGGGAGGGAGATCACAAAGAGAGAATTGGGTGATTGAGGGAGGGATAGAGAGATAGAGAGAGATAGGAGGGAGACATGTGCGAGAGAGAGAGTGATTAAGAAAGCAAAAGATACAGAGGGGTGGGGAGCAGGGAAAGGGAAAGAGAGATATGAAGGATATGAAGAATGGGAGAGATACAAAGGGATGTGTAAAGGGGTATGGATAGGGGGAACTAGGGGGGGAAGAGAGAGAGAGAGGGTTAGGGAAAAGGTGTTAGGGGGCAGGGAGAGAGGGAACTAGAGAGAGTTGGGAGGGATTTTGAGAGAAAGAGTCAAACATGTGTGAATTATTGTAACACATGTTTTCTATTGAAAAATGTACACTTTATAAATGGGCACATACTATTATAATGTGCACACATTTTTTTAATTAATAATGTGCAATATTATTAAATTGAAAAAAAAAAATGGTAGGTTCACCTTTTTGCACTGCATGATGGATGAGGTGGCTAGTTTGGTTTTAATTTCATATTTACAAAGCTCTTGGCTTGGTCTACTTAAATCAAAACACATCCATTTCTAGAAATTTCTTATTTTCAACAACATTTATGAATATGCCTTACACATTAATTTCTAATGGAACTATACACCCTTAGAGAGCACACACACACACACATATTCAAAAATTAATTTATTTTTTTTCTTTCTTATTTGAATGTATATCAAATTTATAAAAACAATAGATCTTTTACTTTTTCTATAACATTTGATTTCTTTCCCTACTTTGAAATTGGAAAACTACCCACACACTAGTATAGATGAAGACATACACAATAAAGAAAACAAATGATTATATTAAGATCCTCATAGCAGGCCCTAACACTTGACTTCATTGTTTCAAGGCTTCACTAGCTCTATATATATCTGTGTGTGTCATTTTTATAATTAAATATTATTAAAAAATAACACTACACAAGAACTGCATGTTATCTACCATGGTACAAATTTGTTTAAAAAATCTCCACTAGTTACATATCAAACCTAAGGCTTAATCCAAACATATGCATTATGTTTTAGCAAAAAATAACATACCAATCTTAGAAAAACCCATTTTTTTAGTCATGCCAATTATCCACAAATAAAATTTATATATTCAGGAAGATAATTTGATTATATATGTCTACTCTCTTTGCACCATGTCCTACAAATTTGGGTAGTATCTCAAATAATTCTTCTTAATGATAAAATTTGTAGTTTTCCATATTCCCAATGCAACTAATGTGTCATAATTAGGTAGCATTATCATGCACTATACCAAAAGAATCTAATAAGTCAAAACAAACACAAGGCAATAACGAGTTTAGTGTGCCATATTTGTCCCGAGATATTTAATGACAATGTATGTCCACATTCCTCACTCTTTTTGGAGAGAGAGTGATTTAGGTTCAACAATCTGTTGTAGTGGCTGTAACACCCTCCAAAATTTTGGCTTGCATCCAAATTTCAGAGCCTTCCTTGGTTTTTCCCCCTTGATGGTCACAAACACTCGGGCTCATCCCATGATCTCTTGTTGATTTTTCACACCCTCTTCGCTTGATCGATCACCGATCATCTTTTGGCATGTTCATCATTGTTATAGACATCTTTGGGCACTGCAAACCCAAGCATAAATTTCCACAAACCAAGGGCTCCTAAGTCCCTAAAGGTGTTGTTCCAATCCCTAAAAGAATAAGGTCAACTGATTACAGATTCTCCCAGAAGTTCTCCATGAAAAACTACTCAGAACTGGACCATTTCACCCACTCCATAGGCAAAGTGCGTTGCATCTCACCTAAATACACACAGTAGGTGTGTTGCATTTCAAAAATCCCTTCTATGGGGTGTTATGGGCGAGAAGGGACAAATGGCAGTGTCAATCTGCGAGGTGGAGAAGCATGGAATATTCCAGAAACTTCTCCTGTGACACCTGCCTCTCTGAATTCGACCAGGGATGAGTAAGAGATCATCAATCTCCAAGTGGAATCAAGAACTATTAGAGAGAAGACACTAATCAAAAACCCAGAGCTGACTCACACCTCTTCAAATATCTATATATAGATCTCTCATCCCAGAGATCCAGAGGTTAGAGGCTGGAATTTTGCATCTTGTAAGGAATTGTTGTTGGTTTCCTGAGGCAACATCATAGTGTTGGGTGATCTAAGCTTTTCATGAGGTGAAGAAGGGCTTACTTGCTGAGAGGATGACGCTGGGTCAGAACAACTGGTTGTAACTCTCTTGGCTCTTTCTTGATTATCAATAAAGCTATTCAAGTTTTCCTCCATACTCTTGTGTAATTTATGTTTCATGCATTTGTATGGTTAATTTACATCCGATCCTAGATTGTTTATGATAAAAGATCCATGCTCTTGTATAGTGTTATGCTGCTTTGATTCTATAGGTACTCTGTGAAGCTGGGTATACGAGAAGGCAAGTAGCAAAGGACTATCAGAAGAGAGAGGAATCGAGTAAGGAACCAAGCGCAAGACAAAGGTTGGTTTCCTTTATTCTTCTCTCATCTATCTTTCATAAAGGAAAACGAAAGTAGTTTTACTTTGTTTGTTTCTAAGGTAGCTACCAGCCTTAGTGGGATTAGCAGTTTTTCATAGACACTTTTCCCTGTAACAAAAAGGCGACTCCACTGGGGAACGACTAGGTTGTTTGTTTATCTACATTTGTTTACTTTATAAACTTACAAACGGAGCCTGAAGTTGAGCTGGGTAGCCTTCGAACTGCATTTGCTATGCAAATGCAAAGTAGATAAATGCTGCTTCATTCAATCTCCGGGTTTTGGTTTATGAATTAAACAATTGATTTACAAGCTCTCTAATTGCCCTTGTGTTGGCTCTAGTAACCTCCTTAGATCTACCCTTGTGATTGATTTACTGATTACCACTTTCTTGGCCAAAATCTTTGAACTGAACTGCAAACTGTGACCCAAAACCCAATCAAAGTCTCGTCCCTGGTCCAGCGCACTGTCTGTTCTGTGAACTACAAATGCAGCGCACTTCCCGAGTGTAGCAGGTGCATTGCATTCCAATTTCACTATGTTACATGTGTGCTGATTAGACAAGGAATTGTTCATAAATTTTGGTTTCTGTGTTCATTCTTTTCAGCCCTATTCAGGAGTTTTGCTGCCTGTAGTCAGTACACCTCTGTTTTAAACCCCTTTCCTTGCTGATATTCCACCTCCATTGTGCAAAGAACTGTAAATGTTTTTATGTATTTTTGAGTCATTTTCAGTTCTCCTTTACAAAGAAGTAACATAATTGTACGGTTGTTTCTTGATTTGAAAGTGTCGCAAGTGTCGTTTTCGGTCATAAAAGAGAATCTGATTGTTCTTGGTAGTCGATTACCCTGTTACTATTATATTTGATCTGAATTAGTAGTTTTTTCTAGTGTCGAAAGAAAGTTTTCATTTCCAAATAGCAAAGTTTTGTCATTGTCTTCATTTTGATTTTGAAAAGAAACTTGTTAGTAATTGTCGCTTTGAAAAATAATTCAGATTTGCACATTAGCTTTCTTTTTATCATTCACATATTAAGAAGGCTGAAAACAAATACATGCATGTGCATTTGCATTTAGACTGTTTGATTGGTTTGATTTAGGACAACGCATATAGAGTGTGCTCTTTGCTCTTTGCTGAAAGAACACCATTTCTCTTTCCTTAGTAGCTAGGATTTTCATTGTACAAAGAAGATAAAGCGATTGTTTGTCATCTTAGATTCCATTCTAGGAATTGTATATATACATCACGCGGTGAACCTGAAAGGCAAATTTCTTAAGCAAGATCAACTATAAAATAAATTTAATGAATCTAACAACGCTTTGGAAACTAACGCACAACATCTAGAAGTCTAGGCTAGAGACATATTTCGGCGTCGTAAAGCCTGGTAACTGTTGTTTTCACTGTTGGTTGGGTGATTCCTCCACTTTGAGATGATAAGTGCCAGTATGGACTTGTGCTCCCACATACCGTCGAGTATATTTTGGGAGACCAAAATAGGCTTTATCCTTTATCCATAGGAAGCTGTGTCTACTGCCCTATCGATCGCAATGCACTGAACACAACATTCAGGAAGATTGACTACCGTACTGTAAAAAGTATTTTGCAGTTTTGCGATTGGTTTGGTAATCCCTCTGTCTAGATTTCCAGAGCAGTCCCTTTCATTCCTTTTCAGACTCCTTAACGGAAAAGGTCCATCTGAGCACTTGTCACTTCAGGCTCATTAAGAATCAAAGGCGACTAGAGTCATCTTTTATTTTTTCTCGGTTCTTTAAAATTGAAAAAACAAGTTGTGTCAAAGCTTCTAAAATTCATCTAATTTGGAAACATACTTCCCCTTGATTTTTATTTGATCAAGTAATCCGCAATCGTGGAAGAAAGTCAATTGAAACCCCGTCGTTCGCGGAGGCTTACGAGTCAACCGTCTTTGTCTCCGGAATCGGAACTGTTACGAACAAAGCGAACTCGTTTAACTGGTTCCAAATCTCCTAGTAAAGTTAGAACAAGTGTTCCGACACCTTCGGAGGTTCCGGTTACTCCAAACATTTTTCGTATCCCTACCTTTACAGAAGAAGTTCAACAGCCACCGATGGACAGTAGCACTGATCCTAGTTTGAGGGTAAACACTTGTGTTACTGAACCAGTTTCATCTACAACTGTTTCGGAGGGTGTTATTCCCCAAACATCTATCACTGTAGAGTCCATACCTTCTTCGGCACCTGAAATATTTCACGGACCTGACGGTCTACCTCTTCCACCTGGTCTGATTGCTATAGAAGAGATTGTGGAGGATCCTCCATCTAGTACTCCATCACAATTTGGAGTCGGGATCACCCTATATCTTTCTTCATTAGAAATTAGTCTACCACCATCGGAAGCTCCTGTAGAATCGCTAAGCAATCTTTTGGATAGACTAGAAATGTCTGAACAACCGTCGACATCTAGGACTGTGTCGTCCGACACAGCGACGACAGAACTTCCTACTGTCACTCCAACAATGTTCACCGGTATACCATCTGTCCCAGCTAGCTCTCAATCACTAGAAGGGGCCCACTCAGGGGCTATTTCGACAGTATGGTCCGTTCCTGTTTTTTCATCTGGAATAGTATCCGGAAACTCTTATGTTGAGTCTCAGCAAATTGATCCTTCAGGGTGTCAATTTGGGCAGTCCGGTCCTCAAGGGCAAACAATTCCTTTAAGTACCAGATTACCGCCATATAGGGGACAATATACCCTTTCATTGTCTCCTCTGGGAGGACAACCATACGGGAGTTCACAACAAAATTCAGGTTATGTTGGGATTACATCTAGCGGTTGGGTGTCAATACTGCCTCAACAACCAAGAGTTGTGTATTCAATGCAAGAATGTTTACCTATGTCAAATATACCAACTACACCAGCTATTGTGACGGTGTCGCAAGTACAAGTGTTGCCTGTTGTATGTCAACATCAGGTTTCTCAAGTTGTAATGCAACAGCCCCTTGTCCCTACAACTCAACCACAATCGCCGACTAGTGGAATGACACAGGCCCAAACGGGTACAATTACCCCACATCTTGGTCAAACGATCAGTATTGGACAACAGAACATGGCTTCACAACCATGGCTGGTGCAATACCAACAACTGCAATTCCAACAAGTATACCAAGGATCTGAGCAACAAATCTTTGCAAATAGTGGGTAGCTGTATATTCAAAATGGTCAAAATCAACCATTCTACAATGGTTATGCCAACCAACCTTACCAAAGTTACCAGCATCAAATGCATTATGATGGTATGCAAAGGCCAACTGCTCAGGCGATTCCATCTTATCCTGGATATGCTTCGCCTAACCTGAATCAACAGTTACCCTTCGTGGCGACTTTATAGTTACCGGACCTAAATTGGCTAACAAACGATCCAATTGCTTATGCCCCTTGGTGGCCAGCGATTCCACATAAACTTCCATCAGATATTCCTAAATTTAATGGAAATCCAGGTGAAGATCCATTGCATCATGTGATGACCTTTCATCTATGGTGTTCATCAAACACCCTAAATGATGATTCGATTAGGCTTCGCCTTTTTGAGAGGACGTTAACTGGTCCGACAGCAAAATGGTATATCAAATTTCCTAGAGCTTCGTTTGACAACTTCAGTACCGTAGCCACAACCTTTTTAACCCATTTTCAGTTACCAATAAGGTACAAAATAGGAACAGAAATTCTTACCAATTTCAAGCAAACAACGGCCACTCACATATCTGATCATATACATGAGTGGCGACGTCGTCTTAGAATGGTAAAAACGTATGTTCCTGATCAGCTTTTAGCTGAATGGTTTATTAAGTCATTATTGCCTTCCATCACGGAAGATGTGGCAAAAGGGGTAGTCATCACCGAAGAGCAAGTTATCGCTCGTGCGCAATATCTAGACTTGATCTATACTCAGTATGGCATGCTCTACGATAAAATACCTGATGCTCCTAGACTGGAATTTTCCATTCCTCCCCCTCCTAAATCAAACAAAGACTCTCATGTCGGCGATGGCGTGATAGGTATGACAAGCATGAAATCGACAAAGGTTACATCTAAGAAAGCCCGTAAGATTTCTGATCGAAATGCAAATGAAGAACTTCTCGCCTCGGATGTAAATGTCGTGTTGACCGACAAGGGCAAACAACTAAAGCAACCAGGGGGCAAGAAGAAAAATAAAGGGAGAAAAAAGAAGCAGGATGAGTCATCTCCTTAAAAACCTTCTGCAAACCCTTTTGGGTAAAGGAAACCCCTACAGGGTGTCACATATGCGATAAGGATCATCGGATGAGAGATTGTCCACATAAAGCTGAAGTTAAGAAACTCTTTAAGAGTTCAAAAACCTCAGCAGTATTGAATGATCCGTTTCCAAACTCGGGAACCAAACTGGTTGCTAATCAAAATTCTTCCCAATCCCAAGTGCTTATGTTGTCTATCTCAAAGCAGCAAAATGATGCTTTGACAAGGAATAAAGATTATGGGAATCCACAGCTGTTGAATAACAAGGCTAATGAACAACCTAGTAGTTCGACAACAACTTTGAGCGAAGTTGCGCCACCGATCATTCTTGAACCAATGATAAAGTTTCCAAAGGGAGTAGTACACAAACTGACATTTAATCCTCATGCAAAAGTAGCACAGAATTATAATATAGTAGAGGACCTGGCCTAATCGCCGTCCGCTATGTCGAAACTTGAGGTACCGCAAAATTGCCTCTCCCAAAAGCAGGATCTATTATCAGTATAGGTGGGATTCACCCAACGGATTCCAATCTTATATCCTTTAATCACAAAGGATATGACCCTCAGTTACCAACTCAACTAGCTTTCCTTATTCAAGTGAAAGCCCTCAACAAAACTGTTCATCGAACAATTATTAATGAGGGGGCATCTACATGTATTATGTCGATGAGTTGCTGGAAAAATTTAGGCTCACCACCCTTGTCGCGATCATCAACAATGTTAAAAGCATTTGATGGACGATCATACACTCCATGCGGGATTTTAAGTAAATTGCAAGTTGAACTAGGGGGTAAAACAGTAGAAATTGATGTTGAAGTAATCGACGGAAACCTCGATTACAACATCCTACTGGGAAGGCCCTGGATATATGCCATGGCCGCAGTTGTGTCGACCTACTTTAGGAAGATTGCATTTCCCTTTAAAGGAAGAATTACAATCGTCAACCAACAAAGATTTCTCCCCAACAGTTCACAAGTTATGGGAAGCATTCCAATGATCCATGGAAGCAATCATTCGCTTCAAAATATCGGAGTAGATCTCCTAAAAGACCCTGCCTTAATGGGTACTGTTTCCCTGCCGCCTCCAAGTAATCTGGCGGAAGTGGCCACAGTGGAAACCTGCAATATAAAATCTTCTATATCTAATGGATTCGGAAGATTCCTAAACATTTTGTCAGCATGGATCATCGCCATTTTAGAAATATTGTAGCAATCAATTTTCTTGGCCTGGGGGGAAAACCTAAATCAATGCTCATCGAGTGTTAGGATAGATAGGTCTAAGGAATATGGTACTCTTCAGATCCTTGGCCGCATGTACATTCTACAGACAAAGGAATCATTCAGTCAATAGAGGCACCATGGGAAGATCACCACCGTCTTTCCCATCTCCCGGATTACAACGATGATTATTCCAATAACCTTAATCATCCTTCAGTTTTTGATTTTCTATCAAATACTGTAAATACGGTGGATTTCGAGGATGGTTCTTATCTCCTGTCGACCTCGTTAAAAAATGAAACAAGGAGTCATGAGGATAGTTCTTTTACTGTGTCAACCTCATTAAAAAATGAAACGACTCCCTTTCCAAATCGAGTCTTTGATTACGATCTCGTAAAATCAAAGTCGAGTCTTTCAAAGATCTCGAAGGTAAACCTTCATTCCAACCACCGAGATGAATGCAATGAAGCTTGGGGGGCATGCACCTCGATTTGTGTTATTATGCTGGTGGCATGCAAACTTATCATGAGCAGTGTTACCGCAGGGTTCAAACTCGTTAAAACATAAACCCGCATCGAGCAGTTTTAACGCGGACTTCATGCTCGTTAAAAATAAACATAAGCAATGAACAAATGTTTCCCCCAGCATTTAAGCTCATTAAAAAATTTCCGGTAAATAACCATCGTGAATGTAGTACTTCAGCCTTTAAAGCCTTGGTCGTGTTCTCATCATCACCTCCACTTTGTATTGGCCGATCATTCACCTCCACTTGATTGTTTACCCCTTTTGAGGAACAACTACGAAGAGTGATCCTATTAGCCATCCTTGTCACACTGCCGTGATTGGAAAATTCCAAACCTTACTTGGAATCAGTTGCTACCCAAATTTATCACTCGTTCCTCAAAGACGAGTCTCCTTTAAGCTCTTTTCAACTGACTCGTAAAATATGAAAAGATTGCCGAGCCATTGGCCTTTCCAGCTCATTAAAGTGACCGAAAGTGCTATCCCTCCTTTAGATTTTAATCTTTTTGGACATGAGGGATTATTACACAAAAAGATCGAGCGCTTGTTTTGTTTGGCTCGTTCAAAGTACCGATAATTCATCCGTTCTGTATTGTTTTATACTTTTTCAAACCTAAGGGATTAGATGACGAAAAATGATATTTTTGGAGTTTCCTTTACGTCCCTTTTCAAACTCTCTAAAATTGAAAAGGACCGAGTTATCCTTGTCTTTAAACTCGTTAAAACCTAATAGCGACAAACTTGTCCATAACAGACAAGAATGAGTTTCACTATCACTAGGGTCATTAAAACATAGCGATGGGTTTGCCCGAAGGGAAAATTATAGAACAAGCATATGTTATCCTCCTCAAGCTTGACAAAAATAAAGAGGTATTGGTCAGCAATGACTGGGGAAAAATTGGGAAGAAAACTTGAAGAAACTTTGTTGGTAGCAAGTCGCTCTTGAACATGACACTTTCACTCCGCATCCAAGTTGGGTTGGGTTGTTCCATTCACCGGTCACATCACCATGGTCCCATCACACCATCCAGATTTGGGGTTAATGCTACCAATCCATCATGTTAGTGTCCCCGATATGTTCAAGAGAAGTCACTCAGAGAATTCACTTGTGTCTCACCCGCTGCAATACATTTACGCTCCATTCTTTCATGACCGCCACCCTGATCCTTATATCACCAGATTGTTTTCACCTCCACTAAAATCATTTGCTCCATTCCGTGTCATGGATGTGGGATTCATTAAGGCCCTCCTATGACGGATCACTTCTTGTCGACATTAGCTCATTATCCAAGAAGTCGATCTAGGAATACCCCTTTCAGTACTTTGAAGCTTGCATGTCTCAATGGCAAGTTTCTCACTTCTGGCGACAGGTTTACATCAATGGCCTTCGACCGAAAGATTTTGCGTGGTGTTCGACACCAAGTCCTCTATTCACACCACGTGAATTGTACTGTAGTATCTTGAGGGTCATCATCATTATCGGTGATTCCTCTCATGCCTGTTAATAGCTTACATCATTGGCTGGTAATCAAGCGATGTCTTTCCATGTTCGACTCCAGAACATCTCTCACATGGATCAACTTGTACTTTGAGTGAAGATCGAACGAGATTGAAGACCCCGAATCTAGTTTCATCCATCCGGGCTGCGATATATATTCAGGAAAATAAAGACATCAAATGTACATCATTGCTGCACAGATAATCATCCAATCTATGGGATGATGGCTCTACCAGAATCACCAGTCTACACTCAGACGATTGTATGTCTCATGTACATGAAAATGAATTTATAAAGTTGAGCATGGGAATGCCTACCTCAGCTAGATCATGAAAATATTATGAAGATAGTGTATTGTATTGTATCTTATTACAGGTCTCCTTCCAGCTTGAAAGAACTTCGAATCCTCATGATAAAACATTTCACCCGACATCAAAAAAGATTAACGACCTCATGCTTTAGGGGGCAACTGTTATAGACATTTTTGGGCACTGCAACCCCAAGCATAAATTTCCATAAACCCAGGGCTCCTAAGTTCCTAAAGGTGTTGTTCCAACCCCTAAAAGAACAAGGTCAACTGATTACAGCTTCTCCCAAAAGTTCTCCATGAAAAAATACTCAGAACTGGTCAAAACTGGACCATTTCACCTGCTCCATAGGCAAAGTGAATTGCATCTCACCTAAATACACACAGTAGGTGCATTGCATTTCAAAAAGCCCTTCTATGGGGTGCGATGGGCGAGAAGGGACAAATGGCAGTGTCAATCTGCGAGGTGGAGAAGCATGGAATATTCCATAAACTTCTCCTGTGACACTTGCCTCTCTGAATTTGACCAGGGATGAGTATGAGATCATCAATCTCCAAGTGGAATCAAGAACTATTAGAGAGAAGACACTAATCAAAAACCCAGAGCTGACTCACACCTCTGCAAATATCTATATATAGATCTCTCATCCCAGAGATCTAGAGGTTCGAGGCTGGAATTTTGCATCTTGTAAGGAATTGCTATTGGTTTCTTGAGGCAACATCATAGTGTTGGGTGATCTAAGCTTTTCATGAGGTGAAGAAGGGCTTACTTGCTGAGAGGATGACGTTGGGTTAGAACAACTGGTTGTAACTCTCTTGGCTCTTTCTTGATTAACAATAAATCTATTCAAGTTTTCCTCCATACTCTTGTGTAATTTATGTTTCATGCATTTGTATGGTCAATTTACATCTGATCCTAGATTGTTTATGATAATAGATCCATGTTCTTGTATAGCGTTATGCTGCTTTGATTCTATAGGTACTCTGTGAAGCTGGGTATACGAGAAAGCAAGTAGCAAAGGACTATCAGAAGAGAGAGGAATCGAGCAAGGAACCAAGTGCAAGACATAGGTTGGTTTCCTTTATTCTTCTCTCATCTATCTTTCATAAAGGAAAATGAAAGTAGTTTTACTTTGTTTGTTTCTAAGGTAGCTACCAGCCTTAGTGGGATTAACAGTTCTGCATAGACACTTTTCCCTGTAACAATCATTATGTCATTCTTGTGAGTTTGTTCTGGAAATTTTGAAGCTTTTTCTTTGTGTGTATGAGTTGTTTTCACTCTGTAGACATCAGTCACACTCACACATAAAGTTGTAAACATTGTCACGTAAGTGTCATCACCGTCGTTCAAAGACATATTTCAATTGTAACACTTGTCACTCTCAACCTTTGAGTCATTCTCACTAAGCAAATGTTGTCTTGTTGGTTTGAGGTGTCTTGTCATTGAGTCGTGCTAAGTGTGTGGTCACATTGTCATGTATGCACGAGTACACTTGCTTTCACACTTAGTCAATTTTCCTAAAAATATGCCAACTGGACAACTCTCCATCAATCGGACCCAATCTCAGTGACCTTGCACTGATACCCAAAACTGCACAGATCTTGAGGTTGTCCTACAAACAACCTGTTTTGTGTAGTTTTGGAAATGAGCCAGCTGACTGACTCCCAGAACTGCGCAGAAGTTGATCCAGTTTGTGCTTCCTGCAATACCTCCCATCAACTCTCCTGCTGGTAAACCGAAAGAAATGACTATAACTATGACTCAGGGCTGCACTGATCTCCAAAATTTCACAGAGGTTTTCTGGCAACCCTTCTTCTCCGCTCTACATCTAGCCAAGGAATTGTGTAGAGCTATCCTACCAACCCTTCTTCCCTGCTCTGTAACCATCTCAGGAATTGCGTAGAGCTGTCAAGCCCTGTTCTTCTTCCCCACTCTGCAACCAACACATGAATTGAGCTGAGATGTTTAGACAACAACCCTTCTTTCCCACTCTACAACCAGTCCAGGAATTACATAGAGCTGTCCTGTCCTTCCCTTCTTGCCCGCTCTGCAACCAACCCAAGAATTGCGCAGAGTTGTCCTACCTTGAGAGCTCTTCTTCCCCTCTCTGAAACCAGCTTAGAAATTGTGGAGAGTTTTCTTGCACTACTCTTCTTCCACGCTCTACAACCATCTCAGAAATTGCACAGAACTGTCCTACCCATGTCTGTGTCCCAGCATTGCGCAATTTTGACCAGTAGCTCCCGCAGCATGATTTTGTGTTCCTTTGGGAAACTACGAAGATTTTTCTGCTAGTGACTCCTACTGCCCACACTGACTTCCCTAAAGAAATTGCACATATCCCAGCTAGATGGCCTTTCCGGTGTTCCCCTTGAAAATTGCATAGATTGGTACAATAGCTCCCCGACACCCCGCCTGGCCTTCCTCCTGAAAAATGCACAATTCTACTTCCAAGCTGGGTTTTCTCCCACAGTTGTCACTATTGTCCCGGATCACGAAAATATATCTACCAGTGACATCTACACAACTTTTCTTGATAGTGCTCCAAAGCCTCGCATCCTGGCCTAAGCTGTGCTCTTCGCAGTTTCAGTGCCTTGTCCCTCTCCCGGTCACCCACACCAAAATGGAAAACCATGCATCATGATATACTAGGAAATTTTTAGATTTGATGTTGTCTTGTCATGAGTTATTGCAGGAATAGGTACATCGATGAAACATGGTGCGACAATGAACGAGATGGAAAAGAGGTGCATACTAAAATACTTGCTCACAGTCAAATAAACACATGAATCATATCGAGCAAGTGAGTGAAATGGACACATTCACATGCACCATCAAGAAAATACCAATACCATCGAAGACCCTATGCACTTTTCCATGCAGAGGTGAAGAAATATTACACCAAGAGCATAACATCACTCAACAGCACAACAACTCGACACAGACACCACAGTCAGCTAGTACATGTCAGAAGTGTCATGTCGAGTTGTGTTGTGAGTTGTCTCAGTTACATCACTACTATAAGCAATACTTGCAGTAATCAATGTAATGTAAAGTGGAAGTCCAAGAGACCCACATATGAAGTCGAAGAGTCATGTAAAGTTGAAAAGCCATATGAAGTCAAAAGGTCATGAGGGAAGTAAAAGAGTCACCAAAGTCAGTCATACCCCCTTGACTATATACCCCTTCATTGTATGAGCAAAGGAATTTTCACCTTCGCTCCTCCCACATACCCTTGAGAGTCTGTAGTCTTTTCTTTGAGAAGTGAGGATTGGCTCCAATGTCCCACTATTGGGTCTCGTGATGTATGGTGTACATATGTGTCTTCGATCTTTTTCTTAATTCAGAAGCCTGTCTCAAGCTAGTACGTTTTCACGCATGTTTTGTATCCATTTGTAAGACAATTATTTAAACGTTTGTAATGGATATTTGCTTAACATGTACTAAGATATTTGAACTACTTCTATTATTTTAGCACACATATTGTTGAAGATGTGTTGTATTGTTTATCACTATTGTCCTATCTATGTGGACTACTTTGTCGAGCATTAGACATACCATCTTTATGTTTTCTTGGTTTTAACAACCGTCACCCCCATGTGGAATACACTGATGGATGGTGTATGTCTTATCCCTTGAACTTTGGTTTTCACAACTGCCACATCTGCTGTGGACTATTCCGATGGATGCTAGACAAATCCTTGTTATTGTTCGCATGGTTTTCTTCCTGGGTCAGGACTATTCCCTCTCATCAAGATGCTCACTTTACCTCTAGCCTTTGATAGTAATAGAACCTTGACACAGAGTTACATTAAGCACTCACCAAGCATACTCACCTCACTTTCTTGAAGTTACAAGCATAACACTCTCATGTGTTGAACAACAAGAGCGAAGGTAGATCTCTAAGATAGTTGCAACCAGGCCATCATACCTGATGGGACTCCTACACCAAATGGTGTGAGGTCCAGTTGGGACTTCATACCAGAGAGGCCCCCTTTGTTGGAGGTTTTATTACTGTCAAAAAAATGGCACTAGAAGGAGGGCAACATGACAAGTTGAGCCCATTACATCTGGTTTGAATCTCTTATCTAAAATGGCTAATCCATTAATCGTACTCTCGAGGTGTTTCTCCAATTTTTCCCTTGATAAAATTTCACTCCCAAATGAGCTTGTCATTCACTTTTCCTAGTTAAAGTTTGATGGTGAGGACGGAATGTCCATATCCAATCACATTTATGATTTCTTCATTCTTTCCAACCTTATGAAATCGATAATGAAGAGTCTTCTTATGTGCTTTTCTTCCTCACCCTTGAAAGTTGTGCTAATCGGTGGTGTCATACCTTTCCACCTTCTTTCGTCCATTCCCTTTGCCCTTTCCTCAAGGAGCTCCATCAAGCCTTCGGTAAGTATAACTACCAAGATGTTTATGGAAGAATCAACCTATTAAGAATGGAGTCTAACGCATTAGTTGAGAAATTTTCTGATCATTTCCTTCACCTTTGGTGTGAAATTCCAGAATAAGATTTGAACTAGGATTTCTTAAAACAAGAGTTCAAGCACTTGGCTCATGTCTCTTCATACGGTGAACTTGAACCTCCTAATTTTTCTTCTTCCCCAACTCTTGCGGACCATGAGGCACCTAAGATTGTAGAGGAGGATCCTAACACCCAATTTATTTTTTTCCTCCTCTTTTTTCGATCCCGATGTGGGTGCCCCCTGGTGGTGATTGAAAAGATGAGGAAGCTTTTGAGCATGTCCCCATCCCATATTCTCATTTGTATCCCGCTTCCATGGAGGAAGTTCTAGAATGGCGTAGAAAGCCTATAGCCAAGACTCACTCCTCCATTCCATAAGAGGACATCACCATTAACAACTCAAGTCTTGAAGCTGATCTGCCTCTCTTCCATCATCCATCATTCACAAGCCATGACTCCTTGTACCATGAATTGCTTAATCAATCTATTTCACCAATCATTTGTGCACATTCTCTCAATTCCCAAGCTGTTGGATCAAATTTCAATCACGTGCAAGACAGTCACATTACACCAGCAAAGGGGCAGAAAGGTGAAGACACTATCAATTCCCCCTCTTTGATTCAAAATCGTCTGCATCAAAAAAATGGGCTTCCATTCTCTAACAGATTTTTAATCTCGATGAAACATCTTATATAATTAATTCTTTTGATCAACCACCAGTCTTGGGAAGTCATCACTCCCATTCTACCATATGCTGCGACGAACGCCCATGCACATCATGTGATATTTCATTTTATCATGAATACTCTAACTCAGATCTAGAATTTCCTTCAGTCAAAGAAGATATTCACATAAAACATTCCTCTTCTCCTCACGTTCCCATGTGTCCTACCATTCACAACGCTCCACATGCGTTGGATATACTCCATGTTCTCTCACTTCTTCATCCGATGAGTTACCTCCTCAATTGACACAAGGCAATGAGGCTATCCATGATGAAGTTAAAAATAGTTTAATCATAGAGCATATTTCTCATTCCATGTCATCTCTTCTCTTGCATGAAGAGAACCTTCAAGTTAGCTTGCTGAAGCTAAAAAATCTAGTGCAACTTGTGACAGAGATGGCTACCATCCTAAGAGAAATTCTAAAATTAGTAGCAAAAACCACCCTCAAGTCGTGCACGATATAGTTCAAGCTTCAAAATATGATTCTAAAATTCTGGAAAGTTCCAAGATGTGCCAAGGAGTTGAGGAATTTCAACATCCGTTGATGGTTATGTTAGCACCTCGCAACTCTAGTAAGCCCCCAGAACTCAATCAGATTTGGTTTTCAACGCACAATCCATCTATCTACATGGTTTCACTCAATTTGATTTCACATGTAAAGATTGTTTGGTATTCCATATGTGATCTCTAGATTTTTCAAAATTTCACTTATGACCGAATTCACAAATATGTCACAGTGCATCCATCTTCATGCACGTCTCTTGCATCAAACTCAGGATGGGAATGTTTGTCCCTCATGAAATCTTGGAATGATGAAGTTGATCATCTCAAATAATGTCTTTTCTCGCAATCATACTTATCGGATTTTCTGTCTCATGATCAGATCCCCAATCTCCTTGCGAATATTATACCTCAAATCTACTCACTCATCACAAAAACAATTCCCCTGTGTGATGATGAGTGCACAAGCTATCACATGAATCAAGTTACTTTCATTTCACAATGCCGCAAATGGTTTAACACATTCACAGTACTGACATCCCTTTTACATTCCTGTGATGACCATGATGCCTGTGCAATTTATCACCAGTTGCAGGGGGATGGTCCATCATGTCTAGCTCACAACGAAGTTGGTTCCATTGTTCAGCACATTCACAATATTGTTCAGATGAACTTTTCTTTGTTCATTGAAAACTGGGAATTTGTTGTCTCAACAAACTCATCTGATCATGCCTCCATATTGGGTGACTATCATGCAGCTCATCATTTTTCCAACAATGCATTCATTGACAGTTACTTCATGCTCTCTGATCTTGACTATTTAGCATCTTTATCCTCATACATTTTTCAAGTGGGTGAGGCACTTCAACTTGTGTCGATGTTATGGAAGGTACTCACTCTCTTGGCATGACTGATGAGAATGATGAGATTTATTTTTCTGTTCACGATTCCCATCATGATCTTGTCTCTCCAATCAAAAAGCCATATTTTCATAGGTCACGAGACCTTCCAAAAAACCATTATGAATTTCACAATCCAATCGCTCAATGGCTGGAACAATCTTACTTGGTGAGCCATGTTATAGGCAACAAGCTTCAATCCTTCTACGCACTCACTAAGAAGCTGGTTACAGATGAAAACACAATCGAAAGAGGCTTCCAATGTTTGTTGAATAATAGTATCCATCGAAAAGTTAAACATGTGTATTAGGCTGCCGTGACACATTTTTATGCCCACGGGTGAGACCTTCCTTTCCGTGTGCAAGATTTTCAGCCTTTTGTATTTTCTGTTGCACACTATTTTTTATCTATTTTAACTGCTTGTATCTTTGTGGTTGTAGGTTATGAATGACTATGGTGGCTTCACTGGAAATTTCATGTCACGTAATCCCGACTGTCTCGCTGTTAGGATAGGAGTAGTCCCTCATGGTTTTCTTATTTTCATTTTGCTTGCTTTAGCCATTTTTCTTTCTTGTCTTCTGGTTTTGTTTACTTGTTGTGTACTCATTTATTTGTCTTGTTTCTCCCTTTCGAGTTGAATTTTCCGTTTATTTTCCCTACGTGAATAAGTGTTGTCCAATACTGTGTTCTAGATTTTGAATAAGTATGTGGCTAAATTTAAAGAGTCTTGTGACACTGCAACACATGGCTAGTCTTGTGTTTGTCTTCTCTGTGCTTGGTTGTAACTTTTGGTCAACGAAGCCTGGATGGAAAATATGAGTTGTATGTAAGGGAAGATGTGGTCAAACCATGAACGTGTGTCCAAACTAGGAAACCCCATGCCTATACTCAATCTTCTTCTCTATGTGTTTAAGCTTAATCCAACTAGTAGAAATGGAGAAGGGGAAAAATCTAAATGAGAAAACCTAAATCAGAGGTCTTACATGCTTCTCTGAAGGAAAAACCACTTCTACTCTCAATAAGTTGAGATCCCTCTTCCACCCCAAAATAAATAAGTGTGTATGCACAATCCTATTTTCAAAAAATACAAAACGTGAATGAAGAGAAAGGCCTCCTGCACAGAGAGGTGAAGCAGACAACTCAATTAGGGTACTGACAATGCTCGCTGTAAGTGGAGCAATGCTTGTGTTCCTATGTGACTTCTTCGGGTTACTGTCTAGGCCTGCTGGGAGTGAAGCAACACCAAAGATAAAAACTTATATTGTGCAAATCTTAATCTCGTGAACCAAGCTACCCTTCCCAATTTTGAAACACTGTGATCTAGCTGAAATTTTGTTGTGTTTGACTGAGTTGGTAGAAGGTGAACCATGTGTGCCCATGGGGTAAGTGGGGAATCCAAATTAAGCCACACAACGAATGAATACTTCCTGAAAGGCCAAGGCCCTATGCTGCAAATAAACCAAAATAGAGAAGCTGGTATTCAACCAGTGTGTCACCAAGTGTTGTAGCAGCTACAACACCCTCCAAAATTTTGGCCTGCATCCAAATTTCAGAGCCTTTCTTGGTTTTCCCCCTTGGTGGTCGCAAACAATAGGGACCATCCCATGAGCTCTTATCGAGTTTTCACACCCTCTTCACTTGATCGATCACTGATAGCCTTTTGGCATGTTGATTGCTATGTCATGTTTGCAAGTTTAATCTGACAATTTTTAAGGTTTTTCTTTGTGTGTATGAGTTGTTTCCGCTCTGTAACATTGGTCGCACTCACACACAAAGTTGTAAACATTGTCACACAAGTGTCATCACGGTCATTCGAAGACATATTTCAACTATCACCGTTATTGCTCTCAACCTTCAAGTCACTCTCACTAAGCACATGTTGTCTTGTTGGTTTGAGGTGTCTTGTCATCGAGTAGTGCTAAGTGTGTGATCACATTGTCATGTATGCATGAGTACACTTTCTTTCACACTTACTTAATTTTTTTGAAAATATGTCAACCAAACAACCCTCCGTCAACCAGACCTAATCTTAGTAACCTTGCACTGCTACCTAGAACTACATAGAGCTTGAGGCTATCCTCCGGGAAACCTGCTTTACACAATTCTAGAAATGAGCCAGCTTACTGATTCCAAGAACTATGCAGAAGTTTTCCCAAAAATTGATCCAGTCTGTGCTTCCCAGAAGACCTCCCATCAAGCCTCCTGCTGGTCAAGAGAAAGAAATGACTTGAGCTGTGACCTAAGGTTGCACTGATCT